>ONZH01019196.1:0-380983 GCA_900303285.1 Rhinella marina
ATGTCCTGCCATATAGTAAAACAATGCCAGTATCTTATGAAGCTGTGATCTCCTACCTAAATGTTTTTTGAGTAAATATCTTTTTTTTTTCCAAATAACAGACAATGGGCCCGGTTGTCTTCTCGGCCACAGTTACTCTTGGTGCAAAGATTAACATGTCAGGCTAAATTCTCAATTTCCCCACGTTGACCCTTTAATTGCTGTTTTGTATACACAATCCTCTGAGATTATGTGAAAGCTTCTAGTCTGTCCCCCAGTAGAAATGTAGAAACGTTCTTTGTTTTACCGTCGACTTGATGCCCTTTGCCTTTCTGAAAGGCCCGCCAAAAAAAGACCAGAATGAACTGCGAGCGAGTTTAGCCGAAAAATTATTTAAAGCTTTTTTTTAGTAAGACTTAAAGCAAATATTTTACCTTTTTTTTTATCAATTAGTGTTGATAAAAAAATATATATATATAATTAAAATTTTACTATAATTAATAGTATTAATTATAGTAAAATTTTAATTAATATTTATTAAAAGAATAAAAAAATAATATATATTATATATATATATATATATATATAATATATATATATATATATATAATAATAAAATATTCTTTTTTTAAACTTTGAATATTTTAGTTTAGTTTTATGATTATGGTGGCAACCATCTTGCTGCAAAAGCCGTTACACAGATTTGCTTTACAGCAGCTACGAGACACATAATTAACTATGTCAGAAAATGACGCTATTGCCTTTTACCAGGAAAGTGTAGTGGAGCGCTTCCCTGTCACTGTCCTAGAGAAGGAGGTAAAAGCTGTGCTGTCCTATTGTCTGTTGTGGTCATGCTCTGTGACCTGGGCAGAGGTCATTGTGCAGGGAGGGGGAGAAGATGAGCATTTCCTCTCTGCTACTGTCAGTGGTAGAATCTGTGTTACCTATATATAGGTATTACCTTTCATTGTAAACCTGCCTCTTGATGATGATGATGAGATGAACAGTTACAATGGACCCCGTCCTGTCCAGATTTTGGGTCTAATAATGAATGGACATCAAATTGTATATTTTCCATGACGGTATGTTCTGTTATTGAGAATAATTTTACTGTATGCAATTCATTCTTTTGCTAGAAAGAAAGTATAGGAATGTGCTAAGAAGAAACGTGCCTGCTCTGTCAACCTTATTATGGAAAGATAAGTAAGTGGCTCCCTCTAGAGGCAGAATGAGTGTACTGTCTCTCTCTCCTCAGCTTTCCATTTGCTCACTAATAATAATTTGGCCGCATCCAGATCATTAAGTACACACAATTTATTCCGAGCAGATGGCTGAAATGAATGATATCAGTCTCCTGGTGACACGCAGTGAACCAGTGCTCATCCTCGGAGCGAGAGAAACAAATCCTGATCAACAAGTCTCTGAATACGTAGAAATGTCAGCTCAGAGCTAAACCAGCATTGTGAGGTAGACAATCTGACAATGGCCTTAGGCCTCATGCACACTGGGGGCTCAAGGGGCCGCAAAACGGACAAGAATAGGACATGTTTTATTTTTTTTTGCAGGGCCACGGAATGAAGCAATGGATGCAGATAGCACACAGAGTGCTGTCCACATCTTTTGCGGCCCGATTGAAGTGAATGGGTCCACATCCGAGTCGCATGAGGACCAAAACAACGTGTGCATGAGGCCTTATTTCTCAGCTACTTGAGCATGTTCCATCAGGGGTAAACCGACCATTTAGGCTTTAGGGCAGTGGCCTAAGGGCCATGGCCAGACAGGGTCTCCAGAGTCTGAGTCATTGGCCATAATAACCAGTTATATTTCCGGATGCTCACACGTCGGCACTCATTTTCTGGGAGTCTGTGAGAACTGTTATTGGTACCAGTTAATGTATTGTAGGTCAGTGTGTGTGTGTGTGTGTGTGTGTGTGTGTGTGTGTGTGGTGTGTATATATGTATGTATGTATGTATATATGTATGTGTCTCTATATATATATATTATATATATATATATATATGTATAGGCTTACACTGTCCTTTATCCTGGCTGTAAATCCAACCACCTGGACCTGTGCCGAAGCCTCAGGAACCAAATCCAGAAGGAACTTGCATTGGGGACTGTAATGATGTCACATTCGTGACTAACAGAATTTTTAGACCGTCAGATGATGGATAAGTGGAAGTTCTGTAACTTTTGCCCATACTATTCCTGTTGCATAAACATAAATTTAGACTGTGTTCACACTTTGCGGCACAATTTTGGTGCAACTTGGCGCTCATGTTGTGGCATTTTAAGCCACGCCCCTTCCCACTATGTCACACCCCATTTTCCTCTAAGCCACACCCACCTTCTGTAGTATTGAGACGAAAGAAGACATAATAAATGTGGTGCAAGGCTAGTCTATTTCAGACAGAATTTTGGCTTATTTCGTTTCGTAAATCTGCACATCTTGTGTCCCAGTTTCTTACCCTTGTCAAGGCCTCTGTTTGCTGTCAGTGAATGGGACATACCGACCAAATAGGGTGCCTGTAGGTACATCATACTCACATATTCATAACTGCAGCTCAGCTTTTACTTTGTTTCCGGACATAGATTTTTTTAAAATTTTTTATTTGGATTTGAGTTATTTTTACTGTTACTATTTGCAGTAAATATTTAGATGCTATTGCTTTCTTATAAAACACTTGTCATATGTCTGCGCCTCCTCCGTATGTTGTGTAAGCTGTGCAGCGTAAACAGTGTAGGAGGTGTAAGGACTCGCACAATACCTGTCATTGTCACTGTCTTCCTCCATTAGTAATATAGACATGGAGACGGATTCTATCATGGGTTCTACAGAAATGACCCTTTTTCTGCAGTAGCCCATGGAGAACAGCCTGCATTAATTAAAAGGGTTATCGGAGATTTCAAAGGATGCTCCTCCTGTCTATAGGTTGTGGTCAGTAATGCAGGTCACTTGAAGGCTGCAATACTGGAGAAATGCAAACTTAAAGAAGAACTCTCGCAAAAAATTTTATTCCATGTCCTGCTAGAAATGTACATGATGTAATCTGTAGTGAATGTCATTTTCTTACCAGTAGCTGAATTTTTGAGTTATATCATCCTGAAGTTTCTTATCTGTGTCATGTGACTAGGAATTAAACCCACCAACTCACACAGAGACTTATGTGTGGACAGGAAGTCTAATTCTCTATGCATTCCTATGGGAGCCTCACTTTCAGTTTCATAGGAATGAATAGTGAAGTGACTGGCTTCCTGTCCTGGGTCAGTTGGAGGTCAGGGAATTGGTCACATGACCCAGCTACAATAAGAAGAGAGTGAAAACTTTGATAAGAAAATGACATTCACTACAGATTATATCATGCACCTTTCTAACAGGTCAGAGAATAAAGATTTTTGCGGGAGTTCTTCTTTAATGTAATGACAAGATACACAAGATGAAAATGAAGATCTCCCTATTGGCACATACTGTATCCATGGAGTCCATGCAGATTTTCCATAGACATGTCTGTAAGTAATATTCATGTGAATATCGCATTCACATACAAAAACAAGCAGCGCTACATAGACATTATGCATCTCTTTTTGTTACAGAACACTTTTGAAAATTGTTTTGTAACAGATAATGATGGTACACGTCCCTTACCATTAGAGATGAGCGAATCTATTCGCCGCTTCGTAGATTTGATACGAATCTTCGTTATTTCCTACACCGAAGCGAATCCGAATCTTTTCAGATTTGCTTCGGAAGATTCTTCTTAAATCTTTGTAAACGAACGCTATGTCCGCATCATATGATTTGTTAAGTTATGCACCATATAATCCGTTAAGTATCGTACTTTTACTGTATATTCGTTCTTTGTGCGGGCCTAGACATTAATATGCTAAAGCTTCATATGCACTTTGTACACTCAAGCGTACCTATTCGCAGGAATGTTCGCAGAACACGAATATTTTTTAGCGCAACTTGGACTGAATCGAATCTTATCCGAGGCAAATCTTTTTAAAAATTTGGCGAATATTCATCTCTACTTACCATGTAAAAATGCTTCTTCAGCGACTGGTGTATGTAAGGCCTCTTTTACATCTCCATTAGGAAATCTGGCGCAGAGCAGCCGGTCGGATCTCGCAGGATCCAGCGTTGTCGGATCCTCTACGTCACTGCCGGATTCTCATTGAATGCAATGAGTTCCAGTGGATTTCGGCCGGACAAGAACCGTTGCATGTCGGCATTTGCTCATGCACACACATGTATTTTCTTTCTTTTTTTTTCCAGACCATATGCGAAAACCATTCATTGCATTCCGTTCCACAAAAGGATAGAACATGTCCTGTTATTGTCTGCATAACGGACAAGGATAGTACTGTTCTAGGGGCCAGCTGTTCCGTTCCGCAGAATACGGAATACACACGGACGCCATCCATATTTTTTGTGGATCCGTGTTTTGCAGACCCCAAAATACATAGTCACGTGTATGAGCCCTAAGGGAGATGTGAATGTAGCCTTAAACAGTTCTACTGCTCAGCTGCTGCAGAACCTCATAATATAAACCTCAGCTGCTGCAGAACCTCATAATACACACCTCAGCTGCTGCAGAACCTCATAATACACACCTCAGCTGCTGCAGAACCTCATAATACACACCTCAGCTGCTGCAGAACCTCATAATACAAACCTCAGCTGCTGCAAAACATCATAATACACACCTCAGCTGCTTCAGAACATCATAATACACACCTCAGCTGCTGCAGAACATCATAATACACACCTCAGCTGCTGCAGAACCTCATAATACACACCTCAGCTGCTGCAGAACATCATAATACACACCTCAGCTGCTGCAGAACATCATAATACACACCTCAGCTGCTGCAGAACATCATAATACACACCTCAGCTGCTGCAGAACCTCATAATACACACCTCAGCTGCTGCAGAACCTCATAATACACACCTCAGCTGCTGCAAAACATCATAATACACACCTCAGCTGCTGCAAAACATCATAATACACACCTCAGCTGCTGCAGAACATCATAATACACACCTCAGCTGCTGCAGATGTTCTTTATGAAAAGTGAGAGGAAGTTTCAAATCAGTCAATGAATGATTGACAGGAAAAATTCTACAGCAGCTGAGCTGTGTATTATGAGGTTCTGCAGCAGCTGAGGTGTGTATTATGTTGTTCTGCAGCAGCTGAGGTGTGTATTATGATGTTCTGCAGCAGCTGAGGTGTGTATTATGATGTCTCCAGCAGCTGAGGTGTGTATTATGATGTCTCCAGCAGCTGAGGTGTGTATTATGATGTCTCCAGCAGCTGAGGTGTGTATTATGATGTTCTGCAGCAGCTGAAGTCTGTATTATGATGTTCTGCAGCAGCTGAGGTGTGTATTATGATGTTCTGCAGCAGCTGAGGTGTGTATTATGAGGTTCTGCAGCAGCTGAGGTGTGTATTATGATGTTCTGCAGCAGCTGAGGTGTGTATTATGATGTTCTGCAGCAGCTGAGGTGTGTACTATGATGTTCTGCAGCAGCTGAGGTGTGTATTATGATGTTCTGCAGCAGCTGAGGTGTGTAATAAGTAACAGTATACCCTTACAAGAAACTTTAGAGAATATTATAAATCACATTCTTTAACCTTTGCCCAACCTGCAGTGTCTCCTAATATTCTTATAATATACAGTAGGGGGCGATATCTCACATAATGTTTTGTGGATTTTTTTAAAAAAATTGGTGGCAGACGGGTGACCAGATGGGTTTAATTTGGGCATAAAGCCGATATATCATTCTGCCACATTAAATGTCTTCTCACCAATTCCTCTTCACAATCCTCCTGCCAAAACATTTGGCAAGAGCGCCGGTGCCAGATGCAAATAAACTGGCGGACAAGGTGATGTCGACTCGAGCGCTCTTAGGATATGAGCCCAGGACTAGAAATTCCGGAGTCCAGGCGATAGTATCAGAATTCCAGCATGAAATAACCGGGGCGTCTCTTTGTGATTTCTGGAGGACGTTCCTTAGTTGAGCGGTCACAAACCCCCCGATCTGATTAATATTGCATTGTCCTGCGTCAGTCCGGGCTCTCTGATTGGTGGTGATTATATTTTAGGCTGGAGGAAATGTGTGTACTCTCCGTGCACCGAGCGCTCCTGCCAATGCTAATACGCGCCTCCTAATGGTCTTCTCTTTCGCTTCCGTCGGCAGATGTAACTCGGGTTTTGAAAAAGAAATAGCTGGACAATAAATCATTATTAACGTTGTTGGAAACCAAATGCGTCTGTTGCAGCCGGCTGATTTTCGTAAAGCGAGGACTTTACAGTTGGTTACCATTTGACTATATTGTAATACAGGTTTGTGTGTGCACACACGGGGCTCCTAAAAATGTGGGGGTGCACCTAGCCTTTCTGCTGCCTGTGGCGAAAACTGAAACGGCGCCCCCCTCCATACCAATTTCTTAAACTAACCCCTTTGCCACAATGAAAGCGCTCATTGCCCATGGCCCTTCCGCTGCCTCCCTCTTGCCCCTACCTGGTGCTGCCTGAGGTAATCGCCTCACCTAGCCTCATTGATGGCGCACCCCTGGGTATTGGTTTGCCGTGCTGGGAAACCAATGTATTTTCATTCTTCTCGTATGGAAAATAGTACTGTCCCTTTAAAAAGGACCCGTCCCCTCGCCTGGCATGTCAGTTTTAGTAACTACTTGCATCCCCCGTAATAATTCTGGAGCATTATTTTTTATGACTAGGTTGTGCCATTCCTCTTTTATTCCTACTAGAAGTGTATAAATGAATTGATAGCAGCCTGAAAAAAAAGATTCAGCTGGGCGATACCAGTGAGGGGGTGTCTCATTGCACAGTCTGACAGTATCCAATCCGCTCTGCCAGAGGGACACACCCCAAACTGGTTACGCCCATTTTGACCTTTTTGCAGACTGCTAGAAATTCATTATACATGTCTAGTAGGAATAATAGAGGAATGACACAACATAGAATAATAGAAATAGATGCTCCAGAGTAGCTATTACTTGGGGGATGCAGGTAGTTACTAAAACACATGTCAGGAGAGAGGATAAATCCTCTCTAAAGTGACTTGGGGTGTAAGTCATGTGACCAACCATTGCAATCTATGTGGATTTTCACACGGCCATTTTTTTTAACGGCCAGTGAATATCAGCAGTCAAAAAATAGGACATGTCCTCTTTTTGCCCTTTTTGATGACCAGACGGAAACTATTGAAATCAATAGGCCGGTTTTTAATGGCTGTTTAGACAGAACTGCACCCATCTAATGGGCAGCGGTTAAAAATGGATACATAAAGGAACTTTGAGTTAAAAAAAAAAAAAAATAAAAAGCCAGGCACATCGGAAACACTCACTCTGTACTGCAGGCAGCAGGACCTGTGACGTCACATGATAACACCGGGAAAATCAGCTCCTGCTGTCACCCGTGCGGAGTGAGTGTTTCCAGCTGTGCCTGTGGTGATATATATATATTTATATATATATATATATATATATATTATTTATTTATTTTTGCCTTTTGTTTTATTTGTTGGCATTGGAGGGGGGGGGGATGTGCGCCAAAGAGGGCGTTTTATGTACAGGGTTCACTGTGTGGCTGCCTATATATATATATAAATAATTATTAAATACAGACAGCCGGAAAACGGATGCACACACTGATGCAAAATGGCCTTGAAAAGCTGACAGTTTATTGTTTTTGTAATGGCTGTTTTTTCACTGTCATGTGTGAATGTGCCCTTATACAGTCCTAAGGAGTTTTCCAGTTTGAGACATAGAAATTATATCTGTTACTCAGCTGCCATTATATGGTGTATATAGTCAGTGGCGTGCCTAGGGTGTTTCGCACCCGGGGCAGATCCTTTCTCTGGCACCCCCCCCCCCCTTACAATATGTTAAAAAATTGTACTCCCTCACAGTAGTGTTGCCCTCAAACTTCACAGTAATTTTGTACAGATGTGTGCCCCCTCACACTAGTTATACCCACATTGTGCCCTCTCACAGTAGTTATGCCCACATTGTGCCCCCTCACACTTGTAATGCCCTCTTTTGTGCCCCTTCACAGTAATAATCCCCATTGTGCCCCGTTTATAGTAATAATGCTCACTGTGCCCCTTTATAGTAATAATGCCGTCTGTGCCCCCTTCACAGTAATAATGCCGTCTGTGCCCCCTCCAGAGTAGTAATGCCCCCTGTGCCCCCTCCACAGTAGTAATGCCTGTATTAAAAAACAAACAGAAAAAAAAACAGCAGCTACACACCTTGTCCCGTTCCTGAAGTCCTCTCTTCTCTGCAGGCACAGATCGCTCTATAGCAATGTATGGGCGGAGCTTATGTAGAGTTCCTGTCTGCAGGCTCCGCCCACACATTCCAGCAGCGCGATCCGTGCCTGCAGCCTGAATGGTGGAGCGGGGAGAAGTCTCTCTGCTTCACCATTCAAAGCGGTGCGGGCCTGAGGGAGAGGAGGAGCGCGGGGAGGTGAATGACAGGACCCAGCTCCCTGCGCTCCAACAATGAGCGCTTCCATCTGTATTGATGGAAGCGCTCATTGCTTCTGGCACCCCCTGAGAGCTGGCACCCGGGGCGGGCCGCACCCCCCGCCCCCACCTTAGTACGCCACTGTGTATAGTAATATAAAAAAAATCAGGTCCATAGAGTCTGCTCTGCTAGATTTATGTCAAAGCTGGCAGCTTATGGGGTGTGTCCTTTCTGCTGCAGCTGGTGGCAGTTGAAGGATGGAACTCAGCATGTGTTTCACCCTTAGTGAGCTGGACAGAATATTGAAAAAAGCAGACAGCAGGTGGCGCTATACAGATTTACTTTGGGGAATAATTGAATCATACAATTACAAAAGTATTCAGATTCAAGTGCTGGCTTGAAAAATTTGGATTTTTTTTTTTTTTTTTGTGGGGCAGGTATTGCAAATATTTCATTTTGATAATGAGGCAGTTTGGCAAAGTTTCTCGATGAAGAATATCCTTCTGTAGAGTATCTACAGCCACATGCAGACCTATGTGTTTCCATGGTTGCAGACTACAAATAACCTCGGTGTAGTCAGGTCCTGCAGCCCTGCTCCCTTGTTTCTCAAAGACCTAGATTCAATAGGTAAGAAATATGGGAAGGATGTTCAGGAGTTATAACTAAGGGATCTGATTGTGCAGGATTGTCTTGTCTCCTGTAACCAGGAGACACATTGGCTCTGTGGAGGTGCTGTATACAAAATACGGTAAAATGTTTTTATATGGTATTTCCTACAGTGTTTCTCTTTTTATTAAACAAGCATTGGAGCAATGAAATATTGTTTTCTTATTTGAAGGCATGTAACCCTCAGGTGGCACAGATGACATATTAGATGACAATATCTATATGGTACAGGGGAAATTTACTGGAAAACCTGCAGACTTCTTGTCGTCAGTGGAAAGGGTTTGTAATTTGGGGCGCACAGTTGGAGATGTTCCTGTATTACCTTTAGAACCAGTTCTGAGCCACCGATTACCCCCGGAAGGCAATAAATGGGCAGCACACGGTCATTTCGAAGCCTCACTTCATGTAATTATAGCTTCGATGGGTCCCTGTCAGTCATTTTAATAGGTACTAAAACCCCCCAGAACATTGTCTTCCGCCTGTCTAATTAGTGGAGATTCACCTTAATATCATGCAGTAAAAATGCCACATTCTATTGCGCTATTGACTTCGTATTTTGATATATTTTGCTGTTATTGTCTGGCCTTTTATCAGCCAGCTGCCGACTCTATGCATATTTCAGCAGGGCTGTGTGCACACTGAGCTCGTGTCACATGACTTGGATTACACATGTATCATGAATTCTGTTACAATGTATATATTTTTATTACTTAGAATTTGGTATACTAGTCTGTATAAATATTATATAATTCTGGTATGCCTTTAAAAAAACATGTTGCTACAATGGGGTTACTGGGAGGTGTAATTATAACTACATTTAAAAAATAACAATACATGAGCTAAATGAATGTATTTGGTTTGAATCTAATCGTATACAAATAAAAAAAAAAATCCCCATTGAAACTGAATCTGAATTATTGGCAATTTGATCCGGATGAATTTGGTCGGTCAGACCTCTACCAATCAGTTATCAAGGGACCCCTCTTCTTGGGATTGGTCAGTCACACCTCTACCGATCAGTTATCAAGGGACCCCTGTTCTTGGGATTGGTCGGTCACACCTCTACCGATCAGTTCTCATGGGACCCCCATTCTTGGGATTGGTCGGTCACACCTCTACTGATCAGTTATCATGGAACCCCGTTCTTGGGATTGGTCGGTCAGACCTCTACCGATCAGTTATCATGGGACCCCGTTCTTGGGATGGGTTGGTCACACCTCTACCGATCAGTTATCAACGGACCTCCGTTCTTGGGATTGGTCGGTCACACCTCTACCGATCAGTTATCAACGGACCTCCGTTCTTGGGATTGGTCGGTCACGCCTCTACCGATCAGTTATCATGGGATCCCTGTTCTTGGGATGGGTTGGTCACACCTCTACTGATCAGTTATCATGGGACCTCCGTTCTTGGGATTGGTCAGTGAGTCCTCTACTGATCAGTTACCATGGGACCCCCGTTTCTGGGCTTGGTCGGTCACACCTCTACCGATCAGTTATCAAGGGACCCCTGTTCTTGGGATTGGTCGGTCACACCTCTACTGATCAGTTATCATGGAACCCCGTTCTTGGGATTGGTCGGTCAGACCTCTACCGATCAGTTATCATGGGACCCCGTTCTTGGGATGGGTTGGTCACACCTCTACCGATCAGTTATCATGGGACCCCATTCTTGGGATGGGTTGGTCACACCTCTACCGATCAGTTATCAAGGGACCTCCGTTCTTGGGATTGGTCAGTGAGTCCTCTACTGATCAGTTACCATGGGACCCCCGTTTCTGGGCTTGGTCGGTCACACCTCTACCGATCAGTTATCATGGGATCCCCGTTCTTGGGATTGGTCACACCTCAACTGATCAGTTATCCTGTGGCTACTGACTTGCATACTTGGCACAACCCCTTTAAGTAATGGAATAAAGTGACTATACTGGTATTCACAAGAACCGGGAGACCACCATAATCCTCACGGTGGGTGACTACTTGTTAGGCCTGCTGGGAGTAGTAGTTTTGCAACCGCTGGAGAGCCACAGGTTAGAGACCAGTCCATTGGAGCATCAGTCTCCTTAACGTATAGTAACAGTTAGAAGAGAAATCACGTTCATCAAGGCAGGAAGGATGATGAAGGTTTTACTTGCAGTTGAAAGAAATGTTACGTCTGTTCTGTGAATTCTCCGCAGTCTTCCTCTGTTTGAAATGTCACGGATAAATAAAAGATAGCGAAGTCGATTTTTCGCTCTTCCCAAGGCATATTATTGTGTTGTACTACAGGAACGGAGATTTATATAAGAACGTTCTTTATGTGGTGGGTTATTAAATATTATTATACAGTTGGGTCGGAAAGGGTGGATAAATCACAGAATTCTTTTAACTACTGTTCTGTTCGGAGTCTCGCCGTATAACAAAGAGATCTGAAAGTAATAAAAGAAGCCACCCACCAAGAGAGCCTCCGAGCGCATGTACAGAGAGGAGAATGCCTGAGGGAGCACAATAAAGGCTCCTCTAACGAGCTTGCAGATTATGACAATTCCAGACTATAAAGAACTCAGAAACCACCGTTTCCAGCAGGATCATCTCTCATTATATTTGTCTGTCTGATGGAATGTATTTCCTAGACTGTAGCGTCTCTGACGAAGCCACAAATGAGATGGCGGCATCACTGGACGGGACAGGGTAATGATCCGCATTGTGTATATGTCTAGGTGGATGAGTCCCAGAGCATTGGAACCTGTAGGTGCAGATCCAGAGGGCGACCTGTGCAGGGCTGAGCTGGGTGTTGTCTGACTGATTCCACATATATGGCGGATTGTGAATAATGGCAATTCTGAAGTTTCCAGTGAACAGCAACGAGTGCCCTTAATCTAGATGTCGTTTTAAAAGTTAAAGGGCTTGTCTCACTTCACTTCAGCAAATGGCATTTATCATGTAGAGAAAGTTAATACAAGGCACTTACTAATGTATTGTGATTGTCCATATTGCCTCCTTTGCTGGCTGGATTCATTTTTCCATCACATTATACACTGCTCGTTTCCATGGTTACGACCAGCCTGCAATCCAGGATTGGAGGCTGTGCTTGCACAATATAGGAAAAAGCGCCGGCCTATGTGCGTTCCTATGGTCCCGGCCACCAGAGAAGCCAGTGCTTTTTTCCTATAGTGTGCAAGCACGGCCACTGATGCTGGATTGCAGGGTAGCCGTAACCATGGAAACAAGACATGTATAATGTGATGGAAGAATGAATCCAGCCAGCAAAAGAAGCAATACAGATAATAATACATTAGTAAGTGCCTTGTATTAACTTTCGCTACATGATAAATGTCACTTGCTGAAGTTAGACAACCCCTTTAAAGGGGCCCGCTCCAGACATTGATGGCATATCACTAGGGTGCAGGTTCCACGTCTAAAACCCTCTTCTATCTCTAGAACGGGGCCACCAAATTGAATGAAGAGCAGCTGCGCTTGCGCAGCCACCCTCCACTCCTCCAAGCATCATGGGAGTTCTGAAAATAGGTTATTTCCAGCAGTCCCCTAGCAGGGGCGCTTGCGCTGTTAGCTCTCAATTCACCACCATGGGACTTGAGAAAACAGCTGAGCTTGGTCATTTGGCTATTTTCAAAACTCCCATAATGATGATTGGAGAAAATACACGGAGTGCTCTTCTTCATTTCAGCGTTAGGAAATTGGTGATTTCGACGGGCATTTATCTAGGCTGTATGAACTGCTTTAGACTTCCTACACAAGTTGCCATCTTCCCAAGGCGAAACGGTACTCCCTGAGAATGGGAAGAGGGGAATAAGCTGCTGCCGATCTGTCAGGGACCAGCAATGGAACTCAGTGTTCCCATAAGTGGAAATCAGGGACGTAACTACCATAGCGGCAGACCATGCGACTGCTATGGGGCCCAGGGCAAGAGGGGGACAAGTCTTAGTTGGGATTGTCTCCTTTTCTACTGGGGGTAAAAACTTGGTCAGGACTCTACCCTCTAAAGGAACAACTTTTAGCAAATGAAGTAGTGGAAAAAATGGCCCAAGGGTCATTGAAAGGGGTTTAGGCCGAAACCCTTCTGTCCTGTGTGGGGGGCCTGGTTTGATCCTTGCTATGGGGCCCTTACTTCTCTATGTACACAAGTGGTGGAAATGAAAGAACTGCTTCCCAGCAGACCATGACAGAAGTGTATGGATGGCTTCTAGGCTTATCAGGGTTCATGGTTGTTCAATTCCAACAGAGACGCAACATTTTAAAGGGGCGATCTATTGGCCACAGAAAAGCCAGTGACAACACTCATATCTTGTGAGCCACGTAAGACTTTGTAGGACCATTCATTATTGTTAGATAGTGCCGAGATGAGTTATTGACGCCGGCTGTACTCACATTACCGATCCAGTAAATTACATACAATAACTCTGAATGTCAGCGAATCTGCTTTTCTTTCATCTGAGTAACTGTCATTTTTTATTATTATTTTGCAGGTAAGAAAATACAATTTTTACGAGTGTGAAATTCTCTTGTTGTCTGTAAGTATAAAACTGTGTTCAACTTTTTATTAAAAAATGATTTAAACAAGGAGGATGACAGCAAATTGGATTCCTATTTTCTAGACTGCATTACTTATGTACGTGTTGTGAACCTTGAGCGTCGCAGGTCTTCTGGTTGGCTCTTACCAAAATTATATTGTCAGGAACCTAGGGCTTCAATTTTTAACCCCATTGCCACAGAGTGTGCATGTGTGTGGCGCTTGGTGCTGGACTTTAATCCAGAATGCAGTACATGTATGGAGTGGAATTAATGCTCCTAATCCTGCAATCTAGCAGGAGCAGGTTGGGTCCTGACTGTCTATAACAACCGGGGCCCCTAAGGAGGAGATGTGGTTTAATATGACTTCTGCCTTCTCCTATGCTCTGTGCATAGTGCTCAATGAGTGCTAGGCAGTGATTAGAGGAGATGCTGTGCCGCTTCCTCTGCTGGACCCTGCGATCATGTGATCACTGGGTGTCTCAGGGACAGAGCAGAGCTGCTGGGTCTTGGTAGACCCTGATTAGCTTTACCTGTATAAAATACCCCCACAGTGGACACGTTTCCCTTTTAACTCGGGCTCGTTTGTATGCACTCTGTGCACGTTACCTCCTCCTCTTCCTTGAACACGCCGCCTTCACTTGGCCAGGCGTGCAGGTGGAGGAGGGAGTGCCCTGGGATTAGGCTTCTACTAACCAGATGCAGATGCCATTGCCACCTTTTTGGTGACTTTTTTGAGACTATTCACATTGGTTTAGCACAATATGATGATCATTTTACTATATGAACTACATTGTTTATTGCCATTATATGCAGTGAATAGAGGAGATACTATGCCGCCAGGGCCGCTTCTAGATTTTCTGCTGCCTGAGGCGAAAAATGAAATGGCGCCCCCTTCCCTTGCCCCCATCAGACCTCAGATCAGCGTCTTGTGCCCCCATCAGACCTCAGATCAGCGTCTTGTGCCCCCATCAGACCTCAGATCAGCGTCTTGTGCTCCCATCAGACCTCAGATCAGCGTCTTGTGCCCCCATCAGAACTCAGATCAGCAGAATGTGCCCCCATCAGACCTCAGATCAGCGTCTTGTGCCTTGTGCCCTCCTCAGACCTGCCCACCCAGCCCCTAAAAAAACAAACTTACCTGTTCTGCGCTGCCGCTGCCCTCAGCTCCCGCGCTCCACTGTCTTCCCACGCTGCGTCAGGTCATAGTGCGCGCCGGAAGGGAAGACAGTGGAGCGCGGAACCTGAGGGCAGCGGCAGCGCAGGACAGGTAAGTATGTTTTTTTAAGTGGCTGGGTGGGCTGATCTGAGGTCTGAGGGGGGCACAAGAAGCTGATGGGGAGCGCAGCGCATCCACCAGCAGTGTTTAACTGCTGTGTGGATACCGCCCCTCAGAATTACATAAAACTGCCGCTTGAGGCGAGATCCTCATATCACCTCATGGCAGAAGCGGCTCTGTATGCCGCTTCCTCTGCTGGATCATCGGGTGTCTTGGGGGCAGAGCAGAGCTGCTGGGTCTTAGCAGACCCTGATTAGCTTTGCCTGTATAAAATACCCCCACACTAACTGGGGCTCCTTTGGATGCACTCTGTGCGCCTTAGCTCCTCCTTCTCCTTTAACACTCCTCCTTCACTTGATTGACAGGACCAAGCGTGCAGGTGGAGGAGGGAGTGCCCTGGGGTTAGGCTTCTACTAACCAGATGCAGATGCCATTACCACCTTTTTAGTTACTTATGAGGCTATTCACACTGGTTTATGACAATATGATGCTCATTTTACTATGTGGACTACATCGTTTGTCGTTATTATATAGTGTAGCTATATTGCAATGGTTCCTCGGTATGGTTCCCAGGAGCTCGGTGGCACTTGGTCAAGGGTTCCTCAGAAACAAGCAACTACAAGAGTAGTTACATGAACAGTAGACATAGCAAATTGAGTTTAGTCTCGTAGGAGCAGGCGACAAATCTCAGCCAAAATACAAAACCTGCCATCCTCGTCTTTTAGGTTATTTGAGGTAGAAATAAGGTTGGATATCACCATTGTGTTACAGTACTGGTACAACCGCCCGTTCCAAGCCTTGGTTTTCTGCCCTGTACTGTGGGATCCTCACCCCCAGGATAGCTTTTTATGTAGACATTTCTAGTACCGCAGCTGCTTAAAATCAATATGACTGCAATCGCACTACTCCCACGTATTTTGCAGATTCTGCTAAACGCATAAGCGAATCAGGCAAATTTATGTTGTGCCTCGGGTGGTTACACAGGCCTATAATTTAGTGACAAACCTATTAGGCGACTATTACCCCAGAACTGCAGGCTGAATAGAGACTCCTACTCTGCATTTTGTAATTAGACTGGCTTGTATCACGCTAGAATCAATGTTGTTTTAGCAGGTGATTCAGCGTGGGAGAGATGAGTAGATCCTACTGAGACGGTTCTTCATCGAAACAGCTTGATACAAAGTAAGAGACGTCAGCCACTTCCCGTCCGTTCCCCGCCGGGCAGTCGTAGAGGAGAACGCGGGGGATCTTGTGAGAGAAGGAATTATAGCGTTCCCTGTGATGATTACAATCAACATAAAAATTATCCGTAGATGACATTCTGCAGACCCCATGGGCGGCTTTCTACAGAGGTGGCCGCTCTTAATTACAGAGAGAAGCAGAAAGTCTTAAACTCTCCCGTAGAACGAAAGCTACCATGCCGGGCCGCTGGTGGTTCAATAAATATGGGGCTCTTTGAAACAATAGCATCTTGGTCACCGGCCATGTTTCTCTCAAATCAGTAGGGTTATTTGTTAATTTGAGATGAACGTGTTAAAGCTGATTATTATTCTGCTTCTTTGAGATGTTTCTGTTTTGAAGAGCTACTAAGTCAGAAGGGAAAAATCTCCTACCATATTCTTTTCCATAGGGGCGGTAGTATAGCGCTTTCAAGACGGTATTCAACTTAGTTTCTCGAATGAATGGCCTTGACAGGAGACCCCAAGTTTTCAGGTGAAAGGTCTCTGTCTCTATAGCCTGTATTACTCCGGAGATTGTCGAGAGAGAAGTGTTCCCTCCTGGCAGTCGCCTGCTCGCTAGTGGAGGAGACCTCTGCTATTACATGCAGCCATCTCCTCTACAGCATGGGGAGGAGATATTGTTTTGCCATCGCTCGCCTCTATGCTGTATAGTGGTTTGCCGGCGGCAGATCCCAATTAGACAGCACGATCTGCTGCCGTGTTAAAAGTCACAATTGCCCGATGAACAATGCAGGCTGCCATTTTGACATGGTAGGGGTCCTGCAGATGCTGGATGTCCTCCTGTGGTCATTCTAAGCTCTTCTAGTTCAGCCAAGGTGGTTGTTGGCTGCTGTGCATGGGAGATCCGCCACCCCATCCAGTCCCGGACATTCTCGATGCTGGAGAGATATGGTGATGGAGCTGGCCAGGGGAGTTGCTGGACACCCTGAAGAGCACGTTGTGTAGCGTAGGCAGTGTGTGGGGGACGTGATCTTCATGGAACACCACGTTTCCTGAGTCAAAAAAGGCAGTAGGATTGGTTCCTCGATGTCCTGGACAGAACGAGGGTTGCTCAGTGTTCCCTAAACCAATACCAGAAAGGAACCGCCATGGTAGCTGATAACGCCCCACACTATGCCACCTGATTGTAGTCCTGTTTCTCCACGCTATACATGTTGGCAGTAGGCGCTCTCCAGCCTCCCGTGAACTGTGATGTGGCCATCAGTGTCTATCTGTCTATCTCATATCTATTGATCCATCTCTCTACTGTATCTCTATCTATCTCATATCTATTGATGTATCTATCTATCTATCTATCTATCTATCTATCTATCTATCTATCTCTTGTATCTATTGATGTATCTATCTATCCAGGGGCGTAGCTATAGGGGGTGCAGAGGTAGCAGTCGCTACCGGGCCCAGGAGCCTGAGGGGGCCCAAAGACCCCTGTGCCACATAAGAAGACACACAAAGCACTGAGGAAAGGGGGGCCCAAGATGAACTCTTGCACCAGGGCCCATGAGCCGTTAGCTACGCTCCTGTATCTATCTATCTATCTATCTACTGTATCTATCTAATATCTACTTGTTGACAGAGGTTATAGCTAAAGAGCCAATGATTTAGGAAATAGCGATATATGTAATTATAGGATCAGAATCAGGACAATATATTTTACATTTAATATGTTACTATTGTAGCAAAAATAAATTATCCCTACATATACTTTCACCTTTCACTGAATCCTGTTGTGGTGAGCTTGTGCTTATACACAGAAGACAATCTGAACAATCAGAGTTGCAGCAAAAAATAAATAAATAAATAAAAATAAAATAAAAATAAATATATATATATAAGAGGGACGTAGCAAGTAAAGCTACTCATGGGCCATGGGTTCATGGTACCTCAAACCTCTTACTTTTGGGAACACAGTAAATAGCAGGGGTATACCTCACTGATTTGGTAATGGCTGGAGGTGACTTGCCACTAGGGTCTATTTTGTACGGATTCACCAGTAAACAATCAAATCTTATCGACGAGATGTCCTGTGTGTGCAGTGATAACATCAGAGATTACAATGCAATTACAAGCGGAGTTGGCATGTTCTGTGTAGATGGAGGGTGGCCCTTATACTCATGTCCTGTGCCGTAATTTTTTACATTTTTTTTTTTACATTTTTTGTTCTCTTTTTCTATCTGCAGCCTCTGATTTATTATTAAGCACGAGGCACTGGTTAAGTGCATGCCTGGCATAATTGAGTATTCCTAAGCACGCGCCCAAAGATTTAACATTTTGCTTTTGTACCCAGTGGCCGTGTAGAGTAAGCGATGGAACAACGTATGCCGCCTGCATCCGCCTGGTCTTAGGAGACCTGTGAACTGGAATCAATAAAACCAAATTAATTAAAGGAGAGCAATTTACATGGCTCTGTCATTCATTACACAGTGCAGATATTGAAGGTCAGGGGCCTGACCTGCCTCTGCTGGGCGCATGTTGGGAAATAATATACCGCAGCTGCACGATGGCCTCGGGGGGGGGGGGACGGGGACTGACATGTCACTTTGAGGTGACGTGTAATATCAGGCGCATCCTTGTGGCCTGACGTCTCCCTCATTCATTTATTCTCCTTTTCCTGGGACTCCAGAACGCCCTCCGGAGGAACGTGATCTCTATTGATTTGTGTGCGCATTTGGATGCTCTTGCTCAATGTGATTGATCGACTTCAATGGGCTTTCAGAGTTAGGTTTGTGTCTAATCTGCATGAAATTATATGGATCTATAATTCTTCACGGTCTTGTCATAGTCGCTTAGTAAAAAAACATAAAAAAACCCCTATATTTCCGGTACAGGCAGCTGAATTAAAGGGAGTTTTTAATATTGGCCTATGCTTATGATTGGTGGCGGTCAGATGGCTGTACCCCCACGTCTGCAAAATTAAATTACTATGACACTTTCTGTAGTGTTCTATGGCCTTTAGAGTTTATCCAGGTACAGCGATATCCATATGAATGTGGCTTTTCCGGGTACTGCACCGCAATCCCTTCACTTAAAGGGGTATTCCAGTTGTTACAAGATATCCCCTATCCACAAGTATTAGGTCGGCAGGGGTCCTACCATTGGTACCCTCACCGATCTTGAGAAAGGATACCCCTCCGAGCCTTCCGAAAGAAATCGAGTAGCAGGTCGAGCGTGTGCACTGCCGCTCCATTCATTTCGACAGGAGTTAGTCAAGTGCTGTAATCTACTGTCTGACAATTTCCGGAATTCCTATAGAGATGCCTGACTTGCCACTCGTGTTCTTTCTGGGGCTCCGAGGGGTACAGGCTTTCAATTGTCTTGATCGGTCGATAGGACCCCCACCGATTATCCCCCATCCTGTAACAACTGGAGTAGGCATGTACTATACTTAGATTTCATCATTGTCCCATTCCTCTGTTTATTCCTCTTAGAAGTGTATTCTACGGTATTATCCCCCCAACTGGTAATAACCAGTTATCAATTTAGTCATTTTTTCTAGAAGAAATAAGGGTATGACCACATGGCAAGGTTTTGCGGCGCTTGCAATGCAGCCGCTCTGTGTTTGAGTACCACGTGGCTGTACAGGCCGCAGCGGGCTCCGACTAAACGGTGAAGACCTCACTGTTCGGTGGGTCTGTATTGTTGAAGGCTGTGCAGTACTGAAGGTGCCGCGTGGCTGTTAACAATACAGACCCACTGAGCAGTTTTGGGTTCATTTAGCCTCGTGGTACTGAAATGTAGCGCAACATGACCGCGCTGTGTGGTCGTACCCTTACAGAGACACAAAACAGAGTTTTAAAGGGTTTCTGTCAGCAAGTTTAACCATATTAAACCAGATGACGTTTGCTATACGCAAATGTCACCTGATGTCTAATATGGTCTTCTTTTTAAGATATGTGTCCCCGTTTTCTTAAAAAAAAACTACTTTTCTAATATGCAAATTACCATCACTAGGTGCAAGGGGCGGTAACCCTGCACCTAGTAGCGCCGTTTTCCCCACCTTCTATATTACGTCATCAGCGTAGATTGACAGGGCCAGGCAGCTCGCTCTATCTGCTGCTGGCCCTGTCAGCGCTGCAAATTATGCGCCTGCACCGTGGGTCCGTCATTCGGCGCAGGCGCAGTGAGGAAGCCGGGAGCTTCACTCACTGCGAGCTACTAGGTGCAGGGTTACCGCCCCTTGCACCTAGTGAAGGTAATTTGCATATTACAAAAGTAGTTTATTTAGAAAAACGGGGACATAGATCTTAAAAAGAAGACCATATTAGACATCAGGTGACATTTGCGCATTGCAAATGTCATCTGGTTTAATATGGTCAAACTTGGTGACAGAAACCCTTTAAGGCATATTAGAGTTAATGGGATCCAGCATTAAGGGATTCACTAGTGCACCGATGGATCCCCATTGGATCCGGACGTTTTCCAGCATAAATGCCAGGTTTCGGCCATATAAAAACTGCATAAATGTCGGGATTCGGCCAGACAAATACTTCTGCATGCAGCATTTTTTGTTCAGCCTACGATCGGCATTTATGCCAGGTCAGCCTGCCGAATCATCTGTGACGAAGATGTGAACGCAAGCTAAGAAAAAAATCCAGAATTACTATTACTAGCTGAAGGACCGGGTATATTTCATTTATTTAATTTAATGTTTGTGTGTGTGTCGTTAAAAGATATCGAGAGTGACATCTACAGTGCCGCCCCTTTAACAGTGACCTCCACAGCAGCCCGCCCCTTTAACAGAAACATCCACAGCCCCCTCCCCTTTAACTGTGACCTCCACAACAGCCCACCCCTTAACAGAAACATCCACAGCGCCCTCCCCTTTAACTGTGACCTCCACAGCAGCTAGAGTGGCCACTGTCTTCAGCCCAGAAAGCTGGACCTCACCGGCCATTCCCCCACACGTGAAGCAGCGCCCCCGGTCCCCATAAAGCCACTGGTGACTCGATTTATGATTTATAAATTTCCAGAAGGAATAACAGAGGGTTTGCACGACACAAAAAATAAATAGGGAATACAGTATTTACTAAAAAGAAAAAAAATGTCAGTATTGCTTCCAGGTTCTCTTTACGTGGGCTGGACGTCTGTACTGCTATCCTGCTGAGCACAGTAATCCTTCCTGGGGTCGGGAGGTGCAGCGATCTAATTCTCACTCCTGCTTTCATCCACCTCGGCCTAATTCCAGTTATCTTGTTAATGCATTTCTATAGGTTCCAGATGAATGCATTATCGGTATGTATGTATTACGGATGAGCATAGTGTCTGCTCGTGCGACAGCTGACGGCTGGGTCAATGATCAGGCCATTTAACAAGCATTAATTATTTCTGCAGGAGGCTCATTGACTATTGAAAGCCGTTTATTCTGCTGTCACTAGATAGTTTTGCTAAATGAAAGCTTTTTAATGGGGGGTGGAAGGGAACGTCGAGTAAAATTCCAATTCTCAATTATATGAGGAAAAAGATCAGGAATTTTACTTGACGTTCCCTTCCCTTTATATCTGCATTTAGCTGACTTTCCAGATCCGGCCCCCCGTGGTTCTACTGTACTTAATTTACGGCTATATGGTCACATTGAGACCTTGTTACCCCAGGATAGATCATAATTTGGCAAAAGCAGAGGCAGAAGTCCAAGTAATAGAAGAGGTGTGGGGTTCGCTTTTCCAAAAGGTACCATTTTTTCTAGATATTGGGGTACTGAACAATGCAGTACCTGCAGATAGAGTAGAAAGGGAGGTCACCTTCTGCAGCCAGTTGCCTTATAGCCTGACACTGAACCATATACATAAAGTGCATTTACTTGCTGCATTATATATGAAATGTCATTTTTATAGAACAGTGCAATAACATGCAAAGCCTTCTTAAAGGAGGCAGGGCCGGGTTTCACTGTGTGGGGGGCAGGAGCGTAACTACCATAGCGGCAGACCATGTGACTGCTATGGGGCCCAGGGCAAGCTGTGATTATCTCCTCTTCTACTGGAGATGAAAACTTGGTCAGGACTCTACCCTCTAAAGGAACAACTTTTAGTAAACGAGGCAGTGGGAAAATGTCCCAAGGGTCATTGAAAGGGGGTTTAGGCGGAAACCCTTCTGTCCTATGTGGGGGCCTGGTGTGACCCTTGCTATGGAGCCCTTACTTCTCTGTGTACGCCACTGGTGGGGGCTCTGACAATACCTTCAGATAGAGCAGCAAGGGAGGTCACCTGCTGCAGCCAGTTGCCTTACAGCCTGACACTGAACCATATACACAAAGTTCATTTACCTGCTGTATTATATATGAAATGTACCGTTATTTCTATAGAACAGTGCAATAACATGCAAAACCTTATGGGAGCAGCGCTGGGTTTCGCTGAGTAAGGGGCTTACAGTCCTGTAGATAGAGCAGCAAGGGAAGGCACCTGATGCAGCCAATTACCTTACAGCCTGACACTGAACCGTATACACATAGTGCATTTACCTGCTACATTATATATGAAATGTCATTTCGTAGACTGCCAACTTGACGTCATGTACACAGTTGCACCCTTTATAATTGTCAGTAGAAAATGCTAATACCACCAATATGTTTGTCACATCGCTAACAGTTTAGTTGATCTCCAGTAATTCTAGTTTTTTCCTACATCAGTAGTACAGATATGAAATCCTAAAATATGCAGTATCTAACTGTGTACAGAGAGTGAACAAGCAAGAAATGCTAGAAGATTTCAGCTCTGACGCCTGCAGAATTGTGAGTTCAGCTCTGGACAATAGGCTGTCATATTGAGAACAAATACTAAAACTGATGAATTCTTGGTATTTGTTCTCAGTTTGACAGAATGATGTCCAGCTTTGTCCCCACTATGTCTATGAAGTTTATCTCTTGTATATGCGGAGTTTCTTCATGTTTTATATAGATTAATTCTACAGGAAAGGTTTACATGCATGTTAAAGATGGTGCATTGATGGTGATATTCTTCTCCGGTCAAAAGTATTTTTGTGAGGGCGGTAAACCCGGGAAATTACTCGTGGGAGTGGTACGTAATCAGTCTGGCCGGAGCAGAATAGACCGTCTGGTATCCTCGGAGGGTTTAGTTACTACGGATATGCATGAGATTGGAGAAGAATTCAGGCAGTATTATGCTGAACTTTATAAATCGGATTTACCTGATATAGAATTTACAACTCCCCCTGCTTGTATGGAAGTGATAGTTTCCTGCCCTATCAGACTCAAAACGGAATGATTTGGATGCTCCCCTGGTTGAGCAGGAACTGGAGGATGCACTAAAATCAGTTTCGGGCAATACTTGTCCAGGATCAGACGGATTCCCTTTTGAGTTATATAGAAGGTTTGGAAAGATTCTGTTCCCGAAACTGCTGATGGTTTTCAATTACTCGTTTGAGAAAGGAAGGCTACCAGGATCTATGAGGGAAGCTATTATAACATTAATACTGAAAAAGGGGAAAAATGGGGTAGAGAAGGAGGCTTACAGGCCTATTTCCCTACTGAATACGGATGCAAAAATTTTGGCTAAAGTTATGGCCAGGAGATTGGGTGGGGTATTTGGTCTCCTAGTCCAGTGATTTTCAACCAGTGTGCCTCCAGCTGTTGCAAAACTACAACTCCCACCATGCCCTTCTGTAGGCTGATAGCTGTAGGCTGCCTGGGCATGATGGGAGTTGTAGTTTTGCAACAGCTGGAGGCACACTGGTTGAAAATCACTGTCCTAGTCCACCCGGACCAAACGGGGTTTATTCCGGGAAGGCAGATTAAAGAAAATGTAGATCGCTTATATGCGAATATTCAAATGGGAGTCGGGGAGGGCCGTTCGATCCTGTCCTTGGACACCACAAAGGCGTTTGACAGGGTCGAGTGGCCCTTTCTGTTCACGACCCTCAGAAAATTTGGTTTTGGTCCTGGATTTTTGAAGTGGGTTAGTGTCTTGTATTATATGCCTGTTGCTAAGGTCTTGGTTAATGGGGTATTATCGGGATTTTTCACATTGGGAAGAGGGACCCGTCAGGGGTGCCCTCTATCCCCTATGTTATTTGCCCTATATCTGGAACCAATGGCGATAGCTATACGATCTGAAAAGAGGATTGACGGTTTTGGTTGCCGAGGCATTGATGATAAGCTTTTATTGTATGCAGATGATATTCTTCTTTGCCTATCCAACTCGAGAGGCTCCCTTCCAGTTTTGATGGAGTTGGTCAGTAGGTTTGGGAGTCTCTCGGGGTTGGAGATTAATTGGACTAAATCGGCCCTGTTATGGGTGGATGATGTGAGGGATGGTGATGTAACCTGTCGGCAGGTGCGGGAGGTTGAGACGGGGGGGCAGCCTGGAATATTTGGGACTTAAAATTAGTAGAGAACCTAGAGACTTCCCCCGTCTCAAACTATCCCCGCTCCTGTCGAAAATGAAGTCTAAGATTGGAGTCTGGCAAAAACTTTTAGTGGCCAAAGTGGATCGAATCGCTATTATTAAAATGATACTCCTACCTCAGTTATTATACGTCATCTTTACATCTCCAGTTTGGATTGAGGAACGGTTCTTTAAGGTTATTGAGAGGATGTTGAACAACTTAATTTGGGGCTCTAAGCGAGTAAGAATAAAACAGAAGTTCCTATGGAGGTCGGTATCGTAAGGAGGACTAGGTATTCCAAACTTGAGAGGGTACTTCTTGGCAGCCCAGCTTCTCACTCTCTCTCAGTGGAGATCTTCTCCCCATCTGGTTAGACTGGTTGGGGAGTCGAGTGGAATGCAAAATATTTTTCATCTGTTGGAGTCCGGTCAGGTGGAGAGAGGCAGGTTTTGTAAGAATTGGAGTTTGGTGAAATTGCTGAAATGCTGGAAAGCGATGAAGAGTATTGGGGGGATAAAAGGTACATTGAAATGTGCCCCGTTGTGGGGTAATAAGCACTTGAAAGAGTTTATGAAAATTACTGATTGTAAGGAATGGATAGATGCAGGGATAGTGGAGGTGGGACACTTGTTTCACGAAGGGAGTATTAGGTCGTTTCAAGAATTAAAAATGCACTTTAATATACAGGATAATTTCTATTTTCGATATTTGCAGATTGTTAATGCATATAGGTGCACGGAGGATAAGTTGCTTTTTAGGTTTGTTCTCCATCCTTAGAATGGGTATATGGTGATAAGAGGCTTAAAGTGTTATTCTCATTTTAGACAATGGGGGCATATCGCTAGGATATGCCCCCATTGTCTTATAGGTGCGGGTCCCACCGCTGGGACCCGCACCTATTTCCAGAACGGAGCCCCCGAACTGAATGAGGGCGCACTGCGCATGCGCAGCCGCCCTCCATTCATTTCTATGGGGCCACCGAAAATAGCTGAGCGCTGGCTCGGCTACTTCCGTCGGCTCCATAGAAATGAATGGGAGCGCACCGCGCATGCACGGCCCGTCTCCCATTCATTTCTATGAGCGGCGCGGGGAGCTGCGCCTGGTGGTGGCTGGACCCCCGGAAACCTGGGGTCCTCCAGGCGCAGCGCTCCCCGCTCCGTTCTGGATATAGGTGCGGGTCCCAGCGGTGGGACCCGCACCTATAAGACAATGGGGACATATCCTAGCGATATGCCCCCATTGTCTAAGATGAGAATACCCCTTTAAGTATAAAGTATCTTGGTTTTATAAACGGGTCCTGGAGGAATTGACATGTGGGGATGCGTCGCCTGGCAGACTTCGATGGGAGCGAGAGTTAGGTGTTTCAGAGGAGACATGGCGGAGGGCCTGTCGGAGCATCCCCAGAATGTCACTGAACTCTGGACACCGGTTAATCCAGTTTAATTTATTGCATAGATTATATTATACACCCAAGATGTTACATAAAATGAAATTGAAAGAAACTTCCGCGTGTGTGAGATGTGGAAGTTTAGATGCGGATTTTGTACACGTGGTGTGGTTGTGTTCACAGGCACAGGATTACTGGGATAAGGTACAGAAGTTAATATATAGTAAATTAAAAATTGAGATGGAATTATCAGTGGAGGATTTGATTCTCAATTGCTTTTCTTCGGCGATTACAGCTAAAACCTCTAGATACATTTTAATATGTATTTGTCGAATTACAATGTTGGCTAGAGTTATACTAGTGAGACATTGGGGAAGTAAAACACCACCTACTGTCTTGGAACTGGAACGCTTGATTACTAGAATCAAAAACTATGAGAAGTTATATTTTGCGCGTATGAATGTGATTAATAGATGGGAAGAGATATGGGGCTCTTGGGTTTAGGGTTTTTTTTTTTTTTTTTTTCTCCCGGTCTGGTATAGGGGCGGTGGGTGGGTTATTTTAATATGGATGTATTATTATGTATAATATGTATGCATTGTACTAAGGGAGCTTTTGTTACTGGACGATGCCAATTTATGTTTATTTTGGAAAAATTAAAGAATAAATAATAATAAAAAAAAAAAGATGGTGCATTGATTGCGTGTATGAGACTACTGTGAGATTTATTTGCATTTATACATATTTATTTGTATTGCATTTGTATTTATTTATTTAGTTGCATTAGATTTGTATCATTCATATTTGGATACCGCCTGCAGTGCTAAATGCCATCAGTAGGTGGCAGCACGCAGCTTTGAGCCTTAGTGAGGAGAGAGTACAGTGAAGAGATTTCACATCTAGAGAGAATTTTACAATACTGACATCAGGAGATCAAGCCGGCCTGTCAGATGCGATGATGGATTTGATGAGCGCTCCCTTCTTTATCTAAGATCGTACGCTCTTAATGTTCAGCCTTAGAGACTGACTTAGAAAGTGTCTTGTGGGGTTTATAACAAGATTATATTTGACAACTTGAATTTGTAGTTTGTAGCCAGGATCATAATAATTGCTGTCACTTTTTTTTAATGCTTATCACTCCGCTTCTGGCTGTCGAGAAGAAACGGAAGAACCTGTAGCTAATAATAAAGGGGTTGTCTCGTAACAACAGCCCCGGCACTCATGACCCTCTCTATGAGCCAGAGTGTGTCCCCTACTCTGGCGGACCCAGCCCTTCGGTATCTATCTGTACCTATGAAACTGGCTGACCTGTTACATGTGCGCTTGGCAACTGAAGACATCTGTGTTGGTCCCATGTTCATATGTGTCCGCATTCCTGAGAAAAATGATGTTTTACTATATGCAAATGAGCCTTTAGGAGCAACGGGGGCGTTGTCATTACACCTAGAGGCTCTGCTCTCTCTGCAGCTGCCGCACCCTCTGTGCTTTGATTGAAAGGACCAGGATTTGTGACGTTTACACTGCCTGGCCCTGTCAATCAAAGTGCAGAGGGTGCAACAGTTGCAGAGAGAGCTGAGCCTCTAGGTGTAACGGCAACGCCCCTGTTGCTCCCAGAGGCCCATTTGCATATATAAAAACATCATTTTTCTCAGCAATGCAGGAACATAAGAACATGAGACCAACAGAGATGCCTTCAGCCGCCAATGGCAAATTCATCAGGTCAGCCAGTGTCATAGGTTCAAATCTGCTGAAGGATGCCCTTTAAGGCTGGCCATATACTATAGCCATCATTTAAATGCGTGTTCAGCCAACAGCTACCTCACCTGACCCCCCTTGCCATACACATGCATGCTTGGTTTGGCTGGGTATGCATGTGTTCTGAATGGCAGGAGGGAAGAGAACTGCTGCCGGTCACCCCGAGAACACCCTGGCGTATTGACATTCAGCAGCATGATCTTTTTCTTTCCACCCAGACATCTGCCATCAGAAGAGAGTCAGGAGGTCCCCATACACTCTGGGTGGTTGGCAGGTCCTATCAAATTCAGTGTGTTATTTAAAAGGGACCTGTTCCCCCTGTTTTAGTAACTGCTTGCTCTCCCCATGTAGTAACAATTTTGGAGCATCTATTCTTATTCCTCCGTGCCTCTGTTTTTATTCTGTCAAGAAATTTATGAATGAACTGTCAGCAGTTTCCACGGTTACCAGTTTAGGGTGTGGTCCTACACCATCTGACTCTACATAACCATTGCTGCCAGTGCAAGGACACACCCATGACTGGTAACACCCATCTGGAACTTCTTTGCTAACTGCTAGAAATTAAGTCATAACCTCTAGCAGGAAGGCCCAACATAGTCATAAAAATAGATGCTCCAGAAATGTTATTGCATGGGGATGATGGTAGTTATTTCAGGGGAGGTGATGGGTCCTCTTTAAAGCGGTTGTCTCATTTCTGTAATTTGCATTTATTATGTAGAGAAAGTTAATACAAAGCACTTACTAATGTATTGTGATTACCCATATTACCTCCTTTGCTGGCTGGATTCATTTTTCCATCACATTATACGCTGCTCGTTTCCATGGTTATAACCACCTGCAATCCAGCAGTGGTGGTCGTACTTGTACACTATAGGAAAAAGCATCAGCCTCTCTGGTGGCCAGGACCATGGGAGCGCACATAGGCTAGTGATTTTTCCTATATTGTGCAAGCACGACCACCACTGATGGATTGAAGGGTGGTCTGTAACCATGGAAACGAGCAGTGTATAATGTGATGGAAAAATGAATCCAGCCAGCAAAGGAAGTGATATGGATATTAACAATACATTAGTAAGTGGCTTGTATTAACTTTCTCTACATGATAAATGCCACTTACTGAAGTGAGACAACCCCTTTAACATTCCAATTTGTGCACAGATGTAAGATGGATATTATTGGCATATTCAAAATAAAATGGCCTCTTCATGTACGTTTCCTCCCGATGCTTTTAGAAATCTGTCAGGGAACGAGGAGGGAGTTAAAGGGGACGCATAGGGTTAGAAAAAAAGAGGTCTGATATGGCAGCCTATCACCATTCAAAAACTTGCTGTGGGGCTCACAGTCATTTCTAGTTACGCCACGGTCTTGGACTGTCCCTTTTATTTCCCCTCCATATTTGGCTGACAGATGGCTGAACGGAGTGAGGTCTCACTAAGTGGTGGGGCTTAGCATACTTTGTCTACGGTGAGCAGAGGGGGTAGGGCTCCTGCAGCGACCAGTTACCTTACAGCCACTGACAAATCTGAGCTTAGTGACAATCATTGTATTGGTTGCAGTGCGAAGCAGGATATTCCGGAGGTTTTAGGAGAGGAATTCCTGGGATCTTCTTTAAAGGGGTTGTCTCACTTCAGCAAATGGCATTTATCATGTAGAGAAAGTTAATACAAGGCACTTACTAATGTATTGTGATTATCCATATTGCCTCCTTTGCTGGCTGGGTTCATTTTTCCATCACATTATACACTGCTCGTATCCAGGGCTTACTACCACCCTGCAATCCATCAATGGTGGTCGTGCTTGCACACTATAGGAAAAGGTGCTCCCTCTCTGGTTGCACATAGGATACTGCTTTTTCTATATTGTGCAAGCATGTCCTCCGCTGCCAGGTTGTAGGGTGGTCGTAACCATGGAAACGAGCAGTGTATAATGTGATGGAAAAATGAATCCAGCCAGCAAAGGAAGCAATATGGACAATCACAATACATGAGTAATTGTATTAACTTTCTCTACATGATAAATGCCATTTGTTGAAGTGAGACATCCGCTTTAAATATAATTTATTTGGGGGTCTAAAATTATGCTTTCCGATGGGATTAATGACTGCAGAATACCTTGCTGGTGCTCAGGCTTCTCTAGAGCCCTGGAGAGATTTAATCAGCTGCGTAATACAGCAAGGACCACCTGAGAAGTAACAACCGCCGCTGACAGCCAGCATTGGCATCCGACGCTGACAGATCAGCTGAAGTATTGCTTTAATTTGCCTTGTGTGTAGTCCTGCCTGCTCCTTCTAATTGGCAGGCCTGGCACTCGTCGCGCTTTATTGGCACGAAATGTCGCACTTTACAAATAAAGTGGTTACGTAGATGCCGCTAATTGTCGGATGTTGTGCGTTCGATGAGGTCTGGTTACACTAAACAGCAGATTTCAGAGCGCTGACGTTATGTGGATCGGGGCGTTAAGGGAGAGGGAGAGCGAGAGTGAGATACATAGGGCTTGCTACAATGTGCGCTTGTTGCCATGGCAACAGAATCCTTTGTTCTGTATGTTTTCTGAATGCAGGAATTCTGTAACCATTTCTGTGCCAGGGAACGTGCCGCTATGGTGTGCCATAGTAAATGTAAAGTAAGAACATGCTATGGAAATGCAATCTATAAGGCTCCAAATTCAGGGTCTGGATTGATGTGACCCTGGAGGAGCCAAAGAGGAAGATGGGAGTGGTGGTGGTTAATCACAGGGGCTTTCCTCACACAGGACCGTGCAGTGCAAGAAGGCACACCCTTTCTTCTACTGTCATCAGACTCAGCCCCAAGGTCCAAACACGCTATCGAGGCGACACTGTGTCTGTGCAAAGGGAATGGAACCTGTCACTAGCTTTGGTGCCACCAAACCACCAGCAGTGAGAATTTGTTGGATAGGAGTCCAGGACTCCTCGCCAGAGGCCAGAGGTGTACAAGGAACCTAAAGTGGCCCTGAAAAAAATACTAAAAGTGGCGCCGTTTTGTAGTCAGGTCCAAATTGATGGAAGGCAGGACCAGCAATACCATATTGTGGCACATTATACCACCCCAACAGAGCCAAATACCACAGTCCATCACAAAATACTGCCAGCAGCACAAAATACATCCCCAAAAACTTCCACTGGCCGGACGTGAGGAGGACTCAGGCGGCCCCCTGGGCATTGGCCCACCGGGAAATTTCCCTGTAAGGTCTATGGCCAATCCGCCCCTGCATTTAGGGAACAGACAGTGTGGCGTCCAGCTCTGGTCTGAGAGAGCGACCTTGACTAGCCACAGGAGTGCGGGTTGCACAGGAGTAGAGGGCTGAACGTGGGAGTGCCTTGAGTCAGACCCCCATCCATCCTGAGGATAGGCCATCCTTATGAAAATTCTGGTTTACCTTTTTAAGGCCCCCAACTCTTAAAAAAAGACCCATCATTTCTCCTGACGTGTCTGTTTTAGTAACTACTTGCATTCTGCTTGTAATGGCAATTCTGGAGCATCTATTCTTATCAATGGTGCCAGCGTCAAACTATACAGGGACACCCCCCCAACTGGTAACACCTGGTGGGCAATTCATTCATAAACTTCGAGCAGGAATAATAGAGGAATGGCACAACATAGAGTTATAAGAAAAGGTGCTTCAGAATTGTTATTACATGGCAGGAGAGGTGAGAAGTCTTCTTTAAGGAGGTTAAAGGGGTTATAAATTTTAAAAAAAAGTAAAAAAATTAAAACATATATAGTACATGACAGTATCTTTCTAACAAAGCTAGAACCAGCTCTGTACCTCACATGGATCCAGAGATCTCCACATTAATTTCTCCAACTGTTCTGCTAGATTTATTTCAGGCTGGCAGATCAGGGGTGTGTCCTTTCCTCTGTAGCTCTTTCCCTGTACTTGCCACAGCTTCTAACAGAACATACGGCTGGTGGCAGTTTAAACTGAGTGCGTGCAGCCACCTCAGTGAGGTGGACAAGAAATAAGGAAAAGGACAAACAGCAGGTGGCGCTATATAGATACATTTTATTGAATAGCTCAGAGTCTGTGTTAAATTTTTAATTACATGTAATTACAAAAGTCTTCAGATCCAGGCGCTAGTTATAAAAGTGCACTATTTATTTTGTGGCACAACAAACAAATTAGGTGGGTTTGATAGCTGAGGATCCATTGACGAGGACCATGACCAGTTTGGGTTCAAAGCCCCAGAAAACACACTTAAAGCCATCAGATATTGAGGATATTAAAATATTTGTAGCTGTGAGTACAGTGGAATTCTTCCCTATGTCACTAGGTTGACTAGCCCATCTACTCATTAGGTACTTGTGACCTTACAGAAGTTCCTTGGTGCATCCAGCTCTGTCTCTTCCAACCAGTGGTGTACATAGAGAAGTAAGGGCCCCATAGCAAGGACCAAACCAGGCCCCCCACACAGGACAGAAGGGTTTCTGCCTAAACCCCTTTCAATGACCCTTTTTCCACTGCCTCATTTGCTAAAAGTTGTTCCTTTAGAGCAGGGGTAGGGAACCTCCGGCTCTCCAGCTGTTGTGAAACTACAATTCCCAGCATGCTTCATTCATTTCTATGAGAGTTCTTAGAAGAGCAGAGCGAGTATGCTTGCTGGGAGTTGTAGTTTCACAACAGCTGGAGAGCCGGAGGTTCCCTACCCCTGCTTTAGAGGGTAGAGTCCTGACCAAGTTTTCACCTCCAGTAGAAGAGGAGATGATCCCAACTAAGACTGGGCCCCCTCTTGCCCCGGGCCCCATAGCAGTCGCATGGTCTGCCGATATGGTAGTTACGCCCCTGCTTCCAACCACCAATGCCAAGCTTCTTGGTTGACCTCATTTCTTCCTCCTCTAGCTCTCCATCATAGGTCATGTTTTTGATAAATTGCAATCTAAATATTGTCTCCGTCCCCGCGATGGCCTCAGCACGTAGAAGACAGATGCTCTTTAATATTAAACAGATCAGAAGCCTGCTCAGAGGATGAGGAATACTTCACTAAAGTCTATAATTTTATACATTTTTTACAAATCCTTCTTCCATCACCATTGGCCTCAATACGTCAGATGTGATAATTTGTGTGAAAATTCCTGCGCTAAGCATCTCTCTGCTGAGACGCGTGGCAGACGATTTGCACTTTGCCTGTAATTACATAATGGTGTAACTATTTCTGCTATCCATATAATGTCTGTATATCGAAATGCATATTAAGCCACGCTGATTAAGTTAGCTGGGTTAATTGCAAATCGTATTGAATTTTCAGCAGTGGTAATAATGTAGCAGCAGCCGAGACGGTGATATATATTACTTTCTGGAATCATGCGCCTCCCATGACATTTGGGCCTAGACGTGAAATAACATTGGCGCCTAATTGTCCTCTGTAATTGTAATTTATACTTCCAGCCTTTCCGTTGCCATGCTAGTCGTTATGAAATGTATTGTACAGGTCTGTAACGGTTTTTTGTTGTCTGTGTGTGTGAATATATATATATAATGTGTGTATAAATATATATAGTGCATTAGTCCAATGTCCATTCTGCTAAGGCCATGTTCACATGGCTAAAATTCCACAAAGCTTGTCCCTGAAGAATTGACACGCATCAGTATATATATGAACTGGGGATGAGCAAATCCATTCTACCGATTTTGGAATTCGTCCCCGATTTCGTAAAAAATTCTAACAAATCCGAGTTTCTTTTGATTGATTTTACTCCAATTGCCCTTAAAATTGTTATATAAAACACTCCAGTGTGTGAGAGAGAGTCAAATATGCCACTCTTGGTTTCTGGGCAATATGTAGGTGTTATTTGCTCTTTCTCATTATGGAGACAATGTAGTATGTGTGTGAAGTATTGTAGGCCAAGCAGTGCTCCTCTGGGTTTCTTCTTTAAGGAGGTTAAAGGGATTATGACATGATGAGTGTATTCAAATTTGCTTTCAAATTAATTAAACCTATCTGATGCCAGCTGATGTAAGATGTTATAATGTTCATATATATTTTTGAAGAAACCCAGAGGAGAATTAGGTGGCTTACAATACCCCTTGTGTACTCGACTTCTCCATAAGAAGAAATAGTACCCCAACCAAGGCCTTTCAGGTAACCACGCAAAGTTTCTTTGCTCTCCTCTGTTAAAAGTTAGTTATCCAAAAAGAGCTGGGTTCCTGGTATAAGACACTTTTGGAAAGGAGACTAGCTTGCATGTGGAGATACCTGCACTGCAGTAGATAAAAAATCGTATTATTAAACCGCACTGATTGAAAAGTTTGAGGCTACCACCAGGGGAAAATCTTATTCTGAAAAAGCACTGATTGAACAGTTCAAGGCGACCACCAAAAACATAGGGAGTCATTTATTAAACTGAAATACACCTATATGTCGTGGGTAAACTGTTTGAGGGTTTTCTAAGAGATGCTATCTTGGAGTACCTCAATGAAAATAAGCAAATAACTCCATATCAGCATGGCTTCATGAGGGACCGGTCATGTCAAACCAATTTTATCAGCTATGAGGAGGTAAGTTCTAGACTGGACCGCGGCGACTCAATGGATGTCGTATATCTGGACTTCTCCAAAGCATTTGACACGGCACCACATAAAAAGTTAGTATACAAAATGAGAATGCTTGGCCTGGGAGAAAATGTCTGTATGTGGGTAAGTAACTGGCTCAGTGATAGAAAACAGAGGGTGGTTATTAACGGCACATATTCAGATTGGGTCACTGTCACTAGTGGGGTACCACAGGGGTCAGTATTGGGCCCTATTCTCTTCAATATATTTATTAATGATCTTGTAGAAGGCTTGCACAGTAAAATATCAATTTTTGCAGATGACACTAAACTGTGTAAAGTAATTAACTCAGAAGAGGACAGTACACTGCTACAGATGGATCTGGATAGACTGGAGGCTTGGGCAGAGAAGTGGCAGATGAGGTTTAACACCGACAAATGTAAGGTTATGCATATGGGAAGGAATAATGCAAGTCACCAGTACATACTAAATGGTAAAATATTGGGTAACACTGAAATGGAAAAGGACCTAGGAATTTTAGTGAACGGCAAACTAAGCTGTAGGAACCAGTGTCAGACAGCTGCTGCCAAGGCCAATAAGATAATGGGTTGCATCAAAAGGGGCATAGATGCCCGTGATGAGAACATAGTCCTGCCACTTTACACATCACTAGTCAGACCACACATGGAGTACTGTGTACAGTTCTGGGCTCCTGTGAACAAGGCAGACATAGCAGAGCTGCAGAGGGTTCAGAGGAGGGCAACTAAAGTAATAACTGGAATGGGTGGACTACAGGACCCAGAAAGATTATCAAAATTAGGGTTATTCACTTTAGAAAAGAGACGACTGAGGGGAGATCTAATAACGATGTATAAATATATCAGAGGTCAGTACAGAGATCTCTCCATCATCTATTTATCCCGAGGACTGTGACTGTGACGAGGGGACATCCTCTGCGTCTGGAGGAAAGAAGGTTTGTACATAAACATAGAAGAGGATTCTTTACAGTAAGAGCAGTGAGACTATGGAACTCTCTGCCTGAGGAGGTGGTGATGGTAAGTTCACTAAAAGAGTTCAGGAGGGGGCCTGGATGTATTTATGGAGTGTAATAATATTACAGGTTATAGTTACTAGAGAGGGGTCGTTGATCCAGGGAGTTATTCTGATGTCTGATTGGAGTCGGGAAGGAATTTTTTCCCCTAAAGTGGGGAAAATTGGCTTCTACCTCACAGGGGTTTTTTGCTTTCCTCTGGATCAACTGGATGGACAGATGTCTTTTTTCAGCCTTATAAACTATGTTACTATATTAGGTGTATTTGTGGAGAAGATTGCGGTTGCGGGCTAGTGCCAGGTCTAAAATTGTGGGCATGGTGGCGGGGAAGGGGATGGGCCGGTACGCCCATCTTATTCATCATTTTCTACACCTGTTTTAGGCATAGAAAATGGTCTAAATGTAAGCCAGCTAGGAAGCTGTCTTACATTTAGAACTGGCGCTGGAGGTGGCAAAGTTAGGTAGAGGCCGGTACTTCTTCATAACTTTGGCGGATCCACCGCCAGATATAGACCGTCGATCTTAATAAATTACCCCCTTAGTCACTAAAGAATAGGGGAAAATTGATCTTTGAAGCATAAGCACGGCAATAACAATCTTATAAAAAAAAGCACTGATTGAAAAGTTTGAGGCTACCATTAGTGGGTCCACGGTCCGCATTTTGCAGACAAGTATAGGACATGCTCTATGCTTTTGCGGAATGGACATACCAATCATCTGTGTGCTTTTTGCATTCGTATGTCCATTCTGCAAAACGGTAGAATATGTCCTCAAAATGCTGACTAATGACCCATTGAAAATAACGAGTCCAGAAATAAAATGTGAACGGTATCCCTTTTTTTTCGGATCCGCGAGTTGCTCCTCCTGCTCTATAATAGGATTCCTACAGATTTCTCTGTACTTTCACGGTGACAGGTTCCTTTTTTTTACACTCTCTATCTCTTCAGTAAAGAGATAGAAATGAATTTGCTCCCTCAATATCGGAGACAGGTAAGTGCTCGTTAATTCTGAGTTTTCAGGATTTAATTGTTATCTGTAGAGCTCATTAATCATACATCTCTGGAAATCACAGCATTTTGACTCTTGAAACCTTGACAATCCCTGCTCCTTAGACATAAATCTGAGGCCCTAATGTCAGGGCTGGATTGATGGTGGAGAGGTAACAGATGTGTTTTCTCAGCATCTTGGGAAAAATTTACGGCCTAATCCGATGTGAGGCCGGTCAGAGGCCTGCTCTCTGCTCACCTCTCCAGCAAAACCTGCTGAGTTTTCAGACCAATTTCTTGCTCTAAATCAAGGTGACAAATAAGGCTTCAGTAATGAGGCAACAAGGGCCTTCGCCCTCGAAGCGGCCATTTTTTTCCCTTACCTGGTGACACTCTAGGTTGTTTTCTGCACAGTCTGGTCCTCTCCTTGACAGTCGTCAAGTGCATTTCATGACAGATGGCCGCAGACGGCAAGCGTCAGGCCAAATATGATTACTGGTCAACACCATGACCAGACGAGAAGAAAATGTGCTGAGATAAAGCCGTGATATTAAAGGGGTTATTCCATGATTAATGTAAAAAATGGAAAATCGGACATAATCTAATACATGACGACCTCTTTCTGACAAAGCCCTGTGTCTCACATAGATCCAGAGATCTCCCCATTCATTGCTCCAATTGTTCTGCTAGATTTATTTCAAGCTGGCAATTCGGGGGGGCGTGTCCTTTTGCTTCAGCTAATGGCAGTTAAAGGATAGAACTGAAGAGCAAACAGCAGGTGGCGCAATACAGATAGATTTCAGTGAATAATTCAGTAGCTATAATACATTTTTTAATTACAAGCCATTACAAAAGTATTCAGATCCAGATTCATGGGACAACCCCTGTAAGAAAATCAGTAAATGTCAATTGGTCTCATTATTCATGGTCATCATCATCAGCAATTTTATTTACAAACAGTAATATTCTTGAGATTTCTTTGGATTCTCTTCAGAACGTCATCTAACATCTGCCATTAAAGGGGTTGTCCCATGACTAATGTAAAAAAATTATAGATAATATAGCACATGGCAATCTCTTTCTAACAAAGCTAGAACCAGCCTTGTACCTCACATGGGTCCAGAGATCTCCACATTCATTGCTTTCCTAGATTTATATCAAGCTGACAGCTCAGGAGTGTCTTTTCTGCTGCAGCTCAGGGGGCGTGTCTGTTCTCTCCCTATCACAGCTCGGGGGCGTGTCCATGCTCTCCCTATCACAACTCAGGAGGCAGTTGAAGGATGAAACTGAGCATGTGCAGCCACCTCAGTGAGCAGGACAAAGAAATAAGACAAAAACAAACAGCAGGTGGCGATATACAGATACATTGTATTGAATAACTCAGTGGCTATGCAAAATTTTTAATTATATGCAATTACAAAAGTGTTCAGGTCCAGGTGCTGGTTTGAAAACTGTAGAATATAATAATATTATTATTATTATTATTATTATTTTTATATATTATTATATAGAGTCTGGATGCCTCATTCACATAACAAGCCCAGCTAGTTCCATTGAAATTTGTGGGGTCGGCTGACATTTATCTAATGTGTATTGCCATATATACTTTATGTGGAACTATTTATAAGCCCCTTGCATGCTGTCAGTGAACAGAAACAATCTTGTTTACTGCTGTTAGAATAGAAAGGAGCTGTATAAGTACTGTACATGTGTTCAGCTCCCTCTAGTGGTGGCTGCCAGCAAAATAAAAATGCAGCAAAATCATTCTGCTGAGCATTCATGTACCCACTGCTTTTCTATCAGGAGTTTCCATACTCTATTCATCCAGTTTCTTAATTCATTTTTTTTCCAGAGCGGTCTTCTAATCCACATTTATACGATTTTATATGGCTTTGCAATGTGAGTTTTTCTTCCTGAATCTAGGTCTTGCAGAACGGTGGACATTAATTAAATGGTTTTAACTAGGTCATTTTTGCACAGGATTATGTTCTTCATTTAAGGGCTCTCCGTGTCCCCGGCACTTCCAGCTGTAAATTACTGCATGAAACTTTATACACTACTTAATAGGCAGAAAAGTTTTATTTGCCATTAGGCAAACTGATTACTGTTCTGCTGTAGTACGGTGTCAGCTCCTAGCAGATTACATTTTGATTGATGGCACTGAGAGCTCGATTAAATTAACACCGCAACTTTATATCATTTTATATCAAATAATTATGGGCCCTCTGCAGACATCTCTAAACCTGCTGTTTGGGCCGATGTTAACTTTTGTATGATACTGAATGACAGATAGATAGATAGATAGATAGATACAGAAAGGAGATGATGGGTGGAGAGAGAGAGAGATATGAGATGGATAGAGAGATATGAGATGGATAGGGAGATATGAGATGGATAGGGAGATATGAGATGGATAGGGAGATATGAGATGGATAGGGAGATATGAGATGGATAGGGAGATATGAGATGGATAGGGAGATATGAGATGGATAGGGAGATATGAGATGGATAGGGAGATATGAGATGGATAGGGAGATATGAGATGGATAGGGAGATATGAGATGGATAGGGAGATATGAGATGGATAGGGAGATATGAGATGGATAGGGAGATATGAGATGGATAGGGAGATAGATAGATATAGAAAGGAGATGATGGATGGAGAGAGAGAGATATGAGATGGATAGAGAGATATGAGATGGATAGAGAGATAGATTGGCGATATATAGGTAGGAGATAGATAGGGGATGGGGGATAGATAGATAGATAGATAGATAGAGAGATAGATTATAGATAGATATTAGATAGCCGATAGAGAACAGATACATAGGAGATAAATAGATATGAGATAGATAGATATATATGAGATAGATATTTCTGTCTCATATTTATCTCCTATCTCTCTATCGGTCCATCCCTCCATCTGTCTCATGTCTATCCATTCATCCTTCTTTCCTTCGACTTTACAAATACAGATATCTGTCCACTATTACTCTATTTACTGTAAAGGGCCATAAATCTGATGGGAATCTCTCATCTGTCAGAAAACTGATCTGTCTAGTATAAAAAAAATAGCCCGCTAGTCACAATGATTGTAGCGTGTTATAGCCACATGAAAGATGATTTTATTTTAGGATGAAAATGAAAATTGGTTTTATCCTCACAAAATATCTGTGTTCAAATGGCCGACTCTGACCAATTACATCATCTGTACCATCAGTCGGATTTTTCACAAATGCTTATTTCTGAATGGTACTGATCTGCAATACCAAGAACGACCTCTACACAATATACGGCGCTGTGCTTGATACACTGTAAATATGTGAGTAGGCCGCAGCTCTGTCATTCCTTCATACTACTGATCGGCAGGGTTTGTCGGGATTTGCACCCCCACAGGTTTCAATGGTGATGAAATTCTGAGGATAGGGTATCAATTTGTAATTCCTGGAAAAGCCCTTTTAAAGCAAAGCCATCCCTCAGACATCATTAGCCCCGCCCACATTCAGCTGCTTATGTTATAAACATTACAAACTGCGCAGCAGCGTCTTACGATATATAAGTATCTTCTAAATGTCAATTTCACAATTGTTTGCATTAAACTCTGCAAAAATACGCCATTTTTTATATATATTATCCCTGGACAATGGACAATCCCTTTAAGTGAAGACACATACTGTCCATTTACAATCCCTGCACATAGTAATTGTATCCGATACGTAATGTTTAGCATCGCCTATATTTTCCGTGGCGTTAATAGTGTGATTCGGTGTCATCCGTTATCGTGTACTTTTACTTTCCGCTAATATCTGTGCAATCCTTTGATAGAATTAGTTATCCCGTCCTAATGAGGCGGCATAAATATTTTACTAATGCAATTACCTGCTGCACTGAATGGTTCCTGCACGTGTCTCTGGCTGATGGAAATGTTGAATGGAAGTCATTTCCCTTGTGACGGGAGAGGACGCTGTGCAAGGAGGCGAGGGCTTCGTGTGCCGCCATTATTTTTCTCTTTTTTTTTTTTTTTTTTTTTAAATAACCTGATAGATGCGGCTTCTCCTCCTTCTGTGGTCATATTGATGAAAGATGCATATTGCATTATAATTGCAGACAGAAGATTATAACTCAAATGTAGGTTCTAATCTAAAATAGCTTTAGGGTCCATTCACACGTCAATATTTTGTAATCTGCAAATTTGCGGAATGAAATACGGACCCATTCATTCTCTCAGCGTGCTGTCCGCATCCATTCTGTTCCGTTATGTGGATCCACAAAAAAAAAAAATATAGAGCTTGTCTTACAGTTGTCTGCAAAATGCGGTGCGTGATCCCGTTGCAGTCAATGAGTCCGCAAAAATGCGGATGACATGTGGAATGCATCAATATATCATCCGCATGTCATCTGCAATTGCGGATCTGTTTCCAGGAAATAGAAACAAATACCCTACCAACATATATTCCTTCTTCCGTTTTTTTTTTTTGCTGAAAAACGAATGGATGCGGATGTTCAATTGGTAAAAACGGAAGGTTTTTATGGAAACACAGATCCGCAAAAAAACGGAACGAAAATCTGGAAAAGAAAATTACTGGCATGTGAATGGACCCTTAAAGGGGTTATCTGAGGCTGGAAATTACCCCCCCCCCCACCTATACGCCCGGGCCCCTTACACTGATTCTACTTACCTGGTGTGGCTCCTGGTCCCCGCACACAAATGAAAACATCCGGTGTTGGGAGGGGGGGGGGGGTTTAGCGGGGGGGCCAGCCAATGGCAGGCGTTGATGGGGATGAGCCTCCCTAGTATCGTGGGTGACGCTAGGGAGGCTCAACTCCATCACAGTCTGCCATTGGCTGGCTCCCCCCCTTCCCCCCAACACTGGATGTTTTCATCCACACACAGGGAGAAGCAGCGGCGGTGGAGAGCCATTTCCAGCCTCAGAGAACCTCTTTAAGTAACTTTTCCACCATGAAACCTGTAAAATCCATGACGCCAGTGTGAACAAAGCTCTACACATTCACATGCAGCCGTGGCTCAATTTACTTTTAGACACAGTAGGCCTGTGACTATAGGTGACCCTAAAAATGGGGCCTACTAATGGGAAACACAATCTACGTAGGACACACTGAACAATTTAATTAAAGGGGTTATCCAAGACTATTAAATGCCCCCCATACCCCGGGCCCCTCACACTGAATATACTTACCTGGCTCCATGCGCCACTCCTGGTCCCCGCACTGCCGCTGCTGCTTCTCCCCGTGAACGGATGAAAACATCTGGTGTCGGGGGGAGGGAACAGCCAATGGCATTTTTCTGAGCAATGCGGGCACGTATGAACACGGGACCAACACAGATGCCTTCAGCTGCCAAGTGCACATGTAACAGGTCAGCCAGTGTCATAGGTACAAATCTGCTGACAGATGCCCTTTAAGGCCTCCCTAGAGCTGGCAGTGTATGGAGAAGTCGGGAGGGATAGCTGTCAGGTAAGCAGTGTGCTGCCATCGTCTGTCCTGGAAGTGTCGGAAATGCTTTGTCTAAGCCCAAGGGTGATCACCCATCGTTCTGGAGGATTCTGGATAATACACATATTATCTGCAGTTTTTTTCAAAACCCATTTGCTTCCAGTCCTTTTGTTGTTCAGAACCCGGCTGCTGACCAGAAAGCATTGCGCAGCTCGCCGAGCACTAATGACGAGCCTCCGCCGGCTCAAAGACGCTAAATCCACCAGACTAGAGGTGATATTGCGTCGTGCTGAGGAACGTAGCTTTATGTTTTTCTAATTAGTGGCCGCCTTGTCTTACGGGCTGTCGGCCTAACAAGTATCAAGTCCTCTCTCCTCAGCGCCCAGTGGGTGGCAGTATGCAAGACTTTGGAACAAAAATGTTGATTTTCTTCCAGTTTCCATGGTGATGTCTGTGGCTTTGATGATGAGGCTTGTGTCAGAGCAGGGAGAGAAAGCAAGAGGGTGATGTTTTGCACTGAAACAGTCGCCAGATCTTCTGCATCCAGTGTCGCCAATTTGCTGCACGCCCGTCAGGGTCAAACCCCTTCAGCTCTGATAGACATCTTGTATCTCTTTACATTCAGGTGGCTTTGCGAAGGCTCATTGCTTCAGTCAGTGCTATTGTACCGAATATATATATATATATATATATATATATATATATATATATATATATATATAATTTTTTTGCATTTATTCGACCACCAGGTGGCACCACTGGTCCATTATGTTTCAGGCAATAATGTGAAAGCTTCTTTAGTAGTCAATCATTGAATGAAAATTTGAATTTTGACGTTTGTTTTAAAGGGGTTTTCAGTGTTAGGAGTTCAAGCGAATGGGAGCCGATCTGCAGTAACCTGGCATGGCCACTAGTCTGTGAATGGAGCTGTGCTTCCTGCTTCACCATTGGTGGTAGTGCATATTCAGTGCGAGAAATATGCTTAGTGTGTCAGAGGTATTTCCCGTCCTGGATGCTGCTCTTATGACATCGACCTACAGCGTTACAGTGATTTATAATGCTGTGTGGTTCTGCCTGACCTCAACTCTAATGAATTGTAGTGACATAGAGTTGAGGATGGGCAGGAACACACAGCATTATAAATCATTGTGATGCCATTGGTCCGTGTCATAGGAGCGGCTTTCCAGACGGGAAATACTTCTGACACATGTAGCGTTTTTCTTGCACTGATTACACTTGTGTGAAGTTGGCCTTAGTCAATAAACTCTATCTGTATAGCGCCACCTGCTGTTTGTTCTTTTCCTTATTTCTCTGTCCACCTCAGTAACATTTCTAGGTTTCTGTCACAAAGGGTTAACTATTTGTCTAGGTGTGTGAATTCTACTTTCACATGTAATAAACCTTATCTCTAAATTACTCAAAGGTCATAAACACTTACAGTATATAAGCCACATTCTTATCAATAAGATAAGAATTGAGCTATAATGAGTATTTATAAGGTCAGAGATAAAACAGAGCTGCCTGACGAAACAGAGTGAAAATTCAGATCTTCTACTAGATAAACTCAAAGCTCTACAGGGAAAAGGGCTCAACATTTTTAATAAAGATCAGTTGAAAAAATTATTTTAGCTCAAAATTAGTACAATGCAATAAAACAAACAAACAAACATTGCCCCTAAAGGTGAACATAGCCTTTAAGTACTGGGCTCTTTTCAACCTAATTAGGGCTTATGCACATGACTTTATGTATTTTGCTGTGTGCAAAACACAGATCCCCACCAAAACAATGGATGACATCCATGTTGCATCTGTTTTTTTGTAGGATCAATTGTAATAATGCCTGTCCACAAAACGGACAAGAATAGGACATGTTCTATCTTATTTTGCGGAACGGACATGCAGACTTTCTGAAATGAAATGCACACAGAGTCATTTCCATTTTTTTCAAGCCCCATTAAAGTGAATGGTTCCACATACGGACCTGTAAAAAAACAAAACTGAAACGGGGAAAAAAATCTTCATGTTCATGAGCCATTAGCTTGTTTTGGGCGATATCGATCTGGATATAAGGGTATATGTGAAAAGGGCTGTAGCAGAACAGTTAAAAGGTCTAGGGTGGTGACAATCCCTTTAAAAAAAATACAAAAATTCCATCTTTACGAATCCCTCTGATATCATGCACTGTCAGAGTTTTTAACTTGCGCATAATGAGTCAGTAAATTGCGTTTTCAATTCACGGCTACGTTTAAAAGCGATCAATCAGTTGTCCGCCACTGACGCCAGGCGAAACGTATTGACCGGAGAAGCAATTGATGGATAAATCTTGTCAGCTAGGAATATATGGCTGCTTAGGTCAGCCTCCCGGTATATAGCGTTGACTAGGCAGGCGGTTTAAAAAAAAAAAAAAAAGAGGAAGAAAATTCTAAAAATTCATCAATGTAACTTTATTTTTGTAGCCTAGAAGTGCACAGGTGCAAATGCTCTAAATGTCCCTATGGACGATTCTGCACTTTCGGTTGGCCGTACATACTGGAATCACACTTCTATTTTCCCAGCAAGTGGACGCTTCTGATTTAGATTGCTCTATCTGTCCGCAGCCCTCTCGGTTCGACCAGTAGGTGTCAGCACTTTCCAGATTGTACATGCTCATAGGAAGGGAAACCATCCTTGTAAGGCCTTATTTACACTTCAGTGTTTGGTCAGTGATTTCCATCAGTGATTTTGAGCCAAAACCAGGTGTGGCTCTAAGCACAGAACAGGAGCAGATCTTTCCCTTATCCTTTATGTCTGTGGAGGCTCCAATCCTGGCTTTGGCTCACAATTACTAATGGAAATCACTGACCAAACACTGATGTGCGAATATGGCCTAAAGGGAAGATTAAAGGGAACCTATCACGTCCCACACACATTTAAAACTGTAGCCATTACCTCATATTAGTCGTCAGTGGGATCCTAATGATGCCTTTATTACATTAATCTGATCCCCCAATCTTCATGAAAACAATCTTTTATTCCAGAACAGCGCGCTCCCTGAAGTCAGCTTGAAGTCAAGGGGGCAGCGGCCTCCTTGCTTCAAGCCAGTAAAACACGCCCCTCTTTGCTCTGATTGACATCCCCTTTTGTGCCAGGGAGCGGTGCGCTCCTACGTGTTGCGCGATCCCGGCTCCGGCTCCTACACTCTGCCGGCTTTCATTTATCTGCTGCGCACGCTCAGACAGCAACAGCGAACGTGCGCCCGCCCGTCCTCTCCTATGCACGCAAGCCGACCGCCCGCAGACACGTCCGCCCGCAGGTCCTCAGCAAAAGAGCCGGGATCGCGCAGCATGTAGGAGCGCACCGCTCCCGGGCACAAAAGGGGATGTCAATCAGAGCAAAGAGGGGCGTGTTTTACTGGCTTGAAGCAAGGAGGCCGCTGCCCCCTTAACTTCAAGCTGACTTCAGGGAGCGCGCTGTTCTGGAATAAAAGATCGTTTTCATGAAGATTGGGGGATCAGATTAATGTAATAAAGGCATCATTAGGATCCCACTGACCACTAATATGAACTAATGGCTGCAGTTTTAAATGTGTGTGGGACGTGACAGGTTCCCTTTAAGCCCATGTCCAATCCTATATTTTTTGTATAATTTTTTTTTTCTTTTTTTAGGTAAATCGGTCCATAATTCTGTAGTGATTAATATATTAATGTTTTATTATTGAGTTCAATGTCTTAAAGGGAGCCTGCCACTGGAAAAGTCACTGATAAACCAGGCACAGTGTCTTGTAGGACCAGCTCAGCTGAATGTAATGATGTATTTCATGCAGCGATCTTTTGCTTCATTCGGGAGAAAAACTACTATTAATCCATATGCAAATAAGCAGTTAAGTGCACTGAGGGCGGGTACAAGACTCTCTGTCGACCTTTGCTCCTCCTCCTTACTTTGCCAACCCTTTAGTGTCTTTGATACAGGTTTCTGCATGGTCATCTCACTTGCCCAGTCAATCAAGTAGAGGGAGGGGGGAGGGAATCGGGAGGAGCACAGGTGCACAGAGTGGCTTGGGCTCACCCTCTGTGCACTTAAAGGGAGTCTTTCACCTGTTTTTCACCAATATAACTAAGAAGATCGCAGACACATCCCAGACATACCTGTGTGCACTGTGTCTGTATTACATGTCACATCCCAGACATACCTGTGTGCACTGTGTGTGTATTACATGTCACATCCCAGACATACCTGTGTGCACTGTGTGTGTGTATTACATGCCACATCCCAGACATACCTGTGTGCACTGTGTGTCTGTATTACATGTCACATCCCAGACATACCTGTGTGCACTGTGTGTGTGTGTATTACATGTCACATCCCAGACATACCTGTGTGCACTGTGTGTCTGTATTACATGTCACATCCCAGACATACCTGTGTGCACTGTGTGTCTGTATTACATGTCACATCCCAGACATACCTGTGTGCACTGTGTGTCTGTATTACATGTCACATCCCAGACATATCTGTGTGCACTGTGTGTCTGTATTACATGTCACATCCCAGACATACCTGTGTGCACTGTGTGTCTGTATTACATGGCACATCCCAGACATACCTGTGTACACTGTGTGTGTGTATTACATGTCACATCCCAGACATACCTGTGTGCATTTTGTGCCTTTATTCCATGTCCAGGAAAAGCACCTTTATTCTGCTGGAAAAAAAGCTCCCAACTGCCCAGCTCTGCTGCTCCAAGTGCCCAAAGCAAACCAGACTGAAGAGGGGTGGGCTGCTTTAGCTGCTCATATCTTGGGATTGGTAGCCACTAGAAATATGAACCCAACCTTGTTTGAAAGATGGCATTCCAACCTTTTAAACGATATCAGAATCATAGCATTATATCCACTATATCAGAAGATATAGCTGTTAGAAATCGCGTCAGGAGTGAAAGCTGTTTTTACTTTCACTTTCAGCTGGGCACTTGAGAGCTGTTTTCCAGCAGAATAAAAGTGCTTTTCCTAGACATGGCATAAAGGCACAAAGTGCACACAGGTATGTCTGGGATGTGTCTGCAATCTTCTATGGGGCAGTGATCTTAATTGGTGAAAATTAGGTGACAGACCCCCTTTAACTGCTCATTTGTATACAGATTAAGGCACCATTCACATGACCGTATTTTTTTGTCCACCGCTGATCCACATTTCTTGGAGGATTGGATGCGCACCCATTCATTTCAAAGAGTCAGCAAAAAATGCAGACAGCACACTCTGTGCTTTCCACATCCATATGTCCGTTCCGCGGCCCAGCAAAAAAAAATAGAGCATGTCCTACTTCTGTCCGCTGTCCTAGTGGGTTCAATGGGTCCACAAAAAAAAGGGTGCCACATGGATCCTATCCACTTGTCATCTGTTTTTGTGGATCCTTTGTGAAATGCCACTGAATGGTTATTACTAGAGATGAGCGAGCATGCTCGAGTGCCATTTTTGCGTATTTGCGTACGCATTTTAAAATTCCTACGCTATTCATACGCATATTTTAATCCATACGCAAATGCGTACGAATTGCGTACGAATAGCGTACAAATTGAATTTGTACGCTATTCGTACGCAGTTCGTACGCATTTGCGTATAGATTAAAATATGCGTATGAATAGCGTAGGAATTTTAAAATGCGTATGCAAAAATGGCACTCGAGCATGCTCTGCCGAGCATGCTCGCTCATCTCTAGTTATTACAATTTCCTGTATCCGTTTTATTTTTTGGAGACCTCAAAAACAGAAGTCTCGGAAAAACGGAATAGCAAAACACACGGTTAAGTGCATGAGGCCTAAAAGTACTTTTTCTCCAAAATGAAGCCACAGATTGCCAAGTGAATGTTATCATTACATTGAGCTGAGCTAGCGCTACAAGGCGCTGTGCATGGTTTATTAGTGAATTCCCTGGTGACAGATTTAATAGGCTACGATCTCGGCTCCACCTAGTGGTGGCTGGACATAGCCAGAATGTTGTCATGTAATGTCGCCCCATGTCTGTGTAGGCTATTTGGAGCTTTGTGTCTGAAAATGAATCAGAAAGGGTTTGTGGGCTTATTACTATGTAAAGAAGACCTGCCACTATGAAAATGCAGACTGATCCGCAGGCAGCACGTTATAGAGCAGCATTTTCTGAGTAGATTGTTTCCTAAAATATATGTATCATTCCGTAGAACAACTAATATACGGAGTCTGCAGCTATCGGTGCAGCTACCAATTGAGAATGTGTTTATCATTGAATATAGAAGGATCTTTGTAAATGGGTTTCTTGTAGGGAAGAGACGCTTTGTAGGAAAACGTGTGACAGGAATCACCAAGTTCATTATGAAGAAATGGTTTCTACTGCTGTAATGTATAAATGTTATGTATATGGAAGGTCCTTCTTGATTTGGAGAGGTTTAAAGTTACACATAGTGCAGCATTTCATGGACATTTCCCCCTGCAATTGTAGTGAACGGACACAGGATGAGTCAATACAGGGAAAATACACCTAGTGATGTCACAGAACATGAGTAATAAACACAATGATGTCACAGTACAGGGACAATAAACAAAGTGATGTCATAGTACAAGGATAATAAACACAGTGATGTCACAGTACAGAGATAATAAACACAGTGATGTCACAGTACAGGGAAAATACACCTAGTGATGTCACAGAACATGAATAATAAACACAATGATGTCACATTACAGGGATAATAAACACAATGATGTCACAGTACAGGAATAATAAATACAGCGATTTAACAGTATAGGGATAATAAACAAAGTGATGTCACAGTACAGGGATAATAAACACAGTGATGTCACAGTACAGGGATAATAAACACAGTGATGTCACAGTGCAGGATAATAAACACAGTGATGTCACAGTACAGAGATAATAAACACAGTGATGTCACAGTACAGGTATAATAAACACAGTGATGTCACAGTACAGGTATAATAAACACAGTGATGTCACAGTACAGGGATAATAAACACAGTGAGGTCACAGTGCAGAGGTAATAAACATAGTGATGTCACAGTACAGGGATAATAAACACAGTGATGTCACAGTACAGAATAATAAACACAGTGATGTCACAGTACAGGGGTAATAAACAGAGTGATGTCACAGCATAGGAGAATATAATAACATATAGGTGTAAGTATAATAAAAATTCAGTTTTCCATTTCCTTTTCTATCAGCCATATCATCACTCATTCACAACTGTAAAAAATGCCCTTGTGATGGTTGTTTTTTTTTTTTTTTTTCATGGCCAACATGCGACTGTTTGCAGAACTATGGCGGACTATGGGTCCGAGTTTTTTTTTAAAAAAAAAGTGTGAAAAATGGACCATTTTGCTGTTTTTCATTAGTGTTGTGTGAATATAACTTAAAGAAGAACTCCCGCAAAAAAAATTATTCCATGTCCTGCTAGAAATGTACATGATGTAATCTGTAGTGAATGTCATTTTCTTACCAGTAGCTGAATTTTTGAGTTATATCATCCTGAAGTTTCTTATCTGTGTCATGTGACTAGGAATTAGACCCACCAACTCACACATAGACTTATGTGTGGACAGGAAGTCTAATTCTCTATGTATTCCTATGGGAGCCTCACTTTCAGTCTCATAGGAATGAATAGAGCAGTGACTGGCTTCCTGTCCTGGGTCAGTTGGAGGTCAGGGAGTTGGTCACATGACCCAGCTACAATAAGAAGAGAGTGGAAACTCTCAATTTCAGCCTCTGATAAGAAAATGACATTCACTACAGATTATATCATGCACCTTTCTAACAGGTCAGAGAATAACATTTTTTGCGGGAGTTCTTCTTTAAGTGAGTCTTATTTTAGGGTCGAAATAGCCCCATTTATTGTGATGCCCCATAGTTGCTGCTGCTCTGGTAGTAAACGCGCATGTCTAAGCTAACCCGTAAGCAGGCCATATATTCCTTTAATATTTTTTTTTTCTTTGAGACAGTCGTTCATAAAATGGAAAAAGAAATGCTCCGCTGTCTGACTTTTACCCACATTTGAAATGCCTTTAATTTGATGATCTTTCATTACTTCCATAAAGTGACAACGTGAAGCCTCCTCCCTCCTGCTGGGGACAGCTGGGATGCCGGACATACCGCATTGCATTGTCCTTTCCCTCTGCTCTGTCCATTGTGCTGAAATTCACTGTTTATTAGATTTTTTTTGTTGTTGTTGTTGCTATTTTTTTCCCTTGTATTAGATTTTGTTCCCCCGTACACAGACTTTATAGCAAACCCACATAATTAGCAGAAGTAACATTGGAAAGCTTTGTCTGGAGATGCGGGGAAGCGGCAGATTTTTCTGCCGTTAAGAATACAGCAAAGACTGACACGTATAAAATATTCATTTCTTGGTTTAGAAACGACTCTATATATATTGAATGAATTATTTTTAGCTAATGTTTGAGGCCTTGGATGTCAATCAGTGGTCGTAATGTGAGACCACACGGTGGTTGCGCTTTCTGCAGTCTTGAAATACCTTTAAAAATAAATAAAAATAAATAAATAAATACCTCTAAAATTCATTCCTGCCCAATCTCTATAGGCTATATTACTTATTTGTGTATAGCATGTGGAGGATGTCTACTCTTCACATGTATGTTTCCGTGTTGCAGTTGAATGCCTACCCCTGAACACCATGGTGAGCTGCATAATTTCATTTTCCTATATCGTGATAGGGGCTGGAGCTTTAATTTTGTAATACAGAGCTCCAAATCTCTCTTGCTTTTCTTGCAAAAACCATTGAGCTAAACGGCTGCATTCTGTCTACCTGCCACTAGGTGGAGCTTGGGAGCTAACCGCATACCTACAGGAGCAAGTGTACAATTCTTCTGCAGCGCCACCGCTGGAGAGATGAAGCATTACACCATTCCAACTGAAATCAGTGGGCCATCTGCATAATGCATGAATGTGCAAAGTCACCCAAAATAAGAGATGCTCCTTGGAGCTCTTCAGGATAATGGAGGAGGGTCCATTAGATTTCTTTTAATGGACTTTCCAAACAAGGCAACTTAAAATCTTATAATTTAGTTTTTAAATTTCTTATGTGTAGGCAGTGCTACACCCGTGGTGTAACCTACAGGGGCCCCCAGGAGCAGCTCTTGGATCATTTCCATACTGATTACATGGCAGGGGACATCTGGTGATTTGTACTCTTGTAGATGGTAGATGTACACAGTAAACAATACGTAAAGCGATACTTGTCATTATCGGCCGCTGACAGCTGTTCTGGCAGTTTCTGGAGAGATCGGAGAGAGAGCTCATGTGCATTGAATGTAATGGAGCTGTGCTTTAATGCAGGGGATTGTGGGCACGCTCAGTATGTCAGGCACATTGGTCATTGAGCCATGATTAAACACTCGGAGATGCGGGGACATAAAATGACTTATTTGCCATCAAACCAAAGGCCGCCGATCTGAATTTGAATGTGTGATCTGAACTCCTAAGTAATATAGAGGTGGAAAACGCGCAAAGTCAAAATATGGTTTCAATGTGAATTCATTTGAAAGAAACACAAAATTTACGAGGTTTCAAAAGGAACTTTGAAGGACTTGTCTCACTTCAGCAAATGGCATTTATCACGTAGACAAAGTTAAAGGGGTTTTCCAGGATTTAACTACTGATGATCTATCCTCAGGATAGGTCATCAGTATCTGATCAGTGGCGGGTGCATCACCCGGGACCCCCAGCGATCAGTTGTTTGAGATGGTACAGGCGCTCCTGTGAGCACTGCTGCCTTCTTGCAACTCACCAAGCACAGCGCCGTACATTGTACAGCAGCTGTGCTTGGTATCGCGCTCAGTCCCATTCACTTGAATGGGGCTGAGCCGCTCCTAGGCCACGTGACCGATGAACGTGACGTCACTGGCCTAGTAAAAGCTAAGAAAAGGCCGCGGCACTCATGGGAGCGTCGGTGCCTTCTCAAACAGCTGATCGGCGGGGGTCCTGGGTGTCGGACCCCCACCGATCACATACTGGTGACCTATCCTGAGGACAGGTCACCAGTAATAAAATCCCAGAAAATCCATTTATCCTGATCCTCTGGATAGGTCATCACTATCTGATCGATGGGGGTCTGACACTTGGGACCCCCACAGATCAGATGTTTGAGAAGGCAGCGGCGCTCTCAGTAGCACTGCAGCCTTCTCTTAGCTTTTCCTAGGCCCGTGTGACGTCACGTCAATTGGTGACGTGGCCTAGGCGAAGCTGAGACCCATTGAACAGAAACTGTTAGTAATTCATTCCTTTTTTTTTTTAATCAGATAGTTTTTATTTGCACTTTTTCAACAAAAGTATACATAGTGCAATACAACCCCTTAACCCACTGATACCCCATAATCCTCAACAGTTTCGGAGTCCTATATACTCTATGTATGAGAAGCACCTGAGACACCCTTTGTGCTTCACTAACAGTAATATCTAAGAAAGTCTTTAGAATCTCCGACCACTGGTCCTCCGTTAACCCAGGCACATCCTCTTTCCACTTTTCAAAAAGGGGCAAAGGATGTTTTTTATGATACTTGTCTAGCAGGTAATTATAATGTAAGGATATTACTCCCCCAGTACCACCACCCGTGCTAGTCAATTCAAGAATGGAGTTACGAGTTGCCAACTCAACCTTAACAGTTTTCTCCTGAGTTTGCAGGGCATGTCATACTTGCAAATACTTAAAGAAGGAGGTACCCGGCAACCGATATTCCTCCTGTAGCTGTGAAAATTATTTAAAGACCCCGTCAGTATACAGCCTGAGGTATATTATACCCTTCTCCTTCCATAGTGGAAAGCTATCCACTTTTTGTACCTCTGGATACATGAAGTTTGGCCATATGGGGGTAAACACCAAATATCCCGTAATCGCAGCCACCGCCCTCACTTTCCACCACACTTTATGAATTGTGTATAGCAAAGGATACATGTTACTCTGATATAGTAATTCATTCCTAAATTTCTAGCAGGCATAATAGAGGAATGGCACAACATAGTCAAAGAATAGATGCTCCAGAATTGTTATTACATGATGAGTGCAAGTAGTTACTAAACATGTCAGTAGAGGGGATGGCTCTTCTTTACAGGGCATCTGTCAGCAGATTTGTTCCTAAGAAACTGGCTGACCTGTCGCATATGCGCTTGGCAGCTGAATGCATCTGTTTTGCTGAGAAAAATTATGTTTTAATATATGCAAATAAATCTCTAAGAGCAACGGGGGCGTTACCATTACTCCTAGAGGCACAGCTCTCTCTGCAACTGCCGCACCCTCTCCACTTTGATTGACAGGGCAGGAGTAATGATGTTTTCTGTCTGGTCCTGTCAAAGTACAGAGGGTGTGGCAGTTACAGAGAGAGCAGAGCCTCTAGGTGTAATGGTAACGCCCTCGTTGCTCCTAGAGACTCATTTGCATATAATTAAACATCAGTTTTCTCAGCAATGCGGACACATAGGAACATGGGACCAACACAGATGTCTTCAGCTGCCAAGTGCACATGGAACAGGTCAGCCAGTGTCATAGGGACAAATCTGCTCTTTTCAATGTGTTCTCCCAGAGAAGTTTTTTCTTCGACAGTCCACGAGGCTTCCATGGAGGAGAGTCTTTTTCCAGAACCGTAGGCAGCACAATATGATGATAGACAAATTAATGACTGCTGAAGTGTATGGGAATCTCGCATTCGGGTGCTCGATGAAGAGCTGTTGATACATTGATACAGAAGCCGACGACCTATAAAACGCTTTCTGCTCTTTGTTCTTTGGTAGGATTACATAATTCCTCATGTTCCAGCCTGCACTCAGAACCTGTCTATCTCCGCGCCGAGCGCTTCTAAAACCTCCTCCCTTTGATTACAGTGTAGTGTACAACAAATGACAATACCTGCAGTTGACAGATATTCTAATGAACCATTTCAATCATCGTGACAGATGGCGTTCCAGAATAGAAAGGTTGTCGGACTGCAGTGAAGCAAAATAAAAGCAGTATGCGCGTTCCTCCTAAGTGCCGCCTTTGTTGCGAGCAGTCATACTGGAAAGAAACCGGTTGTTTGAGTGATCTCTGATCTGGTTTGGTCAGTGGGTTAGACAGTCCCATTTTTCATGCCATCAGAATTGTAGCTTTGCATTGTATTGACTTAAAGGGGTATTCCCATCTTATAAGTCACGGCATATTGCTAGGAGGGGGTCTGCCCTCTGATCCTGAGAATGAAGGGCCCTCAGTTGCTGGGTTGCTAAAGTTGGTACACTTACTTTAGACAGATGTTTCTGAGCCATTTGCCCCCTTCTCAAATAAATCATATAAAAGTAACCCCTCAAAGGTATAATCAAGCCCGACGCTGCACCTGAACTGCACACATTGAGGACAGTGCAGTCCTAAGAGCAGGGGTCAGCAGCCTCCGGGATTCCAGCTGTTACGAAACTACAACTCCCAGTGTCTCCATTCCCTTCTATGACAAAAATGTCCTGCCCTAGAGATATAGCATGTACAACCAGTTGACTACCTAGGCTTACCCATTTACATGTTGCTAGAGGATATGGGTGCAATTGTGGGGGCCCCTTATTAGAGTGAAGAGTTCGACAACCTCCAGTCATCACATACAGTGGCAGTTCGGTTGCCCAGTGGATCTTGTCCTCCTCACACAGCTGTTGAATTTGTTACAATGTATTAGTGAAGATAAGAAAAGGAACTGTGACTAAACAATACTGTATACTGCTTCTTTGCAGACTTCTGTGCGTCCATGGTAACAGACTACAAACAAACCTGTGTGTAGTCTGATCCTGCAGTCATGTATGAAATCCTTTCCATCTGCCCCCTCACCTGCTGTCTTGTCGGTTAACAGGAAGTAAGGCTCATGCACACGAACATATGCCCGTGTGCCGGTCGTGCCCGTATTGCGCTCCGCAAACAGCGGGTCCGCAATATAAGCTCGCTCTGTAAAGTTTTATGCAAATCGACTTCGGATGAAGCATCGCTATCGGCTAGTAACTTTAGAATTAGTCAGTTTTAATAAATGGTGGTATTTGGTGAAAGTGATAGAACAGCGCTATCTGTTGGGCGGGATACATTTATATAAGTGGTACAACCCCTTTAACTCTTTAGCAGTAATCCACTACAATATTAACCCTCTAGCAGTGATCCACTGGGTCACTGCATATTGAGTTTTTTTTTTCTGTACCACTCTGTATTTATTTCCTTGACACAAGTGATTCTTGTCGAGCACCTCTGTGGAAATAAATCTGAACTGTGTCTGATGAGAGCCATTGTGTGTTGTCCATTTACAGGCAATTAAGAAGGCAGCCATAAAGAGTGATGAGGCATTGCGTAATGTTCAATGTGAGATTCTTACTCAGATCCCAGACATGAGGACGCGAAGGTGAAATAAAGGGTACAAGGCAGCTTTATGCCTGCGGTAGTGTGTGTCCTGCAATATTTGGTGGTCCAAGACCCTGGTGACCTGGATCCCATTATAAGTAAAGGACCTTCTCATGTTTTTTTGTGAAATATCAGCCCTGGTTCCTGACGGGTGGGGATGTCTTTCTGTCACTTGGGACTCCAGTTTTGTAAATAGCACATAGTAGGTGGGGCTCTTACAGACTTTGCATTGGGGCCCTGAAGCTTCAGGTTAAACCACTTGCAGTGATCCAAACATGGCGGGTCTGGCCTACTGAATGGAGTGGAGTTTCAATACCAGGCAAAGTCCAGGGTGTGGCATAAGTGGTACTGTTTGTTGGAAGGGAAAAAAAAATAATCCCATACAATCTTTGTTTTAAAAGGGTTTTCTACGAATATAGATTGATGGTGTCACGATAGGGAGCAAGTGTGCCTGAGAGTCCACCCACACCGCTGTCCCTGTCCGATTGCACGACCCGCCCTAAGTAGTGGTCTACAACTGGACGGCGATCCCTAACTTAGCTAAGTACTGGGCCTTAAAAGGAAGGGAACAATGGGAGACAAATAACAAAGAAATGACAGAACAGCACAGAAGCATAACGTTAACAAGCAGGGGTCCAATACCAAGACAGTGTTCAAATCTAAATCAGAGACGCTAACCAGAACCAGGGGAAGCAAAAAGTCAAAAGCCAAGAGGCAGGGTCAGTCAAAAGGGTGAAGCAAGGTCAGGGTCGAGGTACACAAGCCGAGGTGAAGTCTAAGTGTAATGAGTCCAAACAAAAGCTAGTGTGGCAATTTCAGAGGAAAAACCCTCACCCGCAACCTGTGGCCAGCAGGCTGCCTATTTAAATAGGGCACACTGAGGAGTCACGTGACGTGGCCAGCGTCACGTGACCCACGTTGTGCGCCGTATTGTTACTGAGCGCCGACTCATCTAGGACGGCGATCAACCCCTGCCTCTGCTCGTTGTCAAGGGGACGTTGCCGGCTTCTCTCTCCACCTCCTCACAGGAATGCCGGCGATGCTGCAGAGAGGGAGCGTGCCACCGGCTTCCTGTTACAGATGGTCTATCCTTTGCATTGAATAGGTATTCAGTGAGTGTCCAACTCCCAGGACCTCCACCAATCAGAAGAGCCGAGGGGCCACTACATGCCGGTGGATACCGGCACCCCACTGTTGTTTACAGTGGTTCGTCCTTGCCTGCGGATAGGTCCAGAGGGTAGGTAATCAGTATAAAAGTCTCGGAAAACCCCTTTAATGGCACAAGCCCTTTAACTCGCAATACATGAAAAGTAAAGCATTTATACCCTGCTATCTTCTATACGTTTCCTACTTGGCAGAGAATAGCCGCTCTGATATATTTTTATGCCCAGATTCATCTGCAGTTGTCTATGGAGCGAACAAGACCCATAATTTCTGCTTATCTCTGGTGTATTGATTGTCGGTCAAGTGTAAGTGGATGTACTGCTGCTGGGACACCTGTCGTACGTCTCTGATATCTTCGTGCTCATGTGAGATCCATCAGTAATCGAGGACTTACTGTAGTCATATGCGCTCGGTAGGGTCTCCAGTTAATAGAATATTTAAAGTGATAGCATACAAGCATGGAAAGTGAAGACCTGGAGGTCGGAGTGTGAACGGCCTGACTAGCAGAGTGTAACTACCCTGCAATTGCGGACAAGAATAAGACACGCTTTATCTTTTTTGCTGGGCCATGGAACGGAAGTACAGATGTGGACAGTGTGCTGTTCGCATCTTTTGCTGCCCCATTGAAATTAACGGGTCCTCATCCTTTCCAAAAAGTTGCAGAACGGATGCAGACACATATATACATAGTCATGTGAATGAGCCCTTTGTCATAGACATGTGCGCTGCACATTCGACATTCTTAGGAGGAGGGGCTGAAAGGTATAAACCTGGTGCACACAGACAGTTAATTGAAACTCCATTAAGGAACACCATCCAGGTAGGATGTTATAACACTATCCCAATCTCTTATATCACCATGGGGTGTTGGCTATGGTAGCTAGAGTCAGCTCCCTGCCCCATATTGTATTGTGTTGCAGGCCTGATTATTTACTTTTACTACTTTTGTATGTGATTTATCTGTTTTTATATTTTTATCATCACATTTAGTGAATTTATTTATTCACTTAGCCTGCGTAAGATTATATATTTTCAAATCTTTTGAATTCACATTATAAAACATAAGAATATCCCATTCTTTGAGGTTAATATAGCCTAATATAGTCTAGCTGCTAAGCCATCTTTGCCTCCTCATGAGTTACTGACCATCATTCCTTCTGGTCATTTTACTCTTAGTTGACTATTTGTTGGTGACTACTGCAGGAGGTTGGGATCGGAGCAAGAAAGACCAGAAGGATTTAATATTGATGACCTATCCTTAGGATAGGTCATGAATATCAGATCGGTCTGACTCCCCCTACCACCACCAGTCAGCTGTTGGAAGGGACCACGGTGCTTGGGTGAGCAGCCTCTTCATAGACTTATGACGTCACATCCAGTGTCGGACTGGGATGCCTAGGGCCCATCAGTAAAATTCACTCTGGGGTCCCACTGTAAAGCTACATGCATATGCTACCTGCCTACGCCATTCAGTCTTTTATATGGACTTAGGCAATGCACTGTATAGCATCTTAGCCAGCATATTTATATGTCAATCTACTCTGCCATGTGCCACTTGTGCAGGAGGTGGGGGACTAGAGGTCCACCTTGCTCAGGGGCCGACCTGTAGATTCACCTGTTCCCCTGTGAGCCAGTCCAAGCCTGGTCACATCCATCGGTCACATGGCCCATTCGAGTGAATGGAGAGATTCCTTGATTCCACCATGCCTTGATTCATCATCACCAACCAAGCCAGTTTTGGTCCAGAAGGTCTATATCACCTTCCTAGACATTTAAACTTATAGTGTGACATACAAAGCATAATAACATAGTAATAAAGTGGTAATAAGTTAAAAATCAAGCAAAAAACTGTCATAATGCACTTATAGAAGGGGGGGCGGCAGATACTTTTGAGTCTTGTCAGCTGTTCCATTTCATCTCCAGGGAAGAAGTTGTTGTTTCCAAAGTTGGAAAGTCCTCTCTTATCCAGGTGCTGCTGAAATCCTTCAGTCAACACTGGAGGAGCCGACTCCAACCCAACTCTTTATTAACGAAAGAATAGCACCGTGTGCTGCGCTTGCCGACGGAGCCGGTTCCTGCGTGCATGAATAAGAAATCCAGGTGTGAAGTGTGCAGGAAGGTTACGAGGCGCCTGCTACATGTCATACACAGCTGTCTGGAAACATTCTTTGTTTTGACAAGAAAAGGACATGACAAAATCATTCCTATTTGCTCCGATATGATTGATGGACAGTAAGCTCTTTGGTACAGGCATTCCTGCTAACAGTCCAGGTGCATAAATCAACTTAATTTCTCATGACTGTACATGTCTACATGATACAAAACTGCAGATAACTTGCTAGAAGAATAAAAGTTTATCTGCCTGTGCACTGACCCAGAGGTCTACTTCAAAGGGTTAACTAATGCTAAAAAGGTTATTCTAATATTACGGAGTTAAATGTTGTGATTTATTGAGTATACCTAATAGCAATATGTAGTTAATATATGGTTAACACTGGCAGGTTTTATTAGGTTACCATGGTGATGGACTTAGTCCGCCCCTTGCTTTAGGGAGTCTTGTCTGAGCAGAGCAAGGGAGAAGACCTACATGTCCTGTAAATCAGATCCAGAGAACCTTTATCTCTGAGCCTACAGCTGCCGGAAAAGTTGCTTTCTTAGAGAAACCTTGAAAGGAAGAGATCAAACATCTTAGAAGGTTCAGAACCTAGAAAAGGTCTGTAAGGAATTTGCCCATTTATGGCATGAGATTTTGCTACTGTAGAAAGGATATATTGCCTCCGGCATCCACCACACTTTGAGACGGACTGGCCACCCGGATAGAAAATCTGCGCCTCTCAGTCTGGGAATTGCAGAAAGAGTTAATAAGAACAGAATTGCACACCTGTGTTAGTCCCGGCGTGTCTCGGGGCCAGAGCAGTGCTGCAGGGTCTAAGGAGACCCTCATCAGTGTCTAATGAGCCCACAGGGGGCTGTTTTCCCCTGTAACTGGGGCTCCTGTGGATGCCCCAGTTACAGTGGAAACAGTGGGGAAAAAAAAGTGTTAAAAAAAAAAAAGTCAATGTCCTCCAGAGGTCTTTTAATGACCTCCTGGGGGACATATTATTTGGCAAAAATTAAATAAATAAGTAAGTAAAAAAATAAATAAAAAACGAACAAAAAAAAGTGTAAAAAAAAAAAAAATTAAACACGCAGTCACCAATGGAAACAGTCACCATAGTCGCCCCGTCAAATAAAATCTATACATGCTATATATCAAAACGATCGTCCTCAAATAGGGAACCCATTGCAATAATTAATTTGTGTGTCAGTTTTAATATTTAAAAAATAAAAATCTATAATTAAAAAAAATTACTTTTTTTTATAAGAATTAGCGGTTTTTGTCTAAATTACACCTAAAAAAATATAAAATAGCTTTAAAAAAAACATTCTAATAATAAGTCCTAAGTGTCAAGTAAAAAAAATTGCAAAAATAATTTTCGTATTCAAACAAAAAAATAAATGACTAAATCACTAAACCACCATGTGCCCAAATCACAAAAAGTTGCCTGGACATTCAGGCCTTTTATAGGTCCGGTCATGAAAGGGTTAAGCTCCCTCTAGTGGTGGCTGTAGACAGATCATTTATTTATCATTTAAATTAATCTTCCAGGAGTTTAGTATTCGGCAGATTGGCAGCAGTGCACTCCTATGAACTCCTGGAAATGCCTTTAATTCTAGGTGTTTGCTCAGGTTTTGTTGCTCTTTATCAGAAAAAAAAGACGGAAATGAATCTGCACAGACTAAAAAACCTAGAAAAAACTTGGTGGACATCCATTTAAGGCCGGTTTCACACGACCGTGTTTCACGGCCCGATACGGGCCGTGAAAGCCCGACCTGTGCTCCTCCAGAGGACGGGAGCGCACGGCGTCATTGGTTGCTATGACGCCGTGCGCTTCCTGAGGCAGCCGCCGTACAGTGAAACACTGTATACGAGCGTGTACAGTGTTTCACTGTACAGCGGCGGCCTCAGGAAGCGCACGGCGTCATAGCAACCAATGACGCCGTGCGCTCCCGTCCTCTGGAGGAGCACAGGTCGGGCTTTCACGGCCCGTATCGGGCCGTGAAACACGGTCGTGTGAAACCGGCCTAAGTAATTCTTCCACTTTTGAGCTGCTTTAGGAATGTGTTCAGTGTTTAGCTGTGGGAGTAGAGGAGAATCCCATGTGGCCTTCCTCCAAAGTGCTGACAGACTACACATTGCTATAGACTTGCTGTGGTGCTTGCAATCTTAAAGGAAAACTTCCATTTTGCTGAGGTTTTCCACTTTAAATTATTAAAGGTTTTTTTTTTTTCTGAGATTTTGAAACTGATGACCTATCCTCTGACCTATCCTCCTTCTCAAACAGCTGATCTGCGGGTGTCGGACCCCTACCGATCAGATACTGATGACCTATTCAGAGGATAGGTCATCAGTATTAAAGTCTCGGAAAACCCCTTTAAATGTCCCCCATATGCCCGGGCCCCTCACACTGAATATACTTACCTGGGTCCCCGCTTCCTGCGCCGCTCCTGGTCCCTGCACCACCACCACTGCTGCTGCTTCTTCCCGTGCGCGCATGAAAACATCCGGTGTCAGGGGGAAGCAGCCAATGGCAGGCGGGGACAGGGACGAGCCTCCCGAATGTGTCACCTGCAATACTACAGAGGCTCGTCCCTTTCCACACCTGCCATTGGCTGCTCCCCCCGACACGGGGTGTTTTAATCCATGCACGGGAAGTAGCAGCAGCGGTGCGGGGACCTGGGTAAGTATATTCAGCGTGGGGGGCCCGGCATATGGGGAACATTTTTTAGTCTTGGATTGACCCTTTAAGGTTAGGGCTAAACAATGACCATGGGTGTAAAGCAAGATTGTGCAGCCAAATATCGCAGGATCACAATTGTACATCGCAACATAATGAAAGAGAATGTAGTTGCGTTGCGACTCACAGGTTCCAATGACAGGAACATGCAAATCCCTAGAAATCCAAGTCTGCTGGATTTCTGTCAATTTGTTGCAATGAACACGAGCATGGCGATACTGTGGCCACTTGATGTCACGTAACCAAAGCCTCATTCTGCACAAATTGTAACAATGTATCAGGATATATATATATAATATTTCCAGTGTTCCTAGAATATCGTAATGCAGTAATTGTCTTTGTAGCTTGGTTTCTGTATTCTCTATTTTTTATCAGTGTTGTGCCTTTAAGAGCCTTAAGGAACGCTGCTGCTGTGACAGATAAGAGCTTCCTCCGTAGCCGGCTGCTTCTCATGGCCCGCAGCCCGACACAAGGCCGGTTCTCACGCCTTCGTTGTAAACAGCTTTCAAGTCTTACACTTCTATTAACTGGATGTTAAAAAAAAATCTGTTGCATAACATGAAATTATATTTTCAATGAGTTTTGCGATTTAATAAAAGGGTCTGATCATTCTCTCCTGCAGACACAGCGCCCCTCTTGTCCGTAGTCTGTGTGTGGTATTGCGGCTCAGCCTCTGTCACCTGTGATGCCAAGCACAGACAATGGACAAAGTTAGGAGCAGTTTTTTTTTTTTTTACTTTTGTCATTTTAGGCTACATGCACACGTCCGTTTAAAACATCCGCAATCTATCCACATCCGTTCCGCAATTGCGGACGGTTTTTGCGGATATTTTGCGGATCCATTCATTTCAATGGGTCCTGATAATCTACGGACATTGCACCGTATGTTGTCCGCATCCGTTAATCTGTTCCGTTCTGTTTTGCGGATCCGCAAACAAAAATCCTCCTGTCCTACTTTTCTCCCGAATTGCGGTCCGTAGCACAATGAAAGTCTATGGATCCGCAAAAAATGCGGAAGACATGCGGAAAGGCATCTGCAAGTCATCCGTATTTGCGGATTCCGTTCCAGGAGGGCTGAAAAAAAAAGATGTTATTCATCCTTCCGTTTTTTGCGGATCCGCAAAAAAACGGATGACATATGGATACATCGTTTCCGTTTTTTACGGAAAAACGGAACGGATGTCCTGGAAAAACTGAGCTTTTTGCGGAACAACGGATCCGCAAAAAACTGACCGTTTTCCAGGATGTGCACACATACGGACGTGTGAATGTAGCCTTAGTCTCAGGGCGGAAATCTGCACGTGTCTCATGCAGATGTGTCATAGATTTGATGCGGATTTACCACAGATGTTGCAGCTTTTCCTGATGGATTCGTACAGATGAGCACAGTGCAGGCCTATAACCATGTATGGACACCTATTTGTGTACGTGCACATTTGCTGCCACGTATTTGCATGCGTTAAATCCGTTGAGTTTTATGCCCCTTTCACACGAGCGGGAGACTCGCATGTCTCCCGCAACGCATCTACAGGGCTGGACTCGGCACTGACAGGGATCGCATATAATGCTCTGCGATCTCTGTCCGTGCCGAGTCCAGCCCTGTAGATGCGTTGCGGGAGACATGCGAGTCTCCCGCTCGTGTGAAAGGGGCATTAGGCCCCTTTCAGACGAGCGAGTGTCACGCCCCAGACTCTCAGCACAGCACCTGTCCTGAACTTCCAGCACTGCTGGGGTCACATAGCATTATATTAATTTATGAGAGGTCTGGAAAGTACCGGATAACACTGACATAATGCTGTCAGTGTTATCTAATACATTCCAGAACTGTAATGCCCCTTTCACACGAGCGGGAGACTCGCATGTCTCCCGCAACGCATCTACAGGGCTGGACTCGGCACGGACAGGGATCGCAGAGCATTATATGCGATCCCTGTCAGTGCCGAGTCCAGCCCTGTAGATGCATTGCGGGAGACATGCGAGTCTCCCGCTCGTGTGAAAGGGGCATAAGGGTTACATTGCATCATGCAAGTCCAGCAAGTGCTGGAAGTTCAGGAGCGTGACACTTGCTCGTCTGAAACCAGCCTTGTAGTAGCAGCACAGTGGGTGAGATTTAAAAAAAATCTCATACAAACTGCAAAAAATTTTTTTTTTTAAATCCGCAGCTGATTTGAAGCTGCGGCATTGGTTCTGCACGTGCAGAACGTCCCCTGCTGATTTAACCCCTTTGCAATTTATAGGGAAAAATCCATGACCTATGCAGATTTTATTGCAGATCTGTTGTGGATTTTACCATCATGATCTGCTGCAGAAAATGTGCCGTGTGTGGCTGAAAATTTTTAAATAGGAGCTAATTTTTCAGGCGCAGCGCCACCCTTGTCCATGGGCTGTGCCTAGTATTGCAGCCGTCAAGTGAACGAGGCTGAGCTGCAATACCACAGACTATGGACAAGAGTGGTGCACGCATAGGGTGCAGTCCGCTGCATATCTGCACCAATATCTGCTGTGGAAATTTTGCTGAATGCGGCCATGTTCTTGGGATCCGTGCAGATCTGAACGGCGATATAGCCGTGTACATCGGCCCTAGTGCTGCTCTGACTCTTCCCGTCCAGAGCACCCCTTTATCTGCTCTACAATCAGTATATTAGCTTATCTCACGCAGGATCACAATCCGTCGCTCCCTGGGAATGAGAGCCAAGTGTCAGCACACACCTACACCTCAGATGCTTCCTGCGCAGTGACTCGTATCTGCTGCCATCGAGCTTCCTTGTTACTCTCTGTAATGACAGGTTTTTGCGAGGGGCGTGAATATTAAAGATACTGAATGGGCGTTGAACTTTCGCTGACTCGTGGAAACACTCGCCGTCTTTACTTGTCAGACCTGCCGTCTAGTAGGAAGTCGCACTAGAAAAAGAAAATTCCTTTAGTTGATACGGGGCTTACGTGACTGCGAGACAGTAGCGGTAAGGGCGATTTTTCTTTTGCATTAGATATATTATTGGATGATTACAGCTTTTGCTGGAGGTTATGTTGAATGTTGCTGGCGGTGGAGTGATAGGATTGAGTACTTACCTTTTATATTACCGTCTGTTCATAGCAACTTATGATTGTAGCAAACACATTGTACAGAGGACAATTAAAGGGGTTTCAAGGGCTGGAAAATGGAAGGGCTGTCAGTATCAGGTTGGTGGGGGTTCATCAGGTGAGTGCTCCGACCTCTTCATTGCTCTGCCTACCTGCATGCTGGATGTTTAGTAGCTGTGGATGGGACTGAGCTGCAATACCAAGAGCAGCCACTATACAATGTATGGCGCTGTGCATGATATACTATAAAGAAGCAGCATGGGTGAGGGTGCCGGGTGCCAGACCCTGACTGATCTGATATGATGCCCTATCCTGAGGATAGATGATCCCAGTAAAACCTTTAACTGTAGGTCTAGACGGTATATTTGGAGCTTGGTCGCACAGAATATTGAACGTGGAGTGTTTAGCTCGTTAAGCACTGTCTAAACCAGGGAACAGCAACCTTCGGCATTCCAGCTGCTGTGAAACTACAACTCCCAGCATGCAAACATGCTCAGCTGTTCTCACAATTCCCATAGAAGTGAATGCAGCATTCTGGGAGTTGTAGTTTGATCCCTGGTCTAGACCTGTGCTCTCCAGCTGTTGCAAAACTACAACTCCCATCATGCCCTGATAGCTGCAGGCTGCTGAAGGCTGGTCTAGGCTTTGCCCCAGGACTAGGTCTGTGCAGGTTTTCAGCCAGATTATTCACATTCACTGACAGCAAACACAGATCTCCAATTGTAACTAATTGAGCGCTGTGGCTTTTTCACACTGTGTTCCTACACAGCGAGGTTCCAGGCCACCCCCTGTGTCCAGGAACTACCACACTTATCATAATGCTGTGGCATATCTGATGAGAATACCCCTATAATAACCTCTATTGCATATCACACTAGCATGTTCTATATGAAGAACGGGCCCTAACTATGACATCACTGGGTGCATTCCCCTTACTGTGACATCACTGACTGCATTATCCCTGTACTGTGACATCACTGGGTGCATTGTCCCTAACTGTGATATCACTGGGTGCATTATCCATTGCTATGACATCACTGGGTGCATTACCCCTTACTGTGACATCCCTGGCTGCATTATACCTTTACTGTGACATCACTGTGTGCATTATCCTTGTGCTGTCTCATCTCTGCACTGTAACTCATTTTTATTGCGTTATCCCCACATTGTGTCATCACTATGTGCATTATCCTTGTATTGTTATCACTGGGTGTCGTATCCCTTTACTGTGACGTCACTGGATGCATTATACCTGTACTTTGACATCACTATGTGCATTATCCTTTTATTGTTATCACTGGGTGCATTATCCCTTTACTGTGACATCACTGTGTGTATTCCTGTTTTGTGACATCAGTGGGTGAATTATCCACATGTTCTGACATCACTGTGTGCATTGTTCATACATTGTGACATCATTACAAGCATTATCATTTTGTGCTGCATAAGAGCATACAGATCTTTGGGGGGGGGGGGGGGGCTCGGTTGTCAGGTTTTGAATCCTTTCCATTGTCAAATATTGAAGGGTATGTGTAACCTATTTTTCTTTTTTAAACCTGAGATATCTGGGCTGAAGGTTACCAGCTCTGTTCCATCTCACAAAGTGATTTAAAAAAAAATCCTAGCTGCCAGGGTTGTGTTTTGAGTGTGGAGAAAAGTGATAAAGCGGACCCCTCTTAACTCTTAGACAAAGGTGCGTGTCGTAAACCATGGGTGATCCTTTATTTTTGTATCACCTAAAGCAGGGATGCCCAACCTGCGGCTTTTCAGCTGTTGCAAAGCTACAACTCCCATCATGCCCTAGTAGTTGTAGGATGTCCAGCCATATTGGGAGTTGTAGTTTTGGAACAGCTGGAGGGCTGCAGGTTGGACATCCCTGACCTAAAGCCATTGTTTGTCAGCAGCACATTGCCCTGTGTAAACAGGCATATGCTGCCGACAAACAATGAGTCTGTATGGGGATCAACAACCGCAGTAGCGATCATTCATCTCCATACAGAGGGAATGACTGCGGCATGTCAATGATCAGGAAGAAATGGTTCATTCCTGATCAATTCCCTATGTATTGGGCAGGGCTTTCACCTTCCATCGATCCTCCCTCATACCTCTTTGCATATTATTTTTGCGTGGAGCATTACCACTATCCTCCAAAGGAAAAAGAACCATCTTGTCCGCACAACCTTTTGGAAGTGGCTGACTTGGTAGTTTTCCCTCATGATGTCTCAAGGCTTGTTAAAAAGTTGGACTTTGACTAAGGAGCCACTGCCAAAAAGTGTCATTAGTGAGACTGTTCTCTTTTCCTGGGAGATAGCTCTTTATGCATAATATTTTATAGTGTCTTGGAGCAAGAGTGATTTGGACTGGATATTTGCCCTTATTGCTACTATGCAAAGCTATCAACTACCTACTTTTATTGCACTTTCAAGGGTTAACTTCCACATGTATCCTGCAGTTATTCATATTTTTGAACTGCATCTATATATTAATTATAATATATCATGTTCATTTGCAGTGTTATTACACTATAGCTGCACTGCATTGTGAAAAGGGTTAATGCATAGCTAGCTAATACTGAGAGACTTTATGACTTTCTACCTATGCAAAGTTTTGGCGGAAAAAAAACAGACACGCTGACCTTCTGACTGTCTGGTTTAGCTCTGTTGTTTATGTCTGGGAAAAACTGCTTATTCATTCCCTTAGATTTGCATTGAAGCTCTGTAGAAATCTACAGCAGAAATTGTAACAATTTATCTGTTTCGGCTGTGCTTCTCCACTACACACTTCCCAATGGAAGGTTCTACAAACTGTATGTAAGGAGAGCAATCAAAGCCCCTAGTTGTCTGCAGATAGGGACCAGTGTTTAGTAGAAGAGACACAGTCAATCTGCAGATATGGACCAGAGCTTAGTGGGAGAGACTTTGCCAGACTGCATGAGTGACCTGAAGAAGATGCTGAAATGAGGACACTCTGAGATCCTGGGTGAGCAAGGAGCCAGCCGGGCAACTGAGCCACAGACCCTGGGCTTACCAGCCTTTGGCCAGGGGGCTAGCCTTCTGAAAGAGAGAGAGGGACAGCTAGCTCAGGCCTTCTTCTGCCTGGAAGGAGACTGGAGATGCCAGACATATGCCTCACCCTTATTGTTTTGCATCTTAATTTCTCCTGTATAGAAGCACACTGGTTTACTGCAGACCCTGACTCTCTGGACTTATTTCCCAAAGGGGTGCACCACGCCTTAAAATCCCTTCCGGAGAGCAGCAACACGTGGTGACACCTCGAAGTGTCCCGAGTACTTAGCGTAGTGTTGGAGCCACCCCAGACCCAGCCACTACATTTTCCATAGAGCAATGCAGAAGGTGAAATCTGTGGCAAAGCCGCAGCGTTTCTGTGATGCAGTTTGGTGCAGATTTTCCTGCTGTGAAATTCCATCATAGCAGATGTATCGCGTGTGGCCATTGCATTAATTTATTTATTTTTCTTATAAAATTTGTAGGGGAATGTGTGGGTCTTTTTAAGCACCACCTACTCTGTGAATAATAAGCATGACGTCACAGTGATGCGATAGGGGTGTCCTAGTTACTTCAGAGTCATTTTGGAGGTATACATTGCTCGTCTGACTTTGGCGTAGTAACTTAAATGACACTTTAACAGCTGACAATGCATTAAATTTGCATCCCCCCTTCTCTCCGTCAAATGATGCCAGGAACAGATGCAGCACAGCAATTAAATTAGTGCCCGGCGATCTGCTTCTTCGGGAGGACCGTTTTTACTCCGAGGCATCTCGTATTGGGGTTTGTTATTCTCTCCATTGCCTACTTAGTAATTAACCCATTATCCTTATATTCATATTTTTAATTTTTTAACAGCTGGATTCCTGCCCTGTGGCTGTTTCATTATGTTAATTTAGGAATAGGTAGCAGGCGCACTGTAAATTTAGCAGCTGCTGCCATGGTAACAGATGTGTACATCTGCGATTTGGAATAACTTTATCTTTCAGACGTCGCCGTCTCGCAGCACATATTTCATGGCAGCGGCATCGGACAGGTATGCGTGCCAACATTCGGCTTGGCAGAAGGAAGGCATCATTCCTGTTGATTTACATTCATGATATTGATATGATAATAAAATAATTACTGGGACCGGGTTCAAGTAGCTGTTGGACTTGGCGGTTCTGAGAAAGCAGAAAAAACAACATGTAGGAGATTTTCAGGAAGTCATTAAAATCGGACATGAACGTTCATAGACACATTTTAAAGGGATTGTCCTAAGAAAAATATTATACATTTTTCAAAGCAGTACCTGGATCTGAATACTGGGGGTAATAACATGGGATTAAAAATTTAATATAGAAAATGACTTATTCAGTATAATCTGCATAGTGCCACCTGCTGTTTATTTTCTGATGTGATTCATTTTCTGTAAATGCACAGATTAAAGGGCCTTTTTCTCCTGACTGGGACCCTCCGCAATCAGTTGTAATCTGTGGGGGTGTTCAGTTTCCCTACAGCACCACTCCAGGTGAAATAAAGCATTACATGATGCTCATTATGAGTAATACATGGACATACCAGGTCCTCCAGAACAAGAGAGACATTGGTTGTAGATGCTCTTCTCTCTTGGGAACCTAAACAGAGGATTCATTCTATTAACCCAGATAGGGCTGAAAAAGTAAAAAAAAAAAAAAAAAGACCAGCTGCTGCTGCTTCAGTCCTTGCTCCTCTTCACTTCCTGTTCCGGGATCGACAAACAGGAAATGGCTTGAACTGCCATCTCAGTCAATCACTATCTAAAGCAGATCACTGTTGAGGCCAGTGATTGGCTGAGCAGGAAGTCAAAGCCGTTTCCTTTGTGTTGGAGCGGGAGCAGGAAGTGGAGAGGAGAGGAGTAAGGACTGGATCAATGTCAAAACAGTACAGTGGTCCCTCAATGTACAATATTAATTGGTTCCAGGACAATCATTGTATGTTGAAATCATTGTAACTTAAGTAATTAGTTCCAAAGCCCCATAATGTCATCCAAGATAAGAGAAAAAGATATTACAAAAATAAGCAGATAACTAAGATTGATAAAACAAGTCCTTACATATAACAGTCAGGAATAGCTGATAACTAGTAACTAATACAGATATTTACCAGAGAAGTGTGTTTGGTTGGATCTGAGTCTGAGACATTGTATGTTGAGTCTGGTTTCCACTTACGATGGGTCAGAAAAGACAACTGTATGTTGAAAATATTGTATCCTGAGGCCATTGTATCTTGAGGGATCACTGTATACTAAATGCTTTATCATACCTCCCAATAGTATAACTTGCACTCCATCGGAGACGTGTGCCCTTAAAAGTGTGATATGGATTCTGTAAGGTTTTTGAATATGGGGTGGGTTGGGGGTAGGTACTTTCATGGCCTTTACATGGGGATTGATATTGGTGCAATGCTGTGTGTATTGTAGCGTTTTGTACAAATTTAATTTTATTAGAAAAAGTTGGCATATAAAAAAATTGGACATTCTTATATCTGAACGTAAAAGCAACCATCCATTTCAAGAAACAAAATTCACATTAACTGGGAAAAAACATAACACTTACACAAAACCCTCCTTTTCATCTTTTCAGCCTCAGATCCGCCACTTCCTGGGCTCCTTTTATGTCATCCAAGATGGCCGCACTGGTTCTCAGACTGCCTGATGCATACTGGGAGTATGGTAGCCCAAGACATTTTTTGCTTCACTAGGATTGGCCAGCATGTGATCAGTTCTGGACCAGCAGAAAATGTCTTGAGCTGCTGATGCCCAGTCTGACAAGCGGTGCGGCCATCTTGGATGACAGTAGGGAAGCCAGAAAATGTGCAGATTTTCAACTAAAAAGATGAAAATTAGAGCACCATGTAAGAGTTTCATTCGTTCCCCAGTTAATGTGAATGTGTTAATGTGAATGCGACCCTTTGCAACCACATTGTCTTCCTCATGAACGTTGACTATCCTTGTTACACGTCTCATAAATGGTGGTTTTCGAACGAAATAAGAAACCTCTTAAAATCCAATCCTTAAAACCACACAAAGGCCTGGAGTTCAAGTGGTAGAGAATTGTTTACACACGCTCAGATCCTTATAAAACAGAAAATGTGTCAAGTGATGATTTACACCTTCAAATTCCATTTAATGCAACCCTTGAAGAAGCCTTTGAAGCAGAATCACCAGCTCTTGTGGTTCATGGAGGCAAGAGAAATGTCAAAAGTGTCCACATGCACCGTCTCATGGATGATAACCGCCATATTTTTTTTCCACATTTAGAAGATTATTCTGAAGATTATCTACATCCTACCACCAGCTCTTCAATGATAAGTCCTCTAATGTTTGTCTTGAGTGCTCTACTCGGACAGACGGCAGCCTCCGTGCTGACAATCACTGGTATATGTCGGCCAAATGAATTCTGACCCGAGACTGTGCACGTACTGTGAGATTTATTGAGTGAAACTGACTCAAATGACTGTCAGCTAATGTAGCTCTAAAAAAGACCATTTATGAGGAGGGTTATCATGCAAGGAAACGAGATAGGTTATTTCCCAGGAGGTAACAATAGGATTATATGGTGCTGCCTATAATGTAGATCGTTGTGAGGGGTTTCATTGCAGCATTACAGTCAATCCTGATTTGGATTGCAAAATGTCACTGCTTACAAATAAATTACTCTACAATATGTTTTTAAGGGGGTTTTCTGGGAGTAGAATATTGATGACTTATCCTCAGAGGCCATCAATATTTGATCGGCGGGGTTCGACAACAGGCATCGATCAACTGTTTGAAGAGGACACAGCACAACAGTGCTGGGACCATCAACGATCATAAGAACGGGGGGCCCACACCCCATAGAGCCCCCAAAATGAATGAAGCGTATGGTGGGGCATGAACATGGCCACTTTATTCATTTCTGTGAGTGTTCTGGAGATGGCCGACTACAGCACTTAGCCTTTTCCGCCAAGATGCACGACCAGCTGCCCTGTTGATTTTGGGGGCTTCACATGGGAGCTGTTCTTGTGATCAGTGGAGGTCCCAGCAGTAGAACTCCAACCAATGTAATAGTTATCCCCTATTATGTGGATACAGGATAACTTGGGCTGGGTTCACATTAATTCTGACAGTCTGTTCTGACGGGGGAACGGACTGACAGAATTCACTGTAACTGCTGTACATGCCAGCCCTTGGCCGGACACAAATTGCTGCGTTCCTCATTTTTTGTCCCGCTGAAAGCCAGCATATACGGCAGCAAGCGGCTGGATCACCGCCGGATCCTATTACAGTGAATGGGGATCCAGTGGTTCGCGGTGGTATCCGGCGGTTGGAGACAAAACCGCAGATGTGAACCCAGCCTGAATATTACTGGAATACCCCTTAAGTTTCATCCTAGCTGCAGAGTATCTTCATTTCAGTTTTACACTAATCCATTCATTTTGCTGTTCTGAGAGCCCTTATCTCTGAACTCCTAACAGCATATAAACATTCATTTACACTATATTCTTATCGGTTTGATAAGAATTGAGCTATGATGAGGGATTATGAGCTGTCAGAAGTTCAGAGATAAGGGCTATACATAGTTAGAACAGTAAGGCTACTTTCACATTAGCGTTTTTAAATTCCGGTATTGAGTTCCGTTATAGGGGCTCAATACCGGAAAAAAACGCTTCAGTTTTGTCCCCATTCATTGTCAATGGGGACAAAACTGAACTGAAGACAACGGAATGCTCCTGAAAGCATTCCGTTCCGTCTTCAGACCGGAGGACAAACCGCAGCATGCTGCGGTTTGCTCTCCGGTCCAGGCATCCGCACCAAGACGGATCCGGAATGACCCCCAATGCAAGTCAATGGGACGGATCCGTTTGGTGTGGACACACCAGTAATCCGGATCTGTCCTCCATTGATTTCCAATGGGGGGTCATTCCGGATCCGGCATACATACACACAGACATACATACAAACAAACATACAGACATACATACAAACATACAGACATACATACATACTCACATACTCCCGGGACGCCGGCAGAACGTCTTCACGCGCCTCCTGCGCGCTGCGATGACATTTCCCCACTGCGCCCAGCAGAGGGCGCTGTGGGGAATCGTCATCACTGCGCGCAGGAGGCGCGTGAAGACGTTCTGCCGGCGTCCCCGGGAGTATGTGAGTATGTATGTATGTCTGTATGTATGTCTGTATGTTTGTTTGTATGTATGTCTGTGTCTTGTTTTAATGTGTGTCATGTGTGGGGCCGGAGCGCTGCTCCGGCTCCACACATGTATAGCGTTAGCACGGATCCGTTGGCACCCTTTAGGTGCCGGATCCGTGCTAACGCTAGTGTGAAAGTAGCCTAACTTGATGAGTTCAGTGTGAAACTGAAATTAAGATACTGCATCTAGGCTGAAACTTAACCCTGTAGTACAAAAACTGATGAAAATTTTTAATAAAGTGAAGTGAAAAAATTCTGTCTAGCCCAAATAATTAAAAGGCAATCATAAAAAAATTATCCCCAAAGGTGTTCAAAGCCTTTAACACCATGCATGACCTGTATAGTTTAAAACATTTGTTTCAAACTTTTGTATTTTTTGATTTTGGAGTTTTTTGGATTATGGAAATGATCTTCTGTTTAGATCTCTGTTTAGTATTTCTAGCACAAATGATCATTTCTCTTGATTGATCACTGACCCCATGGGTGAAATGATAATGAAACTAGGGACTGGCAGCTGCGCTGATACTTGACTTGTGTAAATCACTCTCCGTTGTCACTGCTTGGCATGTGGCCCATGACTCTTCCAATTATTGATGGGTTTTATAGGCCCATTATTTGTAATCACTTATAGATGGCAGCTGCAGGACGAGAATAGCACAGACCAAGATGAAATGGTACAAACAGTCATTTGTGTAATGGAAATAGAGGGATGATGTTGCTGATGTAGATTGGCTTCAAACTTGGGGAGTCTTTCTTGGTGGAAAGAGCAGAAACCCACAGATAGCTTTGTCCTTTACTATAAAGAAACACTCTGGGTAAAGCCAATACTCTTAATTATCACTAGGACGTGGCCTAAAGGGGTGTTGCATGACACAAGGATTCACCAAGACCCCAAAAGGTCATTTCCTGTCTCTTGCCCCACCTCCCAAGGACCTTTTCTAAATGTTACACATTGGGAGAGATTTGCTGCAAAGAAACTGGTGTACATGTCTTTCACTACATTTATTCTAGAGGTTCTCCAGTACTTGGATATTGATGACCTATCCTCCAGTTGACTCAGGTCAAATAAACTGGCTTTGATCGAGGAGGTGGAAAGCTTCATCTTTAGTGCCACCTACTAGATGTAGTAGCTACCCTATAAATCAATGTTTGACCCTTAAGCAAGCCTTGCAACATGTCATGGGATATAACCTAAACCAAAATCTTACCCATACCATATTCATTTTAGCCATACTGTTTCTATACAGAGAACATTTTTATGTACTCAGCCATTTGATCACTTAGATTTTCTTCTGCACCTTTTTGTAAGATTGTCCCTCACCATAATGGTTTTACACCATTTTGAGGTGTAGAAGGATACTATTTCTCTATCTGGAGAACACCAGTGGGGAGTCTGAAAGGCTATGTACTCCTTTGTGGGCAATTTTCTTTTTTATTATTGCATTGTACTCATTTTGAGCTAAAAATCAGTCTTTATTAAAAATATGGAGGACTTTTTTCTGTACAGAGCTGTGATGCTCTAGTAGCAGCCTCTGGATTTTCTTTCTTCTCCGTCAGTTGGGGAGCTGACGGGCTCCTTATCTCTGCTCTCTGACATTATAAACATTCATTATAGCTCAATTCTTATCCTACTGATAAAAATGTGGCTTAAATAAGGGTTTATGACCTCTCAGTAGTTCAGCGATAAGGTTTATTAGATGACCGGCACAAAGTGACAGAATGGCTCAATATTTTTTAAAAAGGCCAATTGAAAATATGACTTTTAGCCAAAAATGAGTAAAATGCAACCATAAACAAAAATTGCCTCCGAAAGTGTACATAGTCAGGCTAATGATATGTAAATGAGCTCTTCAGGCAGTTGAAAGCTGCTTCTTTAATGCCACTTACTGGAAGGAATAGTTACCCTATAAGACAGTGTCAACCCAACAGACTTTGCAACATGCCTTGGAATATAAGCCACATCAGAGTCATTGCCATAAGCAAATGACGGCGATCCGCAGACAACTGTTTTTGGGGTTCTTGATTCCAGTCAGTGCAGAGCAAGACTCCGGTACTGTACTGACAAGGGGCAAAAACCCTGAGAGAGCTGTCTGCCGATAGTTGTCCTATTCTTAATGGGAAAGATTTGGATATACATTATATTTCAAGTCATGTTGTTTAAGGCTCAAACATTGACCTAAAGGGTATCTATTGCCTCCACTCGTTGGCACTAAAGAGGCAGAAATCTCTGTCCTGGATGAGCTAATCAGGGGGGCACCTAGCCTTTCTACTGCCTGAGGCTAAAACTGAAATAAACCCCCCCCCATGCCAAATTCTCAACTTATCCCCTTCCCTCCAGCCTTAATGTTAAAGGCATACTTGGAAAACATTACATATAGTGCTACAAAACATACTGGTTAATATAGCAATGCAGCTGAAAATGCAGAGATGAACGCTTGCACAATGAAAGCTCTGATTGCACAAGGCCTTTCTGCTGCCCCCTACTTGTCCCTACCGTGTCCTGCCTAAGGCAATCGCCTCACCATGCCTCACTGGCGGTGCAACCCCGGAGCTAATATATCCTGAGTCAACCAATACCTGTATGAACCGTTTAGTGCATTTATTTGTGAAATTAGTATGCTGAATGACTCTCTGTTAGGCAGGATTTCCTAAGGTAACACTTTTATAATTCAGCAAACGCGGGGAAAAAATTGCCCATTCTCCCCAACAACATTGTCTTATTCCCGTGAGAGGTCGGTTTCACTCAATTACACCCAGCAGAACACATTTCCATAATTTGACACGCGTTTTACAATCTTAGGTCAGTTTCACCAAACGCCTCCATGAATGCCATTAAGGTCACAAATAATATTCCCCTAATGATATTACAGGAGCTCTGCAATGTATGCAGTAATCAAACCATTATCCGGATGTTGCGTGGCCTCACTTGGGATGCCGGCTTATTTCCAGTGATCACGCATTTACCTAGTTCTTAGGTATTTTGAGATCTTTAATAAGGCTGCAGATAGATTGCTGAAGAACAGATGCATTTTTTTTGCCCGTTAATGCAGCATTGTATGAGAGACGTGACTGAATAAAGGTTATTGCAAGGAGAACCAGGCTATGTTAATAAAATAGATCTTTAATCCATGTAAAACAGTGGCGTACATAGAGAAGTAAGGGTCCCATAGCAAGGATCACACCTGGCCCCCACACAGGACAGAAGGGTTTCCGCCTAAACCCCTTTCAATAACCCTTGGGGCATTTTTTCACTGCTTCATTTGCTAAAAGTTGTTCCTCTAGAGGGTAGAGTCCTGACCAAGTTTTCACCTCCAGTAGAAGAGGAGATAATCCCAACTAAGACTGGGCCCCCTCTTGTCCTGGGCCCCATAGCAGTCGCATGGTCTGCCGCTATGGTAGTTACACCCCTGATGTAAAAGCAGGATATTACTAAAGCCAAGCATGGTGCACATCAGTTTTTGCAAAATAAAGGAGGCCTAGTGGATGGTCTATGGAACCAGCCAATGCTATGATTGTTGTGGCCGTACTGCTTGGCATCTATCAACCATTGGCGTTCAAGGCCCGTGTAAATGGCTCAATCAGGGTTAGTAAATTGTGATCACAAGTAAGATTTTGAGGATTTATTGATCGCAATAACCCCTTCCCATATTACTCCAGAATAGATTGTACATTTCTGTCTTCAGAGGGCTTTCTTGAAGCTCCTGGGCCCCAATGTAAAATTGGTGAAGAAGCAGAGGAGCCTTTCAGCATCCATAGAGTCCGGGTACCACTGTATCTCTTTAGCTATACCCCTGCCTGTCCCGTAGTGTTTGGTCATAGAATGGTTATGGAGAGTTATTAGTTTTGCCCAAGTTCTTCTCTTCCATGGGGCCCATGGAGAAGGTGTCTTAGTGCATTCTCCTTCCGATTTGGGGGTGTGACTCAATCTCTAAGGCTTCGCATCGTAAGCAAATACAGGAAAGGGAAACTGCCTGAGGGTGATTTCTTCACTGGAGGGTTGGGTGAAGAATTGGGACAAGATCCAGCTTTTCCCATCTAAAAATGGGTAGCATAAACCAGCACCAAGATGCCCATTTTGATTTTTGCAATCAGGTTCCTCTTCACAGTATTGGAAAATGTTGAAAGCTCTACCCTTAATGTGATCTTGTATATTCTTTATTATCTCTTGTCCATTTTGACCACAATACTAAGAACACAAGGGGGGATGGCGTACCAGAAGTGAAAACTGTAGAGATTTCAATACTGGGATGTCACCCCACAGCACTTCTAGTACTGTAAGCATCTGTTTAGGTCGAGTTGTTACATACTCCTCCTTACTACTTAGCCAAGCCTGAAGAAGGACCATTAGGTCCAAAACTTCTGGGGTGTGATTGGTCCTGTGGCCTTGAGGTCCCAAACCAGCACCCAGCAGCTACAAGTTCACACCAAGGCCTAAAGACTTCAGTCATACAATTATTTTACAATTGTTATCTTTTCCCTCGGGTTAACCCCCCTGATCCTTCCTAAAATAAACAAAAATTTCCAACAACTTCATACAAATTAAAATTATATATATATAATCTGACCTTGGAAATCTATGCAAAAAAAAGTTCATAAATCTACTAATTTTCCCTTTTTGCATCCTATGTCAATTATCTGACAGCGTCTCACAATGGAGCACCCCACATGTCCATGTGTTACACAAAGAGCTCATTAATTTCAGTGGGCGATATGTAATACTTCATTCGGCCAGTGGCGGTGCTGTAGGGAAATTGAACTTATTGCATTCTTATTGATCCCTGGCCGCCAAGCAGACACTCTATATTCTACTTATCATTGTATGGATTGTTAAAAGCAGGCAGCCCCTTTAAAATCTGGAGCGTTTGCTGGGTTTATATCTTTTTTATGACAAGACAGGAGGTTTTAATTACGAAGCCTATAAGTTCATTTTTATTCTGTGTTAAGTACATAATCTAATTTTCTCCAGATGCCTGCACTATCACAGTGTCATCGGTGGCTCCTATTATAAATGTACATACGTAGCAGGAACATTACCTCGCACTTATATTGTACACTTTAATTTGCTGAACTTGCAGAACTTGCGTAACTTTTCATCCCTCTCTCACTGAACTATAATGTTCCCAGTGCTTTTAAGAAAGTCTTTCTGCCGGGTGTATTGTAATTAAAGGCTCCATTTGATCCAATTTTCCTCTTAAATGTTTTAAAAAGACTATTTTACACTGAAGTGTTCTACTTGAAACAAGGTATTTTGCATAGCTTCAACCAAAGACAACGTATTGTAGAAAAGAGATCTAAAGAAAACGTTCTCATTCCCATGAATTGTATGGGGTATCCCAAAAATGGGATGAGATCCTTGATTCTGGCAAGTCTACCACAGAGACTTTCCAGGATTTTTTAATTGATGACGTATCCTCAGGATAGGTCATCAGTATCTGATCGGTGGGGGTCTGACACCCGGGACCCCCGCCGATTAGCTGTTTGAGAAGGCATTGGCGCTCCTGTGAGCGCCGCAGCTATCTCGCAGCTTACCAAGCACGGTGCCGTATGTTGTATAGCGGCTATGTTTGGTATTACAGCTCAGCCTCATTGAAGTGAACGCCACATTACTGATGAACATGTCTTCACTGACTTAGGAAAAGCGTCGGACCCCCACCGATCACATCCTGAGGATAGCCCATCGATCTTAAATTCTCAGAAAACCTTTGTAATGGCAACTAGGGTAGCTGGCTGCTTGACTTCAACTGAAGCAGGATAAATATGTATATGTTAGCTCCCTCTTGTGGCGGCAATAGGCAGCCAACTTTTTTCCATTTAAAGGGGTATTCTGGTTATAAGAAGTTGTCCCTTATGTGTGTGTGCGAGGAGGGGGCAGTCTAACCACTGGAACCACCATCAATCACAAGAATGGGGGTCACATACCCAGAAATCAATGGAGCAAATTGTTGAGTTTGTGCCATACTGTTCCCTTCATCTTCTGTGGGAATGCCGGAAACAGCCAAGCACTGTATTTGTCTATTTTTGGCAGTTCCGTAGAGAATGATTGGAGCAGCGCATCTCATAATGATTGGGCCAGCTGCTCCATTCATTTTGTGGTATGGGGTCTTCGTTCTCCCAGTGGTCGGAACCCCATCGATCTGTAGTTATTCCCTATCCTGTGACGATTAAATTTAAGTGGTTTTGTCAGGGGTTGTACTCATGGGCGGGTTTATTTAAAAAATATGCTTCCTTATAAATTTAAGATAATCATTTTTGGTATTTTTTGTCATTAACCTCTGCCATTTTTTTTTTTTAGGAAGTCGTTTAAACAAGGACCTGAGGCATTATCTAAACCAGAGGTTCCAGAAATCATCCCCCGATCATGAACTGCAGCAAATAATCCGAGATAATCTTTACCGCCATGCCGTGCCTTGTGAGTAAAATTCCTGACACTCTCTTTAGGACTCTTTACGGGGTTAACTGTAGATTCCTATACTGGAAGGGATGTGTTTAGACTTGTTCCTGGTGTCATTTTATGTGTTCAGGTATTTGAAGCAGCCATGTACCATCTTCATTGAGTCATTGGAAGAGCTCGGACACGGTGTATAGTCTAGAGCTCCAGTTTCATTGTATAGACGTATATATAGATGGTGGAGTTGGACAATATAAAGGTACTGTTGCTATGTGTATACCTAGATGTGCATCTACTAATGTATTGTGCTTTTTGGTCTTATAGCTTCATTCAGTTTTGCAAAAACGAATATTTGGCCGTGCAATTTTTTGCTGCTAGGGGTCGCCATGACTAATGCATTTGTATATAACGGTTATGCAGTTCACTTACTGCTTAAAGGGTCAGCATCATTTTGTATATTTTTCCAGGGTGCCTAATATTAAAAAGAACCATCTCTGCAAACAGTCTTTTTGTAAATGTCACCTACCATGGCTATCTGCAAAGTTGCCTTTGTTCGTTATGTGTGGTGCATTGGAGCAATGAAAAGAGTTGAACATCTGAAACCTCAATACGTCTCTGCTGATCGTGGGGGTCCCGGTTGTCGGAGTTCCCGGGTGTCCTGAGGATAGTTTATCAATATAAAACCCCTGCACAACCATTTTAAATCTTATAAGTGAGAAGAGGACTTAAAGGGGTGTAGCTGTCCTAAAACCCTCATACACAGTAGTGTATTGTCCTCCAAAACTGCCAAAATTGAAAGTGTATGTAGATCTCCCATCTCTCCCCCGACAGATGATACTGGAGATGAGAAGGATTGGGAAAACTGAATTTTTCATCTCATCCTTTTTAATTCCAGGAGATAAGCCACCACTAGACTCCTCTCTCCCCACTGAAAACACATCCAAACCAAGCGCGTGTAGGGAGAGTAGAAAGGAAGAGCTCTCAGATCAACAATTGTTTGGCCAACAGCTTTTGAAGGTGTTTGGGCACCGTTAATGGAATATCCACAGGATATGCCAAAGATGATTAAAAAATATTGCCATCCCACCTACCATGGCACATTTATGACACTAATATCTTCTTATATGGCAGATGGGCATCTGGGAGCTTTTAGGCACCATGGCTGGCTGTGTCTCTGCGTCCTCAATAGTTATGTCCCTGGCTGGACTTGAGGTCACTTTATAAAGGTCCAAACAATGATAGTTTCCTCTCACGTTCTTCCATCAAATCAGCACTTCTGATGCTCAGTGTTATATATCATGCAGATATCCATTGAGCGTAGACTTAGTAGATGTATAAAATGATGGAAGTGTCGCACTTTCTTCCGCTCTAAACAAGGACAACTGAGGTTTGATTTACTGACCTTATAGTTAAAAGCTTTATAAGTCTACAGAACTGTCATTGATATTCCATTACAAAAAACCTGTCTGCCAAATTGAGGCTTATAGTATATTCATCATGTGCTATGGCGGTCTATCAGCCTTACATACCCATACAAATAAAGCGGCCTTACCAACTTCCTGTGTTCTTCACTCGCTGTGCTCTAAACAAATCACAAATGGTGGAAGCCACTTTGAATTTATTGAAGAGATTTATGAAGAACCTTTTTCCAGGAAAGAGAATTGAGAATTATGACTGAGCTGGTGAATTAAGGTGAGGAGTTGGAATGATGTACAGTGTATAAAATTTATCTGTCTCGTAGCCTAGAGTCCATAGTGATAGACTGTGGAAATCTATTTTGGTCCTGGTATATAACCTGCTTAAGATGATTTGCAAGAAGGTCTTGAAAAAGGTATAGGATATATTATTTCAACTGAGTAAATGTTAACCTTTTCTCTACATTGTGGTCAGGTCTTTTGAATAAACATGGGGTCCCTGGGTTAATTAAAAAAAAATCTATTCCCACTCTCTACCGTCTAATTGGGGCGGACTAGGAAGTTAAAGTGGCACTGAAAAAATTACAAAAAGTGGCCCCATTTTGTAGTTGGGTCCAAATTGATGGTAGGCAGGCCCAACACAAGTAGACGGGGCCAGCAATACCATATTATGGCACATTATACCACCCCAACAGAGCCAAATACCACAGTCCATCACAAGGTACTGCCAGCACCACAAAATACATGCCCAAAAACTTACACTGGCCGGCCCCCTGGGCATTGGCCCACCAGGAAATTTCTCTGTGAGGTCTATGGCCAATCTGCCCCTACCTCTAATAAACCTTTGGGAAGTAGACAAACCTTTCTTGGTTATCTTTTCTAATTTCTCAAGTTGGGGTTAAATCTTATGTAGGATAGTGATGGAGACTCAGGTTCTACCTTCTGAGGACATTGTGACCAGAATCTAGGGAACCCTGGCTGCAAAACACTGCCTTGAAACGACTTCATCCTGGAGCCAATACCCTGGGACTGTAATTTTGGATAGGAACTAGAATGGGGTGATTCCAGTCAAAGCTGAAATGTGTTTTGCAGCACATTTTGGTCATTTTTAGGTCATTTGGCATGACGATTGTAACAGATTACATGATAAGTAAAGGTCTTTCATGGCATTCCTGATCCATGATTGCAATCAAATTTTGTTTTAATGGAGATCCACAATCCGTTTTATGAAAATCTAGAAAAAAAACTTTTCTGGTAGCAATTTTATCGTTTTTTTTTTTTTTTGCAGTCTGTATATGAAGTGTGTATAGGGTAAAGTACGTTAAATACATACCGTAGATGTGGTATGTCCTGGTATCACTTTATTGGATGAAAGCCTTAAAATATATAAACAGTGAATCTAATTTTCAATGAATTCTAATTCTTTTACTATGCTGCCACACTGAAATAATCAAGATGTGCGTAACTCCATAATTTGCAATTTGAAATAGTGTTAATTACCCTCATCTAGACCCAGGATTTTTATGCATAATGCCTACGAAGTTAAAGCTTGCCAAAATTTAATTAAAGGGATCCTTTAAAGGGGTATTCCCATCTAAGACAATGGGGGCATATCGCTAGGATATGCCCCCATTGTCTGATAGGTGTGGGTACCTCCTGTGGGACCTGCACCTATATCGAGAACGGAGCAGGGAGCGCTGCGCCTGGAGGACCACCAGACGCAGCTCCCATAGAAATGAATGGGAGCACACCGCGCATGTGCAGCCACCGCTCCCATTCATTTCTATGGAGCCAACGGAAATAGGCAGCCCCATAGAAATGAATGGAGGGCGGCTGCGCATGCGCAGTGCGCCTTCCATTCCGTTCCCCGCTCCGTTCTCGAAATAGGTGCGGGTCCCACCTATCAGACAATAGGGGCATATCCTAGTGATATGCCCTCATTGTCTAAGATGGGAATAATCCTTTAAAGGGATTGTTTGAGATTTTGATATTAATGACCTTTTCTGAAGATAGGTCATCAATGTCAGATAGGTGGGAGTCCGACACCCGGCTCTGCTGATCAGCTGTTTGAGCTGATCAGCACAACCTCTTCCTTGGCCAGTGACGTCACGTTCATTGGTCACACGACCATTCAAGTGAATGGGGCTGAGCTGCAATACCAAATGCAACCACTATCCAGTGAATGGCACTGTGCTTGGTAAGCTGCAAGGAGGCCATGGTGCTCACTGGAGTGCTGTGGCCTCCTCAAAACAACTGATTGGCAGGGTTTCCGTCAGCTTTTCTGCAGTAGCATTGGCGCTGGGACTACACAGCTCTGTCCATTTCTGTAGATGGAGCTGGTTACCACTTACTCCCGACTGGAGCCACTGCAAAACAGCTGATTGTTGTATATTGATGGGACTGTCTATCCTGAGGTTAAAATGTAAAAATGATAAAAAGGCCAATGAAATAATTTATTTTGATCTGATAAAGGTGGGAAACATGTCTTTTTTTCAACCTATCTAGCCTATTGAACCTAACCTATAGTCATTCCAGTTGTCCAGTAGATGACAACAGTATTTGTAAGTGACTTTTGGGCCAATCACTTGCCACTAGGCTCTGTTGGGATGATTCACAAATATCCTATTAGATCGTATTGATGAAACATCCTATGTGTACAGTGTAACAAGAAAGATTACAATGCAATTAACCCGCTGTACAGTAGAAGTGTGGGGTTTTAAAATGGTGCCCACTTGTGTGCTGGCATCATAGTTAACGGGTTTCTGCTGTTTTAAACAGAGCTAATCTCTGCAATTAGCGATAATGCAGATCAGAAACATTTAACCCTTCAGATGCAGCTCAGAACGGCTTTCCCGCACAGAGATCAGGGAAGCCGGTCACTCTCTGTAATAGCCTGGGTCTCTTTGAAGGATCCCAGGCTATTACTGTAGTCCTCATGGAGACCTGCAGGTGGCAGGGCTCCATAAGAACATAGTGAATCTCCCATACACTGCCGTGGTAATGCACGTAAATTGTATATATTATAACATCATTTTTCTGAGCAATGTGGGCACATATGAACATGGGACCAACACAGATGTCTTCAGCTCCCAAGTGCACATGTAACAGGTCAGCCAGTGTCATAGGTACAAAACTGCTGACAGATGCTCTATAAAACGGCTAATATATGAGGCGCAGGACGTGTGAGCCAGAATTCTCTTTCAGTTTGAGCCCAAATTGTAGCAAATTTGGATGAATAAATCTGCCCCATTATTTAGAGAACATCGAAATGTATATTGTCATTGAAAGAAGGCCAAAAGAAACCTCAAGACTCCTCCTGTGTTTTGAAACCTTATGTTTTCTCCCACACAGAAGATCTAAAAGCGTAGGGCGCTAGACCATGTTCTCCGGATTTATCAACTGTAATGCTGCAGCTACTGCACATCAGTGATTTTAGTGTGAACAGGATGACGGTGGCAGATTGGCCAGTGTTATTGGCTTCCTAATTGCATACATTAAAAATACATGCCGGCCGGCTATAAAGTACCGATGGTATAAGGTGGACAGCCTGGAAAGCGATAAAACAAATGAAATCTTAAAGGAAAATGATCTCTTATTTATAAGGGAGGCTTATTGTCCCTTTTATTTGGCAGTAAAGCATATGGGCAGAAATCTGTTGAATGTTTCAGCAGCGTCATATTTGTAAGATAAAGTACTCAGTCCTGGATCCAATATCGGAGTCTTTTGGCACTGCTCAAAGAGCACCCCCTAGTGGCTGCAATTATTTTATGGGTTTTTTAGCCATATTTAAGACAAAAATGACACACACACACACATTTGGAAAAGGTAAAATTGTATCCAGCTTTAGGTACCAGATAGTCAGGTAGAAAGAATTCCTACAGTTTAGGGACCAGTATGCATTTGTAGGTTCATTGATTAGTTCTGAGCAGGGCTTTCTGACTGTGACAGCCAGGTCATCCCATTCACTTTCAATACTGAATCTGATCGCTGTGGGATTAGCATCAGAAACCCCTGACGATCAGTTCTTTTAGATAAAATGTAGAATTTCATGTTGGCCAGTAAATTGAATGCCTGTACATATAGGCCAAAACTGTCAACATAAGTGAGGAAACCCTATCTGCGACGTCCAGCGGCTGGGTAAGCTCAAGCCCTCCACTACTGGTCACCTGTGGGGCTGGCAGCACCTCTCCACCCACCCTCCTCTGGTATAACTTGTATTATTTTCTTGTTAATGTTTTAGAATAAAATAAAAATGGAAAACGTTAATTTTGAAGCTTTCATTCCTTAAAGGGATTGTGCAGTGGCGTTATATTGGTGTCTGGTGGGTGTACTGAGGTATGGCAGGAAGAGGCATCCTTTTCCATCTTTTTCCTTTTTTCTTTCCATTTCCATCTTTCTTTCCTTTTTAATCACTTCTCCATCTTTTTCCATCATTCCTTCCATTTCTTTCTTTTCCTTTTTATTCATTTTCAGTCTTCCCATCCTGTTCCATGCTTCTTTCATTTTTGTTCTTCCATCCAATTCCATCCTTCTTCATTCCTTCCCTTTCCTTCTTCATTCCTTCCCTTCTTTCCTTCTGTCTTTCCTTCGCTTTCTTTCTTTTCTTCTCTATCATTCCTTCTTTTCTGTTTGTCCTTCATTTTCAGTCTGTTCTTTCTTTTTTTTTTTTCCTTTTTAGCTCTCCATTCCTTTTTTTTTATGTTTCTATCTTTCTTCCCATTTCAACTTTTCTTCTTCGTTTTTCATCCATCCTATATTCTTTTCTGTCCTTTCTTTTCTTCCCTTTCCTATTTAGTTTTTCCTTCCTTTTCTGTTCTAAATTCCACTTCCTTTCTTTCTCCCTTCCTTTTCCATCCTTTCATCTTTTCTTCCTTGTCCTTTTGTTCCTCCGTGTTCTGTCCTTCCTTCCTTTTTCATCCTTCTGCCATCTTTTTCTGTCCTTCCATTACATCTTTTTCCTTTCCCTTTTTCTCCTTCGTGTTCTGTCCTTCCTTCCTTTTCTCCTTCCTTTTCATCCTTCCGACATCTTCTTCTGTCCTTCCGTTGCATCTTTTCTTATTTTTTTTCATTCCCTTTCATTTCCATCCATCCCTTTCCATCACGATATGATCTTATTAAAGACAAATTGTGTTTTGTAAAATGTAGGATATAAGCTCAGTGTAATAATTAGCGGCTTTTCTCACACAGCACACGGTCTCTTGGATCACGACGATAGCCGTGGTTTCCATGATTCTTCTCCATTCTTTTGTATTGTAAGAAGTTTTCTGGTGGTTTTATGGAACGGATACTAACTTGTTTACTGCTCCTGAGGAGGTGACCCCTGTGTTATTGGCCTGAAATTTAGCCTTTCATCAAATTTTTCCTCTCAGGGGGGAAGAATTGACCTTGGCGTACTTAATTCTCCATAAAACCTGACAAATAAAGGGATCCATTTCTTCCTTGCATCAGAGTTCTATGCTTATTAGATTTGCTCGCTGTGTTAAGCATAGTAACAAGTATATCCCACAGTTTGAATTCAATTAAATGACCCCCTATTGATTTCATTTTAGTGATTTATGACTGGCTTATATGAAAGAAAATATAGCTCTGTGGTTCTTTAGTAACACGTCGATAGTGATTTAAAAAAAGAGGACAGTCCTTTGGCTTGATATAGTCATAAAACCTACATCAAGTGTCACTCGTCTATATAGATGGCTGTCTGAGGACCTGATAGTGCTCCAATTAGTGGCGGAAAATATGGAATTAATGGGATTTTTGGCTGTGCTTCAATTAATGTGCTTGCAAGTGAAATGTTTCAGGAAGTCTAATGGTTACTTAAGTCATATCCTACTATAATAACCAAACCATATACAAACATTTACCCATGAACGATTTGTACATAACCAACAGTCTGTATATGAAACTGCACAATTAACTCAGGTATAACACAATTAACTCACATATATGCGAATGAGCCTCTAGGAGCAACGGGGGCGTTGTCATTACACCTAGAGGCTCTGCTCTCTCTCTGCAACTGCCGCGCCCTCTCCACTTTAATTGACAGGGCCAGGCAGTGTAAACGTCATCACACCTGGCCCTGTCAATCAAAGTGCAGAGGGCGTGGCACTTGCAGAGAGAGCAGAGCCTCTAGGTGTAATGACAACGCCCCCGTTGCTCCTAGAGGCTCATTTGCATATATTAAAACCTCATTTTTCTCAGCAATGCGGACACATATGAACATGGACCAACACAGATGCCTTCAGCTGCCAAGTGCACATGTAACAGGTCAGCCAGTGTCATAGTTACAAATCTGCTGACAGATGCCCTTTAAAGGGGTATACAGAAAGCGGTTTTGGGGGTTGTATTGGCGGTAATATTGTTTTTCACCCACTGTAACGAAGAGGAAGACTTCTGTCATATTTACCAATGCTTTTTAGATTTCAGAGAAAAATTCTCTTTAAGCTTAACCGTAGGAGAAGACTTGAACACTGCAGCTGTAATTGTGTACATAAAGCATTAGCCTGAATTTGGTTATTCACTTCCAGTCAAATATTCCTGCATCCGATCTACTGCTTCTCTTGACATTTGAATGCTGAGGAGTAATAATCAATTGTCTGGTAGGTCAAAGCTTCACATTTGGAGACAGGTCTCTAGGCAGATTCCATGAGGGACTTGGGAATGATAGATATCGAGCAGAATGTGTAAGAAGTTCTGGATGGATGAGGATGTGTAAACATTCAAAAATGTCAAGAAAATAAGTAATGTGGTGTGTTTCTGAAAGCTAGTGAAAGTGGTTGTGTTACATATATGTCTTCTCAGGGAGACTCCAAGAAATGGAGTAGGTTCTTCTCCTAGATGACCATGGTTGGTTCCCTGTTGGTAGCAGGGACTGGCAAGTGTGTACTTGAGCGTGCAATGTCTCTGCATACATGCATAAGTACCTGCCAGGGACCGTGGTGGCTGCACAAAGCCACGGCTGCCATCGTTGAGCCACCATGGGTGTCCTGACTTCCCTTGAGAAAGAAAGGCACATTATTATTTTGAGAGCACGTGGCATAATTATTGTAGTTGGTTAATTCGAGTCATTCCCAGGAATGCCCCAACTCACACAAGACCACTCACTTATGGGTGGGGCTGACACAAACGACACCCATTTTCGTGCACGACATGCATCTAGATGGACTATCTCTGAAAATTACTATCAGTCCATAGGTAGGGGCAGCAAAATATCTGGCACTTACAAGGGGCACTGTAGCTGGCACTGTTATGGCAGCACTCTGGACAGCACTGTTTTGGGGGCATCAAGGCTGGAGATGTTTACGTGTTGAAAGACTTTAGGTTTGGTACATGGACTAAAGTTTAAACTTTAAGATTGAGATGGAACTTATACGCCAATTAAAGCAGTGGTTTGTAAAGATAGTTTTTGTACATGGTGACTTTGGAGCCACAAGGGTCTTTTTTTATGGGACGATTCACAATCGTATTGATCATATGATGGCAACAAAGATTACATGCAATTGTAAGTAGACGTGTACATGTTCTGTATAGATGGAGGAGGGACCTCAGAGTCATCTCCTCTGGTATTCCCAAGGAGGAACCCTATCATTATGGAGTGCCACAGGAGCTTAGATGATGTGCATCATGTTACAGTGTTGGCAAGCTCCCATTGGGGAGACAATAGACTATCCAACCAGAATTGTATCATATATATATATATCTTCTGTATGGTCATCTCAAAGAGATTTTCCAGGAATTAAAGGTTTTTTTTTCAAGACTAAATCAGACCTCCAGACAAGGCCAACCACCTCCCTGGTCCCTGCCACTGGATTTGGTCTGTGTTGCTCCCGGACCGGCACTTCCGCTCCCTTATGTGCCAATATCAACATCTATCGATGGTGGAACTCATGACCACTGCAGCCAATCACAGGGTGCAGCTGTCACCAGCTCCACTTGGGTCACATGTGTCTCAAGGGAAGCAGGTGACTGTTGGAGCCAGTCACAGTCATATGTCCATCGTGTCTACGAAGTTGATATTGGCACGGAAATGCTGGTCCAGGAGCCACACAGACCGAATCCATAGGAAGGGACCAGGTAAGTATCATCACCACCGTGGGTCGTCCACATATGGAATTCTGATTTAATCTCCGATAACCCCTTTGAATATCGTTGGCCTACCCTCAGGATAGGCCTCCAGTGTCGGATCGTTGCGCATTGTGGTCTCTTCACATTATACCAAGGACAGCGCCATACATTGTATAGTGGCTATGCTTGAAATTGCAGCTAAATCCCAAGTGCTTGAAAGGCCATATGACCGATGGATGTGCCATCACAGGCCAAGAAGGAGACCGCAGTGCCGCGACTTGTTCAAATAAGGGACTGCTGGGGCTGAGGTCAGATATTGATTACCTGCGGAGAGGATGGACCATCAATATCTAAAGGGGTTGTCTCATAATGGACAATGGGGACATACTTATAGCGGTGGGACCCGCACCAGGACTCTGGTCCGGCCACCACCAAGCCGGCTCCCCATAGAAATGAATTGGAGCCTACTGCATGTGACCGGCCCCCAGTCCCGTTCATCTCTATGGAGCCGATGGAAATAGCCGAGTCAGCGGTCGGCTATTTTTGCCGTCTCCATAGAAAATGAAAGGAGGGCGGCTGCACATGCTCAGTGTGCCCTCCTTCACTTTCGGGGCTCCGTTCTGAATATACGTGCGGATCCCAGCGGTGGGACCCGCACCTATAAGACAATGGGGGCATATCCTAGTGATATTACCCCATTGTCCATCATGAGACCACCCCTTTAAGCCCCTTAATTCTGTCCTTGCCCCGACTTTTTTTAAACCCGATCCTTTGGTTCCCACAGGATCTCATATTTCCTTCAGAAATACACAAATTTACAATTTGTGCTCAATATTACAATTTGTGCTATAAACCTGAAATATCTGACGTAAAGGGGTTATCCCACGATTAATGTAAAAAATGAAAATCGGACATCATATAGTACAGGACAACCTGTTTCTAATAATGCTAGAACCAGCCCTGTACCTCACATGGATCCAGAGATCTCCACATTCATTGCTCTGCTAGATTTATATCAAGCTGACAGCTCAAGGGGAGTGTCTTTTCTGCTGCAGCTCAGGGGGCGTGTCCATGATCTACCTATCACAGCTCAGGAGGCAGTTAAAAGTTGAATCTGAGCATGTGTGGCCTGCTCAGTGAATAGGTCAAAGAAATAAGAAAATAAGTGGTCCTATACAGATACATTTTATTGAATAACTCAGTAGCTATACAAAATTTTTAATGACATGCAATTACAAAAGTATTCAGATTCAGGTGCTGGTTTGAAAACTGTAGAATATTTTTCGTGGGACAACCCCTTTAAAGGGAATCTGTCAGCTCTGAAACACCCTCCAAACTATAGTAAGCGGTGTATAGTGTAAGTGACGTTGGTTATGTCATTTTTATCTTCATACTCACTTCCATTCTGATGTTGTGCTCCCACAAACCTGCAGTAAAATGCACTCACTGGACTCCAGTGCTCACTCACATAATGGAGACGACTCAAAGAAGAGTCCTCTCAATGCATTTTACTGCAGGTTTGTGGGAGCACAGCGTCAGAATGGAAGTGAGTATGAAGATAAAACTTACATATTCGGATTCAGCATCACTTACACTATACATCTCTTACTCTAGTTCAGGGGGTGTTTCACAGATGACAGGTTCCCTTTAAGGCTCAGGTCATGGAAGCTCACTGACTCAGACCTATTGGGGGATTATCTGGAAGTCTTTTTAGAAATGTGGAGTGTTTGGCTTCACGCTTGGGCGATCTGTTAGTGTGACAATACGGCATAATTGTGCTGACATTTAAATTAGAATGACCTTCTGCCGTTTACAGTGGTCCTGTTAACTCCAGGGACCCACAAGTCAGAACATTCATGGCGAGTATTTGCATTAGGTAGGGGGAGAGATAATTGGTATGTGGCATCAGCACCTCTGTCATAAATTATAGAGGACACATCAGATGTCAGGTAATCCCAGGACTCATGCAGCCATCATCCCTGATCCACAACATTACAAGCTTTTCTCTCCGTTCTGAGCTTTGATTTTTTTTTTTTATTAAACCTTATCCATTTAATTGGATCTTTTTAGTTGTCTAAAAAATGTTATAAATAATAAATATTATTAAAGAATGGTATTAATACTGGATACATTATGTTCATTGTGTATATTTTGTTGCACATTAAACTTGTCTGAATGAAACAAAAAAAATCAATTTAAAGGACAACTCCAGACCAAAAAAAAATCATGTGACATAAATGGAATATATGATATGTGCCAATCTATTATGTGTTTAGATACAGCCCTAACTCAGCAGTCTCCAAAAGTATAAGAGGTATAATAAATATTAAAGTCTATAGACACCTTTTAAAGAAGTTTTCTGACTGTTTTATACTAATGACCTATCCTGTTGATAGTTCATCAGTATCTGATCAGTGGGGGGTCTTTCACCCGGGACCCCCACTGATCAGCTGTTTGAAATCGCGGCCTTCTCGCAGCTTACCCTAGGCCAATGACATCACGTTCATCAGTCACATTGCCTAGGAGCAGCTCTGTCCCATTCAAGTGAATGGGACTGAGCTGCAATACCAAGCACAGCCACTATACAATATAAGGCGCTGTGCTTGGTAAGCTGTGAATTGGAGGTCTCTTCAAACAGCTGATCAGCGAAGATCCCAGGTGTCGGACCCTCGCTGATCGGATACTGATGACTTATCTTGAGTCATAAAACCCCTTTAAGGGCAATTTTTATCATTGCCTGCTACTCGCTTGGGGGCTGTCGATCTATAGCTCTTATCTGTGCTTTCCTTAAGGTTCCTAAACACTCATTATAAAAGATATTTAATAATAATTTAGATATGATTGTTTATGAGTTTTCAGGAGTTCAGAGATAAGAGCTATAGATCAAGCTGTCAGAGCAGCTCTCTCACAGATTCATGGAGAAGAAGCAGCTGATGCACTGAAAGTGAAAGGTATAGAGGAAAAACTGTTGAATATTGAAAAACGTTGAAAAAGTTTAACAAAGACCATTTGAAAATTTTTTTTAGGGTGCAATCACATGACCGTAAAAATGGATCCGTATCCGTTCCGCAATTTTGCGGAACGAGTGCAGACCCATTCATTTCAATGGGGCCACAAAAGATGTGGACAGCACACTGTGTGCTGTCCACATCCATTGTTCCGTTCCGCGGCGCCGCAAAAAATATAGAACCTGTCCAAGAATATGCATTCTCTATATAGCGCTGGCCATGTACGGTCCACATATTGCGGTCGTGTGAATGTAGCCTTAACCAATTTGAGTAGAAGGCCCATGCATGCTAGGTTCTGCTTAGATTGTATTTGTTTCCAGTGGGGAAAGAGGAGCGCGCTGCACCATGTTGGGTGAAGAGCGGGAACGACCACACACACATATGGTCGTCAGCTGGGCCTGCAGTCTTGTGAGCGGTTATGTATATGGGCGCCTATAGACTTGCCAATATTTGGCCACCGTTGTTTCTCCGACCTATAAAACACGTTACTTGGCGGTAATAAATCTTTTCTCTGGGGTTATTGGGACCATTCCCGGGTGTGGATTGGCCATAGACCTAACAGGGAAATCTCCCCGTGGGCTGATACCCAGGGGGCCATCTGGACCCTCCTCATGGGCTGCCAGTGAAGGTTTTTCTGGATGTATTTTGTGCTGCTGGGAGTATTTTATGATGGACTGTGGTATTTGGCTCTGTTGGGGGGGTATAATGTGCCACAATATGGTATTGCTGGCCCGCCTTCCATCAATTTAGACCCAACTACAAAACGGGGCCACTTTTAGTATTTTTTCCAGGGTCGCTTTAAGATCCCAGTCCACCCTGTTGACCATTCCAACATTAATATGAATGCATCTGAACGGTCTATAGGTAATTTTCATTATAAGAATAGATGGAAGTTAATATTGCATTGTCTGTGCAGGGAATGGATATAAGCTGCTTACAAATCCTGCTCCCGTATCCGTCCTCAGCTCTTACCTTTATAAGGCAATTAATATTCTTGGCAGCGACAGATACATCCCCATTATTTACACAGCACCTCTGGCAGATATATTGTTGTGGTGGAAATTAAATATTAATATCTCCAAACAAGAATGTATCAGTCTAAGCTGAGAAGTAAGCATCATGGAGTAGACTCCCGCCTGTTTAATCCGCAGCCTAATGAAAAAAGGCCACTTAATGAGCCCTCTGGGCTCTGGTGTTTTTGAGATCACACATTCGGAAAAGAAATAAAGTATCTGCACTCGCGCAGAGAGATTATGCGGTAACCGAATTATCAGAGGCAACTTCAAAGCCTAATAAGGAGTCATTGAAAATGTATATTTATTGGGCGTGATTGACGTACGTCTTCTGTAGCACAGTAATGAGGGGGTGTGCTCTTCCTTTTTGATCTTTTAGAGTGTGGACACTTAAAGGGGTCCTCCGGGAGTACCTAAATATAGATACACGGAGCACTAGATGTGTTCTACTTTCCTGTTATAGTCTCTGATGTAATTCCTTGTCTGCTGATCTGTGGGAAGGATTATTAGTTCACTTCAAAGATGGGTGAAAAGGGGCCATTGTCCCAGGCCTTCACTGTTAGGAGGCCGTCGTCATCCTCCGGTTTCTTGCTACTATAGTCTAAGCATCATCATGGTGTCTGCGGTGATACTCCTTATTTTTTTTTAGAATTTTTTGTGTTGACGCTGTATGGCAGTATTATTTAGGCAGTGTATGGCGGTAATAATGAGGCACTGTAATTGTATAAGCATTTTGTTAGATTGTGTCTCTATTTCTTACCAGCAAACTTTTATAATAATTGGCGAAAACTCCTCACAGTCTTCACGGCCTATGAAAGCCCTGAATTTGGCCCTGGGCTGCAATTGTACATCCCTATGTTAGATCTCATGCCCATGGACAAGACCTAAGTTACCAAACTCGCCTTCACTCCACAGGGATGGTATCTAAAATTGAGGCTCCAGGCATTGATCTCTAGTCTCCGAAATAGAGGTAATCTATTAGATGAATTCTGTATGAATTGCTCAATTACCATAACCTTCCTCCATTCTTCTCTATTGTCCACTGAAGTTCACTTTAAAGGGGTTGTCCAGGATTTCCACATCGGTGGCCTATCTTCAGGATAGGCCATCAACATCAGATTAGTTTGACCGTCGTTGAGACACGTGATGGTGTCTCCGTGGTTTTCTTTTATTTGCATATTGCTTTTCCCAGGGAGCCTTGTTTTAGATTCACCAACGTTGAGACTCGTGATGGTGTCTCTGTGGTGATGATGGTTGATCTACCTGAGGTCGATCATCTTTTCTTAAATCAACATCAGATTGGCATTGGTATGACAACCCGCACCCCCACCAATCCTGACTATAGACCATTAGTCTTAAAATCCTGGACAAACCCTTTGACCTACTTTTTAGTGAGGGAAGTTAAATAACGCAAGTTCCAGATAAAGTAGGCCAAAACAGTAGATGAGACCTCCATAGCAACAAGAGTATCTGTAAAATGTTTCCTCCTGCAATGGCTCTGGACTATGGGTATATGTGGAGGTGTCATTTACTGCACGCTGTAAACTGAGAAGACTCCTAATGGCAGCTCTGTTGTCCACCTAGTGGTGGGAGCATTGAACTACACTTATTAGAAGGCCTATGTTACCAATAGATTCCAGTTTGTGTACAAGGTTTCTCTCTCTGACCTACAGAATAATCTTTGTAACAGATACAGTAGTAGTAGTAGTAGTAGAGGACTTTACAGCAATATAGAATTGTTTTATGATCGGTCGGGTTATGTTAGGACATGTAACGTGTTCTCTGTCTATATTGACTATATTGAGATTTAGTAGGGTGAGTTAAGTGATCAGAATATAATGTGCATTTTGGAAATATTTTGGACCCCCGTCTTCTCAGTGAATCTCATCCAGGTCTACATAAATATAGATACACGGAGCACTAGATGTGTTCTACTTTCCTGATATCGTCTCTAATATAATTCCTTGTCTGCTGATGTCTGCAGGAGAGATTATTAATTCACTTCAAAGCAGAGTTGCCAACCAAGATTTTTCTTTTTTTCTGGGTAAATATCCTAAAATTGGGGACAACCAAATTTTTTTTAACGGACAAATTGGAAATCCATAATGAATGATAAAGATTATAAGGGATACATGTCTATAGCTCAATATACTGATAAAAACTAATTACCAGCATTTACTGTGAGCTGTAAAATGATGATAATTACCACCAAAATAATCTAGGCAAGTACCACCAGCCTAAAAAAAATCACGGACATGTGTAGTTTTTTCACAGACACAGGAAAAAAGTTACCTATTTGTATGGACTGTCCAGAAATTTCACTGGTGTGAAAGTAGCCTTAATACAGTTCAACAAGCTTGTAACAATTGGAAATAAATGTATCGGTTGATATCAGTTGGCCCTTATCATCTGTGGGGCAGCACTTTGCAGGCAGTTGTTATTGCTCGGTTACCCAAGTTTCAGCTGCTTATGATAAATGATGGTGTCTAATGAGTAACCTATATAGAACTACACCCGGTAAACAGAAAGTGATGCATACACCCATCTCTTATGACCCTTGAGCCCAATCACCGTATTATATAATGGGTCAAGTTCACGCAAAGGTCGGCATTTATGGCTTGTGAAAAGTAGCTGATGTGCCAGCTGGCCACCAAAGCAGGAGCGCTTGCTTTCATGTACAAGAAGATGGTAGGTGTTTATATATTTTTAAATAATCAATTAGTAAGACCTTAAAATTAATTTTACTCCCTGCATTACACAGGATCATGTTTATATCGATGTATATAGCTGTAAGGTTTCCAGAAACAGCGCCACTCTTGTCTACAGGAAGTGTTTGCTATTGCAGTTCTGCCCCTATTCAAGTGAATTAAGGTTGAGCTGCAATACCAGACCCAGCCTAGGGACAAGGGTGGTGCTGTTTCTGGTTTCTAATCTCCTATAACCCCTTTAGAGCACTGATTGTATTATACACTGTACCTGGTAAATTATTATTAATGGGATCTTTTATTTAGAAACTGGGTCAATGAAGGGCCCGAGGTAATACCAGCAAAATACAGGGGCTACTAATGTATTCATTGAATGGACCAATCAGCAATGTGCTGGTTCATATAATGGATACGAGCAGCCTGAAAGGGGGATTCCTATGTGGGGCTTGCACTCCATTCGCTGCTATGGAACTTCCAAAAATAAGCAAGTGAGTACGCTCGGCTGGTTTCGAAAGTCCCATAGCAGTGAACGGAGAACAATTTGCATAGGTGCGACCACCTCTCCATTCCACAGTATGGAACCAGAAATAGCTAAGCCAGTGCGTGGCAATTTTCAGAACTCCCATAGCACTGAACAGAGGGTGATCCTGTTCTGAAGATAGGAGCTGGTCCCAAAGGTGGGACCCACATGAGATTGATGGCATATCCTAGTGATATGCCATGAATGTTACAGGTGGGAATACCCCTATAAAGAGCACATGTCAGCAGAATCAACCCTATTAAACCACAAAGACTTCGTGGTAGGGTTGATCCTGTCAATAAAATTGATACCTGTCTTTTGAATATCTGTTATGGCCTTTCTGAGGAGAATACTTGTATTCTTTATGAAAAGGGCACTGAGATGTGCGGCCAGCACTGGAAAGCTCAGGTGCACTGAAGGGCTAGACCCCACCTCTCTGTGCACTGAAGTCCTCATTTGCATGATGAATAAAAGTTTTCTTTCTTTTTTCTTGGGAATGCCACAAGTGATTTTCACAAGACATAGTTATTTATTCAGGAGGACCAACCCTACCAGGCAGTCCGAGTGAAAATTGCAGACATTATCTAACATTCTGGATTATTGGATAGTGTGTTAAAGGAATTTATTTTTATGATATTGAAAGTAAATCCACCTTGGTTCTTAATTAGGAGTTTTCCTGGGTCACTATCGTATTTCACAGATATGCTCATGTAGTTGCTTATCTCATGTACATCTTCACAATGTGTTTTTTCTCCTGACCCATTTTCACCATATAAACCAAGCCTCCTGGATTGTTTCCATCCTATATGTAGCACTTCCTGTTCCTGTATCCAACCAAACCCAAGATGCACTTCCTCTGCCACAGCTTCAGCCCTGTCCCTAATAACGCCCAGCTACTTTATAGCTCCTCCCACCCAGCTAGTTACATAGACACTCCCCTAACAACACCCAGCAAGTTTATAGCTCCTCCCACCCCGCTAGTTACGTAGACACACCACTATCACTCTCCCTAACCACACCCAGCTAGTTCATAGCTCCTCCCACCGACCTAGTTACACAGACACTCCCCAATCATTGCCCCACCCACAGACATAACTTCACAGGAAATAAAAAAAGAGCTGGACCGACATGGTCATGTGACCACAGCTCAGAACAGACGATAGGAGCAATAAAAGTAAAAGAAATACATTACAAATTTTCAACTATTTTTATAAACTATTATTTTAGAGGGTGTGCAAACTGGAAAACCCCTTTAAATTGCCGCTGACATGAGACGGGGATTCTTTAATACAAAAGTACAGGAAATACAGTGGCCGCAGAGTTGCCCCCTGCTTACCCCTATCTCAGCATCCCTTCCATCCTCCTCCATAGTATGAGGACCAGTATAAGTGAGTGCATTCTCTGTCTGAATATATCGCCGCTCTATAGACAATGGACAATTGCACGTTTTCTTTTACGAGGGGCCCAATCTGACCTGGTTCCTCCATCCTGTGCCGCCCGCTAGTCACCATTTCTATTTTAGCCCTGCGCTTTTTTTTTTTTTTTTAATACTGCCATGTCTTCACGTAATTTACAGCCGTGCTTTAAGGGGCGCCGTATGACATAGCAACAGGCCACACGTCTGCTTCCCGGCTCGCCATAGGCTGATCCCGGGCATCCCGATTGGTTACCATGGGTTGCAGCACATCGGCACCGTCTGTGCCGCGTTCTCAAATAATAAGCCTTGAGCATCCCCGAGCGTTCTTCTAAGTAGCGCTGGCCTATAGCGCGTGCAGTCGGCTGGGCCGGAGGAGCTGTGATGTCATGCTGTTAGCTCCCCTCTTCCATACAGATGGATGCTGTCATGTGTTGGAAGTGTCGCCAATAATATAAAAGGCTTCTGCATTCTCCGTCCACCCCCCCCCCCTCCATCTCCGTGAGCCGCCAGCTGCAGCTAGCTCACCGCCTGATCCTCCTTACCTAGTGCCGTAAGGGCTGTAGACCCCCTCCCCTAAGTGCAATCCGGTTCTCCATTCTGGGCTTTTCCTCCTTACTGCAGAAACGCTTGCAACCCCCCCAACCCCCCCCAACCACCACCACCACCACGTAGGTCGGATTAATCTCTCTGGCTGAATATCAGAAGCGGTGCAGGCAAGTGCTGAACCTTTTTCTTTCTTGCTATTTTGTGTTTGCATTGCAAAAAAATGCTGACATGTGCTGGCCCCCGGTGGCAGCATGTGAAGGGTTAAGGTGCAGCGGATTGTGTATGGATTGGTGCCAAATGCTAAGGGAGGTGGTGGTTTGGGGAGGTGGGGGGGGGGGTTAGTATTAAATGCATTGAAATAGAAGCAGAGCAGCCGATACCCAGCTATGAAGGACAGATGGCTGGAGCTGCCTATTTAATTCATCCGCCAGGCTTTACGGGAGGCCCATTCGTGAATGGGTGTTCTTTGAAAAGAGGGGTCATTGGACACAAATAGGCTGAGATCAGGTCCAGATGCCAGCAGCACAATAGGACTTTTCAAAGAAATGTTAGCAGGAAGTGTGTCAGCCTTTGTATCGCCTCTGCATTGCAGGTTAGGGGTTTTGCATTGCTGGAGTTATAATGAATTGCATTCCTTCCAGAAATTCACTTGCCAAGGAAAAAAAAAAATAAAAAAAAATCTGTGATGGCAAGCAAAGGGTTATTGCATCGTGTATTTAAAAAAAGTGCATTTAAAAATGTAAAAAAATTAAAAATGTTTTTAGAAATTTGACGTTTGCATTTCAAATTTTTTAATTTGGATTTTGTACACCTATAGGCACCCCCTCTGCCCCTCTTCCAGCGTGCACAAGCAGTGCATTCTCTATTCTAGGCCCTTGCGAGGGATTAGGGTTAGGTCTGATGATAACTGGCAGCTGGGTGGTACAGGAAGATGCTGGCGTTACTGATCTGCATAGCTGTCTGCATGTCTGACCGGAATAGCTGACTAGATGGCAGGCTGCTCTTAAAGGGGCAGCACGCTCCAGCGCGGGTGTGTGTGAATAATGCATGAACAGGAGGGAATGGTGGGACGGGAAATGCACACGAGATCTATGAATTATGAAGGAATGTCTTCAAAACAAAAGGGTCGGTTCGGTTATGCAGGAAATTGTGTGGCCTGTGTCGGAACTTCTGTACATTCTTGTGCAAATATATATATTTACAGCTGTCTGTAAGATGTAACAGTGAATGGTGAGACTGGCAGGCCTGATTTTTAGGGGCATGCAATACTGTTCTTGATATTTTTATATTATTATTATTATTAGTTAGTATTCGTATTATTAAATTATTCTTCGATATTTAATATTATTCTTGAGATTATACTGTTAAGTATATAATTATATTTTAAATATTAATAGTACTATTACTATAATAGTATTTTACGCAATATTATCCTTGAGAATATATATAAATATATATACCGTATTTTTCACTTTATAAGACGCACCTCAGATTTTAGAGTAGGAAAATAAGAAAAAAATATTTTTCATCACACCTCATATCAGACCCCCCAAAATTTCGGGACATCACATCAGACCCCCATATCAGCCCTCCATGTCAGACCCACATCAGACCACAGATGAGCCCTTTCAGACCCCATCATACTTCAAATCAGCCCCCATATCAGCCCACTGTGCTCCCATGTCAGCCCACTCTGCCCCATCAGACCTCAGATCAGCTCACTTGGCCCCGATCAGACCCCATCAGACCTCAAGCCCACTCTGCCCCCATCAGACCTCAGATCAACCCATTAGAATAAAATACAAAACTCTTACCTCTCCTGCGCCGCGGCTCCGCTCCGGGTCCGGCGCTCCTCTGTCTTCTCCTGCTGGCGCTGCACTGTCACCTGACTGCGTGTAGCGTCAGAGTGCGCGCACTACATCCTGACGCTGTACAAGGTCAGGACAGTGCAGCGCTAGCAGGGGAAGTCAGAGGAGCGCTGGACCTGGAGCGGAGCTGCAGTGCAGGAGGGTGAGTATGTTTACCCGCTCCATAATGGAAGCACTCACTAGTATTCGCTTTATAAGACGCACGGCCATTTCCCCCTACTTTTGGGGTAAAAAAGTGCGACTTATAAAGTGAAAAATACGGTATATATATATATAATATATATATATATATATATATATATATTCTCAAGGATAATATTGCGTAAAATACTATTATAGTACTATACTATATATATATTTTAAATATATTTATTTTACTTAGGCCTCCTTCACACGACTATATCCATTTTGCAGAGCACAAATCGCGGATCCTCAAAACACGGATCCCGGTTAGGTGCATGCCACCATCTGTAAAAATGTCCCATCCTTGTCCACGAAACATGTTCTACCTTTTTTTTTTTTTTGCAGGGCCCGTGGAAAATGAATGGGTCCACGTCCGCATCCGATCCACAAAAAATACAGATCTGATGCGGACCAAAAAAATCTGTTGTGTGCATGAGGCCTAATGTATATAGCGCTGACATATTCGCCAGTGCTTTACAGAGAATTAGCATCACGCTGTCCACAATGAGGTTGACAATCAGTATGCCTTTGGAGTGTGGGAGGAAACCCACAAAAACACGGGGAGGACCTACAAACTCTATACAGATGTTATTATTTTTTATTATATTACACAATATTATCCTTGAGATTATTATTCATATTATGTACAGTATATAATTACATTTTATGTGATTATTTTTTATTAATAATCAGTTACACAATATTATCTTTGAGATTATATATATATATGTTAAATATTTCCTATTATTTTTATTATTATACTACACAATCTTATCCTTGAATATTATGTTGTTATGTATTTAGGGAGTCCTTCATACCCCCCTTATTACTCATAACACACCTGTAGCAGAAAGTTATCGTTCAGAAGTTGCGTGGATCGCCCTCTCGGGAACCCGGTCACAAGACCCTACTTTTCTGAAAATCCTTCCGTCCATTTGACGTCTCATCCTTTACCAGATTTCAGGTCTGGGCTATGGATGGGACAGAACTTCTGCTGTGGATGGGGTCAGAGCTATTCCTCTCCCTGGCGCATGCACAAACTCCTGACTCCACTTCATGTGCTCATGCGCCCAGAGAGAGGAACAGTTCTGGCCCTATCTTCAGCAAAAGTGACGCCCAGGCTAGAAAACCGGTAAAGGATGTGACGTTGGTGGGGCAGGATTTTCAGAAGAGGAGCGTCATATGACTGGGTTCCCGAGCGGCCGATCCACTCAACTTCAACTTAGGGGTTATTAAAGGAGTTATCCAAGACTATTAAATGTCCCCCATATGCCCGGGCCCCTCACAGGTAATATACTTACCCTGCTCCCCGCTCCCCCTCCCCATTCACGGGGGGAAGCAGCCAATGGCAGGTGGGAATGGGGATGAGACTCCCTAGCATCGCAGGTGACGCTAGGGAGGCTCCCCCCCATCTGTGCATGGGGAGAAGCAGCAGCGGCGGTGCAGGGACCAGGAGCGGCGCAGGGTGCGGGGTAAGTATATTACCTGTGAGAGGCCTGGCACATGAGGAGGCTCTTTCAGAAATTGGATAACCCCTTTAAGGTGGGTTTGGCGACCTTTTTAAAGTAAATAGGGCTGGGGTGCAATACCCAACACAGCCCATGGAAAAGAGTGGTGCTGTTTTTTTTTATTACTCTAGATTTGTTAAACTGTCCAAAAGAAAAGCTTTGTTGTAACCAATCACAGAGCAGCTTTCAATTCATATTCTACCCTTGAAGAATGAACACTGCTCTGTGATTGGTTGATGTGGGAGCAAACACAGCTTAGATTCCTGTGGCTTTCATGTCCTAGGTCATGTCCTAGCTTTTGCCAAATATAGCTTATCATGGACCCATTCAAGTCAAGGGGTCCATGCCGCAATACGAGATTCACATGGCTAGTCCCCGTACATTGTGCAGCATGGACGGCCTACGGTCATGTGAATGACCCCTGAGACATTACAGTTGGTCTTCCATTTGTATATGATTTTAAGATGATCTCCTTTTTATATGACATGGCTGTACATGCTTGTACTTCGTCCCTGAGCTCCGGCGTTGGCTCCAGACGGAGTCGTAATGAATAGAAATATCAACGTATATTTAGCTATGTCTGGAGAGGAGACCGGATAGGATTTACCACCTGACCCAGGGCCCATTAGCTCCATGACTCAATTAATCCAAGTGTGCTATAAATAAAGCGAATCCAACCACATCTTCAAAATGATCGATCCTTCTTGTAGGAGATTTAAAGGCACATTGCTTACTTACAGATCTTACATTAATCAGGGCTGGCCATAGGGGTGTGTAATCTTTATGGTGACACAGGGGACATTGGCCGTCCCTATTGAAGAAGGTGTCACAATGACCTGGCACTCGAAAGTTGTGACCACCATGAATGTCAACATTAAAGGACTTAGATATTGATGACTCCCTCCTCAGGATAGGTCATCCATATCAGATAAGCTGGGGTCTAAACTGCCATCACCTCCGTCGATCAGCAGTTTGAAGAGGCATTGGTGTTCCAGTTAGCGCTGCGTCCTCTTCCTGGGCCACTGACGTCATGTTTATTGGTCAGATGGCCTAGACGAAGCTCAGTCCCATTGAGGTGAATGGGCTTGAGCTAAAGTGCCAAGCACAGCCGTTATACAATGTACAGTGCTGCCGCCCCACCAACCACCCACAGCAGAGCACAACGGCCTCTTCAAACTGCTGATTGGTAGGGTTGCCGATTGATTGATGACCTACTCTGAGGATAGACCATCAGTATAGGAGTCCCTGAAAAATCCTTTTCCTTTTCCAGGACTTAGATATTTAACTATCCTCTGGATATGTCATCAATATCAGATTGGTTGGGGTCTGACAACCAGCACCCTTACTGATCAAATGTTTTGAGCAACTGCTGGTGCCAAAAATTAAACAGTGGACAGAGGCGGAAACAGAAGATTCTGTCCACTGTGTAGTGTCCGTGCCGATGTACTGCAGCCTAGCTCCCATTCATGATAGCTAAGCTGCAGTATGCTGGTGCCAGAAAATACACAGTGGACAGAACCTTCCATTGAATGTGTAGTTTCCAGCGTTGACAGACCCCAATGATCACATAGGGATGACCTGCCTGTAGGAAGTCCTGAAAAACTCCTTTACAGTGGGTTCTCCCACCTCCTCCCCCCCCCCCCCCCCCCCCGCTTATCAGCTGTATTAGGAGATGGTGGGTGCAGTGTGCACGTGACATCTCTCTTCCTGTTCCCTGCTGCGGTCCATGGCAAAGACTATAGACAGCAGCAGCAGACAGGAAGGGAGACTGCACATGCGCACTGCGTCTCCTCATACAGCTGGTCCGACAACTGGCACCCCCGCCTATCTGATATTGATGACTTATCCTTTGGATAGGTTATCCATATTAAAAGCCCGGAGAAGCCCTTTAATTGTATAGCAGTATTATTTAGGCATGTGAAGATTGCTTTATTATGGAGCTGGTAGTTGGTCACTGTACGTCGGTATTTGAGCACAGTATGGTTATACTGCATTAGGCAACAATATTATTTCCCGGTGCTGGCTCCCCACTCCTTCTCTTCTAAGCCTGGGCTGCTCCGCTGGGCTCCTCGCTGTATACATTAGGTTTGGCATCACCTGCAGCTAAGCGGTGGTGAACTGCTCTCCTTGCATCACATAATCATTATCACATTGGTTAGGCTCCGACAACCGGCACCCTTAGAAATTAAATAGTGGACAGAGACATAAGCAGAAGTGCCATGGCACAAGGAGAGCAGGTGACTGATGTGGCCAACAATTGGCTACAGCCATGCCAAACCGGAGGTTTACAGCGAGGAAACCCAGCGGAGCGGCCGAGCCCAGGAAGATAAGGAGCAGGGAGTCTGCGTGGAGAAGCAGGTAAGTAAGCTTCCCCTTACAGGTCTGTACAACCCCTTGAAATGGCTGGTGCAGGGGCGGACTGGGAACTTAAAGTGGCCCTGGAAAAAATACTAAAAGTGGCCCCGTTTTGTAGTTGGGTCCAAATTGATGGAAGGCCGGGCCAGTAATACCGTATTGTGGCACATTATACCACCCAACAGAGCCAAATACCACAGTCCATTACAAAATACTGCCAGCAGCACAAAATACATCCCCAAAAACTTCCACTGGTCGACCGTGAGGAGGGTTCAGGCGGCCCCCTGGGCATCGACCCACCGGGAAATTTCCCTGTAAGGTCTATGGCCAATCCGCCCCTGGGCTGGTGTTTGGCCATATTTTACTCAACACAATGGAGGTTAGTATCACAGACCACGTAGTGATATTGCATCTGCTGAGTGGGAACGTTGAAATCCTCATGCCTAATAATGTGATTGTATCAACGTTTCTGCTCCTCGTACAAGGAGGTGAGTGTCAGCTGCAGAGCGATATCGATCTGGGAATTAATCCAGGTTGCCTTATTCATTCATTACTATAAATGAAGAGGTCTAATGTTACAGCAGAAATACAGCTGTAGGGAAACGTTCAAAACTGAGCTGTGAAAAGAAGCCGGAAGAGATGGTGTTCTGGCGGGAAATGTCCATTAAAGGGTACATTTACCCGCAAACCACAGAGATCTGTTCACAGGCTCTTCTAAAATATCTCTCTAACGGCTTCAAGATCTCTAATGGCAATGACGAGAGTCATGTATGTTGTAAGGTTGTCGCTGTATGTCACCAATAAACCTGATCTTTTCACACCTCTAAGACTTGGTGACCTTAATATACCAATGTCTGTTATTTAATGGGGTTTTCTTGGAATAATTTAAAGTGGCCACCAGCAACCTGTCCTAGAATCTGAGCAGGACTGGTTGCCACCATACACACTACACTGCTCTACAATAGATAGTAATGATGTTATCCTGCCTACGATATGCCATCATGGCTGAGCAGCCTGACATCGCTCACCAACGTGTAGTGTAGTGCTGAAGTGTAGTGAGCTCTGGAAGTCAAGGCAACCAGTCCTAGAACAGAATATGCCAAAAACAGGACTAGAATATGCCATCGTTGTCAGATGGGTGTGGGTCCCACCTATGGGACCCTCTCTCATCTACAGAATGGGCCCCCCGTAGCAAAGGTAGAGTGGCCACCCTCCGTCCACCTCTATGGGAGTTTCGAAAAATAGATGAACACTGGCTCGGTTTGTTCCAGAAATCCTATAGTGGTGGGTTGATAGATGGCCATGCATGCTTGGTGCACTCTCCATTCACTGCTACGGGATTTCCAAAAATAGCTGAGTGCTCTTGCTCAGCAATCTTCGGAACTCCCATAACAGTTAATTAAGTACATGCCACACATATTTGGGCACCCTCCGTTCACCACCATGGGACTTCCAGAACTAGCCGAGACAGTGCTAGGGTATGTCCCTTGCTCAGGAGGACCCAGCATGTCCATACATCTCATGGACAGCACAATGATTTGATTAGGCACTGTGTAATGCGTTAGCTCTCCTGTGGAGGAGCTAAAGAAAACACAAACGCTGAAAGATTAGACCTGAACTTTGGAGGTCCTTGCAGCAGAATTCCCCATGGTGAGCTTATTTATGAGAGATCTTTCTTGTGAAAATGTACCCAAAGTTAACTTTTTGAAGGCCCCCATACACATTAGACTGTTCCTGGCCAAATCTGTTGGCAGGACCAGCTGACCTCCTAATGTATATGGGACGCTCCTGACTCTCACCAGACAGATGATGTCAGGGGAGAGAAGGATCGAGTTGAACATCTGATTCTTTTTTGGTCTCTGGAAATAAGTTGCCGTCCGAGCTTTCTCCTCTCTTCCCATTGAAAACACATCTACAGCCTGAACTAACTGAGTCAAGAGTGAAGAAATAGTTGTCAACTAAACGAGCTATTGAAAGTGGTGACCATGCTGTCTCGCCTGACTTGGTCTGATTCAGTCTGGCCAAACGTGTATGTGTTTCCAATGGAGAGAAAGAAGAAAGCTCTGCCAGAGACCTACAACAGCAGCTGACCTTCTGGGAAAACAATAGGATCGGGCATTGAAATTCAGTGCATCCAATCCTTCTCTCCAGAGACATCATCAGACACAAGAGAGGCTAGAGCTTCCCCTACATATTAGATTGTAGGCCGGTCCTGCCATGAACGGTGGGTTTGACAACATGTGTATGAAGGTCCTAAGAGCTTGATTTTGTTGGGCCTACTCCGAGACTGATCCAGATTAAGAGCACAAGAGTGCATTGTAACTTGAATATTTTCTAAAAGATTCCCATAAGATTTGTGACTTGGGATTCCTTGGTGATATCACTCCTTGGCATCACTGGTTGACTTGATGGGTCCAAGCCAAATTCATCAGCCAAAGTACCATGGTGCAAGAAAAAAACCGTGAAGGGAACACAGAGCTACAGTGGTTCTGCATCCTCTTCAGTCTCTGGATCACTGAAGGTCCCAGAGATCATCATCATCACTTTATGCCCCTTTAACCAGGGGATCATGGGTAATAATTGCCATATGAAAACAGTTTTTCTATCTTTACATGCATGGTCAGCTTTGTCAATGTTGTTTCCATCAGCTTAACGTGCAATGCGCCCCTTTCCTGCGTACCTTCTGACGTGTCACAGTTATCACTGCAGCCGTGGCCCACTTTCTTCTGCCCTTTTATTGCTGAGCTCATGCAGCCAGCTCTGAAATCCTCTGATGTTTTAATTTGTTAATATATTCTGGTAACCAGGATAACGAGTTCTCTGTGCTAATCCGTTCTGGCCTTGCAGGCTCCAGCTAATCCTCAGACATGTCCTACCCCAGAATGTGTGCGTCTGATGTTTGTATGCATGTTTTATGGTTTTAAGCTCTGGCACCACGGTGTGTGGTACATGTCATGCGCTGTTACTGTATTCATGATGACACTAGTGTATTAAACCTGTCAACACGGTCTACTGTATGGCGATATTTACTCCTAGAGGAAGAATACAGTCTACGTCAATGTATGTGTTTATGTACTGTATATTTGTGTTGTCTATGTATATATAATCTAAAAATTAAATTACCTTATCTTGTACTGCATTCCATCTTGTACTATACTTCAGAGCTGCACTCACTATTCTGCTGGTGGAGTCGCTGTGTACATACATTACTTATCCTGTACTGATCCTGAGTTACATCCTGTATCATACTCCAGAGCTGCACTCACTATTCTGCTGGTGGAGTCACTGTGTAATATACATTACTATCTTACTGATCCTGGTACCTGTATCCAGAGTTCACTATCTGCTGGTGCAGTCACTGTGTACATACATTACATTACATATCCTGTACTGATCCTGAGTTACATCCTGTATCATACTCCAGAGCTGCACTCACTATTCTGCAGGTGCAGTCACTGTGTACATACACTATATTACTTATCCTGTACTGATCCTGAGTTACATCCTGTATCATACTCCAGAGCTGCACTCACTATTCTGCAGGTGCAGTCACTGTGTACATACATTACATTACTTATCCTGTACTGATCCTGAGTTACATCCTATATTATACTCCAGAGCTGTACTCACTATTCTGCTGGAGCAGTCACTGTGTACATACATTACATTACTTATCCTGTACTGATCCTGAGTTACATCCTGTATTATACTCCAGAGCTGCACTCACTATTCTGCTGGTGGAGTCACTGTGTACATACATTACATTACTTATCCTGTACTGATCCTGAGTTACATCCTGTATTATACTCCAGAGCTGCACTCACTATTCTGCTGGAGCAGTCACTGTGTACATACATTACATATCCTGTACTGATCCTGAGTTACATCCTGTATTATACTCCAGAGCAGTAATCACTGTTATGCTGGTGGAGTCATTAGGCAGGTATATGTTGGTATATCTTTTTTAACAATATGGTAAATTCTATTCTGTTGCACTTTCCTATGCTGAAGCCTCCCATCAAAATGTATAGTGCATGGTATATAGAAACTCTTCTCTACTGTTGGGGGTGTGTCCGTCAACAAGCTTGTTGACGGTTTCCAATGACAACAAGCAGAATTTGAAACTCTGAACAATAATGTAGGGTGTAACGTAGGATCAGTACAAGATAATAAGTAACACAATATCTGTACAAAGTTGCTCAGTGTTTTATGTGGAATATTTCTGTATATTAACTGGAAAATGGTGGATATACCCTTTAACTGAACAGCCTTTGCTCAACTTTGAAAAGTTTTGGCAAGTGATTTTAGCAATCTGGAGCTCAGATGGGACACACACAGTTCCTTCAGGGTTATTAGAGACACACACTGCGCCAAATAAATTTAAAAAAAATCTGAAGTTTTATCACAGGCCAATTAAATGTCCCCACATTCCACTGCCTTTGAATACATTAAATATTGATGACCCAAAACTTTGTTACTTTTCCTCCAATTCATCACCGCAACCTGCAAAATTAATTGAATCCTATCAAGCGTTCCAGGCTGTAATTTGTGTTCCTGCATTACGACCAAGTGTTTTGTTGTTTTTTTTTGTTTTTTTTTGTTTTTTTTTATGAGGTGGACTACTTATCAACCTCCAACCTCTCTCCAGGACGTCTGCCAACACGACGGCTGAAGCTTGCCACACAAGCTCATAAAACTCAAAAGAATAAAATCGCTCACTCCAGCAAGCATCTTTATGAGAACATCTTGCTTCATAATCTGCGACATAATTATTCCAGTGGATGGCGTTTTATAAATAATTAGAGAAAAATATCGAATGACCTTAAGCCGAATTGATCTGTAATTCCAGGCAGCAGACGAACGACGTAAAAAAGACGATGATTTATTTTATTCCGTTCGCCTCTTGAAAATAGGAATCTAAAAGTTAATCAGAGACGGGTAATTTTATGCAGCCGTTTTAGAAAACATTCGACACGCTCTGACAACTCCATATCACGGTTCATCTGTTTGTGTGATACACACCAGAGTCGGGGGGAAAATAAGAACAATCTTCAAACAATTTGTAATCTCTTATCTTCTTTAGTCGGAAGATGTTGGCATGGTTTGCCGACCTCTCAAGCTGGAAGAACGCGTTTCTCCTTAAGATGTCTCCAATGAAAGGATTACTTATAGAACCAGACTATAACTTCAGAGGAACCAAATAAATGATACTTACTACAGTATCAGTGTATATATTACTGATACTGCTTGTTCAGTACCGAAAGGCGTTGTCACCACTAAAGCTATAATCTTGAACCTCGGTGGTAAGATTCTGTTCCATTCCATTGGCGGCACGGCGCCAACTTCTCATTTCTACTTCTTGTTGGATCATCTTTACTTCTGTATAAGCAGTGGAGTAGGAGGTCCTATAGCAAAGATCAAATCAGATCTTCTATTATGGTGCTAGGTAGTGTTGAGCGAACTTGTGGTTTCAAGTTCGGCATACAAGGTTCTGGTTATCTAAGAATTCCGTTATTGATTCCACTACCACGAACCTGGTATGCCGAACTTAAAACCACAAGTTCACTCAACACTTAGAAGACCTAATTTGATCTTAATTTGGACCTCCTATCCCACTGCTTATACAGAAGTAAAGATGATCCAACAAGAAGGAGAAATGAGGAGTTGGAGCCGTGGCTCCAATGGAATGGAACAGAGTCTTACCACCGAGGTTCAGGATGAAAGCTTTATTGGTGACAAGGCGTTTCGGTACTGAACAAGTGTCTTCATCAGGCTGTAAACCACAAGTTCGCTCAACACTAATGCTGGGTTTCTACAACCCAGGACAGACCATTTTAATGTGTCATTTCAAGACCATTGGACTATTGTCCCACCCCTTATTTGGTGACAATGCCGTTCCTCTTTGGAGGGTAGTTATTTGTGGGATCTCACCATCAAATAACGAAGCCAATAGGACCAAGCAGGTCATAGTCCCAAGTAACTTCATGGGCTGACTTCATGGTACATACACCATTGACCCTTAAGGCACTTTTCACACTGCATATGCAACGTCTACCCATTGAGAAAATTTCCTGAAAAAAACCTTTGGCACAGGCATTAATGGAGGGTCCCATGGGTAATCATAGTAAAAAAAAAAATACTAATCCATTCAGTAAAAACTAGGAAAACCCTGGCAGAAACTGCTAGATGAAGACCAGAAGAACACCTTTTGGCATCCTTTGGTACAGTGGAGGGCATTGGATCCATTCAGAGCATGTATAATTTAAAGGGGTTGTCCGTATGTATATAAATTTCAGTAATACCATACACTAGTCCTGTGAAGGCTAACCTCCGGCACTTCAGCTGTGGTAAAACTACAACTCCCAAAATGTACACTAGCTTGGATGTTCTCAGAACTTCTCAGAAATGAATGGAGCATGCTGGGAGTCATAGTTTTACCACAGCTGGAGAGCTGGAGGTTAGCCATCACTGTACTACTGTGTAAAGCTTGCTTTAGTCTGCATGGTGCCTATGGTGCCCATGGGCTTTGAGGTACACAAGTGCCAACTTCCATAGATAGAGCAGATACAGAACATCCAGGAATGCGATGATATTGTATGTCTGCACATGTGCAATGGAAGACTCTGGTGCTTGATTACATCTCTGTCCATGGGCAACACAGGGGCAGCTCCATGCAGGCTAAGGTGAGGTACTGAAATTTATGTACAAGGACGACAACCCCTTTAAACCGCAGATGCAGTGTGAAAATACCCCTACGAGATTGTAAATGTTGACTTCAGATTTGCTTATGTTGGTGCAGCTCAAAGGGTAGGTCAAGGCATGGCGCTAGTCATCTGCTGCGGGGTAATTTCCTACCTGATGGCGCTAAAGATTGAATGGATGGAAATGTCTATCAGAGCCTAATTTTTCGCTTTATGAGAGCCACTGGCTGGTGGATAAATGGGTCTTTAAGAAACTTTTTTCTTTTTTTTTTGTAGACATTAATCAGACCAATGGCCCCCATTTTTGTTGACCAGTGACAACTTTTTTAGACTCTGTGGCCCCAGTAGACCAGCTCATAGGCCATTGACCACTAACCACATCCCCCATGACCACTCTGTGCCCCATCAGATTGGCCCCCATTCTGTTTAGACTTTGCAGTGTAATAGACAATAGTGTGGAGCTGAGACAATCGTCAAATGCTTTGTGTGCAATAAAACATAAAATGTTAAGTCAAATAAAAGCAACAGAGCTTGAAAGTGCCACTTTCCGGAATAGGAAAGTTTAAAGAAGCAAAGTAATTTAATATCAAGTTCTGTGTTGCCTTTACTTCTTGCTTTGTCATTTTCATGGTCGTTAAACGCAAGTTCTTCCTCACTGCTGGAGAAAGATTGAAAGGCGATACATCCCCTGAAAGTGAGCAGGGCATGGCAACTACTTGATGTTCAGCACAGTTACATTTCTTGCATGTTTTGATTTGTGATTGGCCTCATTATGTGAAAAATTTAGCATGGCCACTGATTTATTCAATAAAATCTATCTGTATAGCGCCACCTGCTGTTTGTTTTTTCCTATACTTTGACCTGCTCACTGAGATGGCCGCACATGCTCAGTTTCGTCCTTCAACTGCCTCCTGAGCTGTGATAGGGAGAGCAGAGACACGCCCCCTGAGCTGCAGTAGAAAGGACACTCCCTTTGAGCTGTCAGCTTGATATAAATCTAGGAGAAAAATGAATGTGGAGATCTTTGGACAAATGTGAGGTACAGAGCTGGCTCTAGCTTTGTTAGAAAGAGGTTGTCATGTACTATATGAAGTCTGATTTTCATTTTTACATTTGTCATGGGATAACCCCTTTAACGTTAAGATTTCAAAAGAGAAGCTGCAGCAACAGCAGGAGGTCACTTTCGGGTTAGCAAAAGAAGCCAACTGGGTGAGCACTAGAGTTGATCTTTGTTGACTAGGTTTGCCAATTTAGCTGGGTTCAGATGAGCATCTAATGTGTATGGCATCCTCCTGATCCTCCCCTGACAGCTGATGTCAGATAAAATCAGGTTAGGGGCAGGGCATGTTGGATTTCAACTGCCTGATCCCTTTGTTCTTGGGGAGAGAAACCACTGCTGGAGGAGTATTGGACATCAATAGAGAGCTGTCAACCAAACAAGCATCTAGCTGACAGTTCTTATGTGTAAGGCCACCTTAAAGGGGTTTATGGGATTACTATAGTTTTTCCAAATGTTATCATGTAGTTGCTTACCTTATGTACATCTTTCCCCTTTTTTCAAGTTTGTACTCTCCAGACCCATTCTCATCATGTAAACCAATCCCTCTGGTTTGTTTCCTTCCTGTATGTAGCTTTTCCTGTTCTTGTATCCAACCAAACCCTTGATGCACCTCTCCATTCTCTGCCACAGCTCCAGCCCCACCCCTAACAACGCCCATCTACTTTATAGCCCCTCCCACTCAGCTAGTTACATAGACACTCCCCTATCACAACCCCTGTTGCTGCTTTGACACTCCCATGGACAAGACATCACAGGAAATAAGGAGGAGCTGCATGGACATGGTCATCTGACCACAGCCCAGAAAGGAAGACCGGGGTAATAAAGGTAAAAGAAATACATTACAAAATTACAGTTCCCTACATAAATGATTATTTTAAAGAATATTGATGCCAACAGGGAAACCCCCTTTAAAGCTCCTCTGCTATATATGCAGACATGAGTGTTATATATGATGCCTGGTTAGTGAGCTATCCCAGACTTTGCATTGGGACTTAAAGTCTGAGTAAAATAAAAAAATATTTTTTTGATCCTGAATACAAATGATAATATCTTCAGATGAATCTCTGTAGGAATGGAGTTCATGAGGAGACATGAAGTACAGAGAGGAAGGTATGAGCGTGGCTAATGAGCAGCAGTACTTGTATGCAGTCTCCATCACCACAGTCTGTCCTGTCCGTCCTGTACTTCATGTCTCCTCATGAACTCCATTCCTACAGAGATTCATCTGAAGATCTTATCATCTGTATTCAGGATCATAATCTCTGACAAGCAGAGCAGAGAGGAGGATGAGGCAGCTCTTTACCTCAGTGTTGTGAAGTAACCTGTCCTGTGTGATTAGGACAGATTCTGTGTACTAATAGCACGGTGGCCATTTTATTTCTCCTAATGATTGCTCCCTAGACAAAACGAACCATTATAGCTACTGAAAGGTATTTGGGATTATATTTATACTAAAGTAATATTTACATATTTTCATTTTCTTAATTCCCGGAGAACCCCTTTACCTTGGACACCCTCATTATGTTCCACCTCTGTGACTATATAATCAGAAAAGGTGGCACCACTGTGCAGCCTCTATATGGTCCTAGTTTTGGGACCGTCTGCTGTAAACACTACTATATACTGTAGCTCCGTTTAGGATCATCATTTGCCCATCTTTTAGTCTTTGTTAGATTCTGGTTTTGAGGCCTGGAGTGGGGTAAGCGTGAGGACCAGTTATACCTCATAGTTATGTCGGTGTGCTTTTGCATTGCTCTAAGTCTTAATTAATAGCAGGTATTCATTAACTACAGAAACCCTAAGGTTTTACTCATTAGTTCTGTAGGTCTACTGGAATCTGCGATTGTCTGGCATCTGAATTGGCACAGGAAGCCACAAGCTACAGTCACTTTACCAGCTAATGATCACCTTAACCGCGCTTTATGAATTCTAATCAGGGTGTTATACATAATACATTTCTTATATCATATCATATATTAGGTTTTCGCTTAAGATTTCACTGTGCAACCGTTTTTTTTGTTTTTTTATTTTATTATCAATCATTTTTGATGGACAGAAACTTCTTTTAAATGAAATCCATCTCCAGGATAGGACTCGTGAGAGCTCAAAAGGTTTTCTCATTATATATCACAGGCAAATGGGCCGGATACAGAGATGTGTCCTATTCACACTTTAATAGATTCCTCAATATTAGAGAATTCACTTGCTCTTTGCTAATGCAGTATATATTGTCCGGTTATATAAAAACTATACAAACTCATAAAATTCTAATCCCAAATTGTGGGCCATTTATGTCCCATCCCCTGTCCAGAAAATCCCCTAACTACATAGACATGCCTCTTTTAATGCACACTTACAGAAGCCCCGCCTCATTTTAAGTCCGGTTTGCGGTACAGTTGGCAGAAGAACAAGGGGGCACAATCTGAGGTTAGTTGGGGGAAAAATCAAGAACAACATTGGAAAATATTATTTCACTGAAAGAGTAGTAGAATCTTGGAACAAACTTCCAGCAGAGGTGGTTGATAAATCCACAGTAACTGAATTTAAACATGCCTGGGATAAACATATATCTATCCTAAGATAACAATAAAGGAATAATAAAAGGGCAGACTAGATGGACCAGGTGGTCTTTTTCTGCCATAAATCTTCTATGTTTCTATGTCTGCCACAAAACTGTATTGAGTGAGTTCCTTTCTTGTTGCTAAAATCATATTCTACACTGATAAGGGGAAAGCACCCAAATACAGCTGTCTGCAGATGGTTATAGGATTTGGCTATCTCAGGTCAGATCTAAGTCTCCCCCAGTAAATATTCCAATCTAGGACATTGATAGCATATCACTAGGCTATACCATCAGTGTCAGATATGTGCGGATCACACGCCTTCGACCCACTCCTATTTCCAGTATGGGACCACCAGAGTTAACGGAGAGCAGCCATGCATGTGTGGCCATCCTCTGTTAACTGCTAAATCATTGCCAGGCTATTTCTGGAAGTCCAATAGTGGTGAATGGAGCTGTGGCTACGCTTGTGCAGTGCATGGTATTACTGTGAATTCTGAGAAAAAAACAGGCTTAACATGGCTTAAGTGCATACAAAGTTTACTAAAGTATGATAAACTACCGTATTTTTCGCTTTATAAGACGCACTTTTTTCCCCCCAAAAGTAGGGGGAAAATTGGGGTGCGTCTTATAAACCGAATACAAGTGAGCGCTTCCATTATGGAAGCGCTCACTTGTATGTATCAGGTGCCGGACCCCCAACAGACCTCAGATCAGCCCACCCAGCCCCATAAGCATAAAATAAAAAACTCTCTTGCCTGTCCTGCGCCACGGCTGCTCTCCGGGTCCGGCGCTCCTGTCTCCGGGCCAGCACTGCACTGTCCTGACCGCGTACAGCGTCAGGATGTGGTGCGCGCACTATGACCTGACGCTGCACGCAGTCAGGTGACAGTGCAGCGCCGGCCTTAGAAGCCAGAGGAGCACCGGACCAGGAGTGGAGCCGCAGCACAGGACAGGTAAGAGAGTTTTTTATTTTATGCTTATGAGGCTGGGTGGGCTGATCTGAGGTCTAATGGGGGTAGGGTGGGCTGATCTGAGGTCTGATGGGGGCTGATTGAGGTCTAATGGGGGTAGGGTGGGCTGATCTGAGGTCTGATGGGGGCTGATTGAGGTCTAATGGGGGTAGGGTTGGCTGATCTGAGGTCTGATGGGGCAGAGTGGGCTGATATGGGGGCACAGTGGGCTGATCTGAGGTCTAATGGGGGCACAGTGGGCTGGTGGGCTGATCTGAGGTCTGATGGGGGCACAGTAGGCTGATATGGGGGCACAGTGGGCTGATCTTAGGTCCGATGGGGGCACAGTGGCTGATATGGGGCTGATGGGCTGATATGAGGTCTGATGGGGCACAGTAGGCTCATATGGGGGCACAGTGGGCTGAACTGAGGTCTAATGGGGGCACAGTGGGCTGATGGGCTGATCTGAGGTCTGATGGGGGCACAGTAGGCTGATATGGGGGCACAGTGGGCTGATCTGAGGTCTTATGGGGGCACAGTGGGCTGATATGGGGGCTGATGGGCTGATATGAGGTCTGATGGGGGCACAGTGGGCTGATATGGGGGCTGATGGGCTGATCTGAGGTCTGATGGGGGCACAGTAGGCTGATATGGGGGCACAGTGGGCTGATCTGAGGTCTGATGGGGGCACAGTGGGCTGATATGGGGGCTGATGGGCTGATATGAGGTCTGATGGGGGCACAGTGGGCTGATATGGGGGCTGATGGGCTGATCTGAGGTCTGATGGGGGCACAGTAGGCTGATATGGGGGCACAGTGAGCTGATCTGAGGTCTGATGGGGGCACAGTAGGCTGATATGGGGGCACAGTGGGCTGATCTGAGATCTGATGGGGGCACAGTAGAGTGATATGGGGGCACGGTGGGCTGATCTGAGGTCTGATGGGGGCACAGTGGGCTGATCTGAGGTCTGATGGGGGCACAGTGGGCTGATCTGAGGTCTGATGGGGGTCTGACATGGAGGGCTGATAGGGTTCTGACATGGAGGGCTGATATGGGGGTCTGATGTGATGTCCTGAAATTTATGGGGGGATCTGATATGAGGTGTGATGAAAAATATATTTTTTTTCTTACTTTCCTACTCTAAAATCTGGGGTGCGTCTTATAATCAGGTGCGTCTTATAAAGCGAAAAATACGGTATATATTTATCTAATTTATAGTGTGTGTATGTATGTATGTATGTATATATATATATATATATATAAGAAATAACATAGAGAGTAAAGTAAGCAACAATAACCAAAGCTGTGGCATAATGAGGAATCTTGCCAGCAACCAATTCCCAACATGGCACCTGGCTGACACCCATAAAATGTAAAGAGAGGTGGTGGTAGCAAGACGCATCTTACCCTGATGATGTCTTCTATGGAGATAACCATGCACTCTCCATTCACTTCTTTGCGACTGTTGGAAGTAGCCGAGCCAGCACTTGGCTAGTTTTGGAACTCCTATAGTGATGAATGAAGAGCACACCGTGCATGCAAGGTGTGCAGCATTATTCAACTCAGGGGCTCTGTTCTCTAGATAGGTGTGGGATCCACCTCTGGGACCCAATTCTATCTGACATTGATGGCATATTGTCAAGGTATGTCCAATCAATTTCCCAGATGGGTCAGCCCCATTTAAGGAGAGCCGGTAACCCCCAAAAAACTCATCATCCCTTGAAAAACTCTTGTAACACAAGGAATTACAGGTGAAGATACTGAAAATGGTTAATGCAAGTCTAGTCGGAACAGCCTGTGAGTGATTGACAGCACCTGCTGAAGCCTGGTTTGGATTGAATTTAGAAGTCGTTCCGGCTCTTTGTGTTTGGAGCCAACTCGCTATTTCAGAGTGAGAAGCTGCTGTGAAAAGTCGCGGTCTGATAGAAAAGGCCACGTCCCAATAATAGGTTGCTTATGTAGGAATATTTTGACATTCCACGTTAACCCACCAGGAGGTCCAACTACAGACGTGTCTCCCAGGGTATTCCAATACTAGCGTTAACCAAATTCTCTCCAGACACCGACACATGGTGTTCTTTTTTTATCCTGTTGATGTTTAAATTTGCGTCGAGCACAAATGTATCCTACTAAATCTAAGAAAATCCATACGTCTGACACCATGAAGTACGGCATCCAGGGTGAAGCATTATCGTGTGAAATAGTACACCATTTGATTTAGGAAACGTTCATTTACTCATCTCTGCCGTCTGCTTGGTACTCGCCAAATTTATATCCAGTCAGAAATTTGCCAATAATATTGGCAGCTAAAAAGGGCTAAGATATTTGTCTGCTCGAGCTGTTAAAGGGGGAGGGGTGCCGCAGATCGGTCTGGGAGATATGGAGGACTGGATGTTCTTATCTTCTTGCTTGGAAAAAATCTGATGTGAATCTAAAAACAAAATGATCAAAAAATTATGATTTTTTTTATTATTATTTTTTAGTTTGTTTTAGTCTTTTTGACTCCTCTTGTCTGTGTCCATTTTAAACCCACCTCCAAAATAATCAACTCCTTTTATGATATTTAGGTGGTAAAAATCACAGCAGCCAATTTTACTTTTCTCCTCCTGATCTTAAAGACCCCTCCCACTTCCTGTTTAACTTTATAACTCCTCCCTTTCTGATTCTTTTTATTATAAATAGCACCACCTCTTGTCCTTAGACTGTACTGCATTCAAGGTAGTCCGGTAAAGCTGTAATACCAGACACAGCCCACAGACAGGAGTGTTGCTGTTTCTAGAAAAAAATGGTAGACATTTTTTTTTCTATTTGTATGTGACCCCTTTTTAACTTTTCCTTCCATCCGTCAGCACTTATGCTCTTTTAAAGAAGAACTCCCGCAAAACTTTTTATTCTCTGACCTGTTAGAAAGGTGCATGATATAATCTGTAGTGATTGTCATTTTCTTATCAGTGACTGTTTCTGTGAGTAAAAACCTCTCTTCTTATTGTAGCTGGGTCATGTGACCAACTCCCTGACCTCCAACTGACCCAGGACAGAAAGCCAGTCACTGCTCTATTCATTCCTATGGGAGCCTCACTTTCAGTCTCATAGGAATATAGAGAATTAGACTTCCTGTCCACACATAAGTCTATGTGTGAGTTGGTGGGTCTAATTGCTGGTCACATGACACGGATAAGAAACTCCAGGATGATATAAGTCAAAAATTCAGACACTGGTAAGAAAATGACATTCACTACAGATTATATCATGTACATTTCTAGCAGGACATGGAATCAAATTTTTGTCGGGAGTTCTTCTTTAACCACTTTGATACCACTTTGACACTCCCTTTTCCCTGTATATTTTAACTGAATTTCTGCTGTCAGCCAGCGGCAATTCTAGTCATGCTGCTCACTGCAGGGAATGGCAGTGATGAGTATAGGATGAGGCATTTCTAATAAAAATTTGGAAATCTTGAAATTCATAAGAGGGTTTTTTTTTTTTAAATTGTTTTTTATTTAAAGGAAATGTGTCATCAGAAAATGGCCTTTTGTATAAATCAAGTTTTCATGGTTAACAGATTCTTTAAGAACTTTTGATGTTTTTTTTTAAATTTTCCATGTCGCAATATATATATTTAAAAAAATCCTAAAATACCGCAATTGTCACTCAGGCCACTAATCCTAATAACATGTCGAGATTTCCTGTTCTGTAGGGATCACTTTGCAGCAGTCATATCTCATTATCATCACAAGTAGGATTACAATGAAAGATAACACACATTTGGGATCCACCGTTCCCTATAAGGGCTTTTATTTTTTATTTTTTTTTTGCAAGTCAGGTGCGGACCCATTCACTTCAAAGGGTCCACAAATTGCGGACTACAAAAATCGCTACAGCCTTGTGCATGGGTCCTAGGTCATGGTTACAGCTTACCTGCTCCCCCTCCCTGACCTCTGACCTCTGCAAATATTCCAAAAATATTTTTTCCACTGAAGGACGTCTTTTCTGGTTGTTGGAACCCCCTTACTCATCCTACATCCCCTGCTAGGACCCAGTCCCATTTTCACACAATTACATCCATTTAAGCAAGCACTGAAAAAAGAAAATCCAACAATAATTTCAAAAATTTCCTAAAATAATAATTTTCCCATAGAGAGGCAGCTTTTCTGGTTGTTGAAACCCCCGTCCCTCTTAATCATCCAACTTCCCCTGCTGGGACCCAGTCCCATTTTTAACAAATTTACATCCATGCAAGTAAGCAATGCAAAAAAACAAAACAACGACCAGCTAAAAATAATTTTTTTTCAACTAAGGGTCAGCTTTTCTGGTTGTTTGAACCCCCTTTCCCCTCAATCATCCTACTTCCCCTGTTGGGGTCCATTCCCATTTTTGAAAAAATTACATGCGTGTAAACAAGCAATGCAAAAATAAAAATAAAGAAAAAAGTCCCAAAATTCAAAAAATTGTTATTCCACTAAGCGCCAGCTTCTCTTATTGTTGGAATCCCCTTTCCCCTCAGTTATCCTACTTCTCCTGTTGGGATCCATTCCTATTTTTGACAAAATTGAATCTCTGATGTATTCATTTAAGCAAGCAATGAAAAAGTTTTTTTTCAAAGTTATGCCGTAAAACGGAAATTACATATTATGCATAACAGTGTAGACGATTATCACAGTCGGGTAAAAACTGTTATTTTGCTGCTTAGAACAATAAGACGAATATTTAACGTCATCGTGGTTAATTAACGTGTCACTTCTATCTGAACGCTTATGACAATAGCGCTTGTGGAAGTGCAGCCGGTCTCCAGGCAGACGAGAGAGAGTCGTTTTAACCTTTGAATACAGGAGACAAATCTGTCAACCGAGGAAGAAAACTTCATTCAAGCAGCAAAGAAGTGAAGGTGAAGGTAGCCGCACAAATCTGTTAATCACAATGCATGGAGGTCAGATGTCATCCGACTAGATGGGAAGGCAAGGTAACAGAAATTGGTGGAAGGGCCGGTGGAACAATAACCTGGATCAAAAGAAAGCCCCTAAATTCCACGCGTCAGTAAATGGATGGTCTGTCTTTGTTTGGTTGTAATCTCAGGTTTCGAGGCCTTGACGTGCCTCGTTGGGTTTTTTTTCTGTCTTTTCTGAAATGGGATTAACCTGCTGTGAATGGCACCTGTTGGTGCAGTGGCCTCCTTGATTGATCATCTTCATCCTCGAGCTTTTGGATTCCTCCTACATATCTTCATTCAAAACTAGGAGCCCATTCCCATGACAAAGCCTTGTTCACAAACCCTGCATGGAGGCATGGTATGGTGCTATATTATAGAACAGTAGAGACTGTGTGTGTCACCATAAAATACCACCGCTAGAAGAAATACTTTGGAAGGAGAATACCTCTACACCATGTGTTAGATTATGGCATGTTTTTGGGGGGTACAGTATGGGCTGATAGCAGTCCATGGGCAACTTATACAACATGGACTTGAAGTATAGCAATGTGCATGGGCCCGACTATGGAATTACAGGTAACATAGTGACATAGTTTATAAGGCTGAAAAAAATCTCTCCATCCATCCAGTTCGGCCTGTTATCCTGCAAGTTGAGAGGAAGGTAAAAAACCCCTGTAAGGTAGAAGCCAATTTTCCTCACTTTAGGGGAAATAAAATCCTTCCCGACTCTAATCAGGCATCAGAATAACTCCCTGGATCAACAACCCATCTCTAGTAACTATAACCTGTAATATTATTACCCTCCAGAAATACATCCAGGCCCCTCCTGAACTCTTTTAGTGAACTTACCATCACCACCTCCTCAGGCAGAGATTCCATAGTCTCACTGCTCTTACAGTAAAGAATCCTCTTCTATGTTTGTGTACAAACCTTCTTTCCTCCAGACGCAGAGGATGTCCCCTCGTCACAGTCACAGTCCTCGGGATAAATAGATCGTGGGAGAGATCTCTGTACTGACCCCTGATATATTTATACATAGTTATTAGATCTCCCCTCAGTCGTCTCTTTTCTAAAGTGAATAACCCTAATTTTTATAATCTTTCTGGGTAATATCTGATTTCAGTGTTCGCTCTAGTCTCTCCGAACTTAACTTAAATACCATTTGTTATAATCTAGAAATCCCATGTACCAATCTTAAAAACTTCTCTTGACGGTGTTGTCCAGGTGTAGAAAAACTGGATTGTTTTCTTCCACAAGCAGCGGCACACCTGTCCAAGTTATATGTAGTATTTTAGCTGCCATCAAAATGGATGAGGCTGAGCTGTCATAGCTCACACAATCTGGAGCCATGTTTTTTGGAGGCACTGTTTTTGAAAGAAAGCAACCATGTTTCAACTCAATTTTTTTTTCAACCCATTTTCATCTTCAATACAAAGATGAACTTCAACATATTTTCCAAGTTTACAAAACTTGGACAGTCCCTTGAAGTTCATCTTTGTTTTGAAAATGAAAACTGTTGAAAAAAATTTTATTTGAAACCAGTTTTCCAGGTTCGAGTTGAATCATTCTGTTGAGGGTTTACGAGCTATATGGAATCTGGTACATTACCTACTGTTTAATTGCTTGGCTAAGTGTAGGTTCCCATCTGCGGCAGGTAAATCCGGTTGTCTGTTGCGACAGAGGAGTGGACTACCGGCGTTACCATATCTGGCATAACCATACACCGCCACACACCGCCGGATCCACATTCACTATAATTGGATCTGACAGAGATTAGGTGGGTTTCTAAAATAATTTCTGTCTTTCTGCAGTACAAATACTACCTCATGCAGCGTTATTTGTCTGCCATTTATTCTGGAAACTCAGCAGATCCCATTATAGCAAACGTGGATCCGGCAATATGTCTGACTTTAGCGGATACGGTAACTCTGGTATTCTGCTCCTGAGAGAAGCTTTGATTTGTGCCCATAGCGTAGCTACCATCCCTACAGTCTGGGTTGGTTTGCTTAGAAACTCAGGCCTTAAATTTCATCCCGCAGCTTGTTTTTTTAGATTGGCTCCTACATGTAAGCCTAAGCCCACCACTGACTCAGTCAGTGCATGGAGACTATAGGGAATGCTTAAAATGTAAAGGGGCCAAACAACCAGTGCGGCGACCTACCGTATGTAGAAAGAAATGACCGTAGTCTACAAAGCTTTATCCTAAATGTCTCTTCACTCTCTGCCAGTACCTTCTAGACCCTAATTTATATGTAGAAGTGCAAGAGAAAATGACTCCTCTAATATTTTTTTTAATGTAAAGAAATTATTTTTAGAATTTTTTAATTTCTTAAGACTTTTGAAAATATCTGACGCGGAACGATCACTGATTCATCTCCAAAATGACGCTGAGGGCTTTAGAAATGTTCCTTCGACTTGATTGAAAACAAAACTGGCATCTTAAACCTTCCTGCTGATTCTTTGTGCCGCATCCTTTTAAGCTGGCATGATCTGGCCGCCAGTCATATTTCACCGTTGACACCATTTATACTGGCATGCGAAACGGGACAAAGAGCCAAGAGACGCGCCTGGAAAGTGTATGATCTGCAAGGCGGAGGCGGTGACGTTGTCTTAATACTTACCTCTCTGTCTAATCCTTTACCGTATGTAGAGGTACATATCGTGAACAGGTTATCATTGGTTTTGTACACTTTTAGGGCTCATGCACAGCGCAATGGTTTTGGTCCGCATCCCATCCGCTTTTTTTGCGGATCAGATGCTGACCCATTGGCTTCAGTTGGGCTGCAAAAGATGTCCGTTCCGTGGACCCGCAAAAAAATAGAACATGTCCTATTCTTGTCTGTTTTATGGACAAGGATACGATAGTGCTATAGTGGGCATGACGTTCCGTCACGCAAAATGCGGAACTCACACGGCCGGTATCTGTGATTTTGCAAAAACGGCAACAGCCATGTGCACAAGCCCTTATAATGTAGTTTTCACTGCAAATAATTCAGTACAATTGTTTTTTTTCTTTTCCACATTATAAAAACTGCTTCAAACGCATTTGCAGAATTCGTTGACATTTCACACTAATTGGCTGATAATATAAAACCGTTAAAAGTTAAAAGTAAGTGGTTGCCGAGAACCAACATCACAAACATTGCTGATTAGGCCTGGAAAAGAGTCAAATCTTCATGAGAAGAGTCATGGTTATTCATGAATTCCTGCTTTCCCTGCCCACTTGATGATGACTGACAGGCTTCTACCTAGTTTTCTCCCTTTCTCTCTAGGAGAAAACTGCCAGTCATCAGCAGATGGGCGGGAGAGCAGGAGATTAGGAATAACCATGACTCTTCTGAGGTAGATTTAACTCTTTTTAAGGCCTTGGCTGCAATGATTATGATGTTGGTTCTCTGCAACCACTTACTTTTAGCTCATGAGTGACACACCGCTGAAATCTGCATTTCTGTCACTAATTCATGCTGCCCTCAGTACAGTCAGCATAAAGTTGACGACAGGTTCCCTTTTATTAGCAATTACTTGATGTAATGTTAAAAAAGATACACCCAATACTCTGACATGTCTATTTTAGCGAAATGCTTGTATTTCCATAAAATAATTCTGAAGCATCTTTTCCTACAACTTTGTGGTGGTCCTCAATGTATACTTAACTTGAAAAGTGGGTGTCGCGATTTTTAGTCATTCGACGTATCTGCACTCAGAGGCCTCTCTGTGGGCACCCACACCCTGGAAATAGTCTATGGTGTACCAATATGCCTTAGTCTTTTCCTGCCATTCATCAGCGCAGAGCGCACTATGAACAGCACAGGCAGCGCACTGAATGTAGGCAGGCTATTATAGCTAATGATAAAGTACATGGAAGATATACTATATTGGACTGTAGTATTCGGGTTGAGTTGCCGTGTTGGCACTTTGTGATTAAATATTTGGGTTTTGGGTTGCAATTTTGATCTGTAAAAGGTTTGCCACCACCGCCCTAGGTCAACAGTAGATGTTTGTCCAAAAGAGTAAAGGCCTTCCAGATCCATATATGCTAGGTGGTTGGCAGATCCTGTTGAAAACAATGGAGTCAGTCTACCAATGAACAATTAGTATAGCCTACTTTTTAAGCTAGCTATCGTATACATGAGATAGTTGTTGGCTGAACGCTCATTCAGCTGACAATGTGCTCTCCTGATCCTACTATACATAAGCATGCGAGGGGAGAGAAAGCCACTGCCAAACTCCTCCTGAGACAGGGGCGGATTGGCTATAGACCTTACAGGGAAATTTCCTGGTGGGCCGATGTCCAGGGGTCACCTGAGCCCCCCTCATGGCCGGCCAGTGGAAGTTTTTGGGGATGTATTTTGTGCTGCTGGCAGTATTTGTGATGGACTGTGGTATTTGGCTCTGTTGGATGGTATAATATGACACAATATGGTATTGCTGGCCCTGCCGTCCATCAGTTTGAACCCCACTATACTTTTAGTATTTTTTCCAGGGACACTTTAATTTCCCAGTCCGCCCCTGTCCTGAGAACAGAAGGATCGGGCACTTAAGTCCATCATGCCCGATCCTTCTATCCCCAGACATCGAGGCAGGGTCAGGAAACCACCATACACATTAGATGCTCTGCCATGATCTGATGTTACCAGCTACAATCCTAACTGCTCATGTAATCACGTCTGCTCCTGCAACTTTTCTGGGGTCTCATGAGCATTGACATCGGCGCCTGAACTCTGGTATATTGAATTGAAATATGTTATTAAAGCTCCATGGCTCAGTTTACATATACGGTTGGGGTTCACACACCGGTTTTTGAGCCAAAGCAAGACGTGAGTTGGAAGGGAATGGAAATTGTAAAGGAAAGACTTCTGCTTCTCCTTCCATCTGAATCCTCTTCCGGCTTTGGCTCAAAAACTGTCCCTAAAACTTTGAACCCACCCTAATAAATGAAATTGTGCTCCAGTTCGTCACCTACTGCTTACACAGTTTGATTCTGTAACGAGAAGCCATAAGTTGTATCTCATAGATGTCTTTGTGGCCAGAGTCTGCTGCTGTCGTCTTCTACATCCTTGGTGACGTCAGTCTATGGACTTCACAAATGAGATGCAGTGAATCCGGCACCAACCTATACTGTCACTCAAGCCTCGGATGAATCAATAGATCCTGTCCGTACATCATCGGCTTTAGTCATCGGATTCAAAAATAACCTTTACAGGACCTGCAGCTGAAATTGCTCTTTTTGTAGACTATTGAGGTCATCTTGCTGCCAACTCGTTTAGTCCTGTCAGAGAGGAAGTGACTATAGACTTGTCTTATTTGCCGATTGGCTCAAATTGATAATTTAGCATCTCGTCTGCTGAGACAAAAGAAAAGATCCAATAAGTAATTTCTGTCTGTTTTTTTTTTCTCCTCTCTCGTTACTGCTCCATTCTTTATAATTAGAAGTAATGGGGAGGCAACCATGCATGAATTTGTTCGTTTTGCCATTGATTTTTGTTTTAATGCGATAGAGAGTGGAGGTCATGTGCTGGGTTTACTTTATTGAGCTTTTTTAACCCTCTGTTTACAACGTCTGCCAGACTGTCGAGAAAGGAATCCCTGGTCCATACTGAATGGATTGTGAAAGAGTCATGAGGGAGCTACAACAGCCAAGATATTTCAATAATGGCATATTTCACTGTAGTACGTTTTTTTTCTTACATTGTAAGAGTGTATGGCACACACAGGCAGATCATATGGCTTTTTGGGGTCTTAATAAAGATGGGGCCCGGTCGTGGCTCTTATATCCTTTTGGCGAGAATATGTGCAGAGGTGCCCCTTCACAGTAAAGTAGTCAGCTAATCCGGCCAATCTCATGTGTATGGAGGTATGCTGGCTCTACCCCAACAGTTGGGGGAAAGAAGCAGGCAGAATGTTGAAATTCAAAATGGCCGATCCTTTGTTCCCATAAGACAAAAGCTGCCACCAGATCTGTCTAGCAGCTGCTAAGAACCAAGCAAAGCATTCAAGTACACGGGGGAGTCCAGAGGAATAGCTTTCAGCCAAACAAGCATTTGGCCAACAGCTTTTTCATGACCACCTTAGGACCATTGAAGGAGTATGGAGTGGAAAAGAATCACAAAGTCTCTCCTGGGTGCCCTGATCGGAAATCATAATCGGAGCCAACTGTAATCTCTGCTATGAGCCCCGTTTCTTCTTTGTCCTATTTGATTGTATAGGTTAAGAAGTGATTTCGACCAGTTTTCAATGTATAGATATTAGTAGGGTTTTCGAACAGCCATTTTCTGAGCTGAGTATTCATCAATCCACTTGACCAGCATTGACAGTGTTAAACAAGTGAATGAATATCCACTACTTTAAAACTTTCCAACCCCTCAAAAAATCCATGTAAAACACATTAAAATAAGATTTGTTAGTCACCTAATGACTTCTTCTTTGGCAGACATTGACTTAGGAGCACAAAATGGCTGACTCCGCTGTATGTGTGAGTGAGGCTCCCTTAATGACCAATATGTGGCCCATGTGTGACTATAATGAGTTTCTGCCATGTTGTTTTATGCCCCCCCCCATTTCGGCGACTTCTCCACCCATAGTCACGATCCTCGCTCCCCATGAATCTTCTCTACGTTCCCACTAAAAGATATTTATTAGTCTTTGCAGAAGACACGCTATACACCATTAAGACTTAACACAAAACCATTTTTAATGTAATAAACTTTAAATGTTCATCGCCGCCCTTAATCAAACTCTGTTTTCACGCCGAGCTGGGAACGAACCCTCGGTTTATGCAGAATTATTAAAATATATGTTTAGACACGTCTGTAATTGGAATTGGGGCTTGTATTTATTGCCTTATTTTTCAGTTGGTTATATACGAGCGACGTGCCTGCGGATCCGTATGAATCTCCTCTAGAAAATATCTTTTAGATTAGTTAAAAACGCGTCTTGCTGATTTTTGCCTTTGATGTTTTTCATTATTTTTCAGCATTTGGTGCAGCATTAAGATGACTCATTTGTTGGCGTTGGCCGTATTTATTATCTTTGCTGCGTCGTCTAATTGTGTTCATATTATTAGTGGACTTCCAATTGTGTGCATGAATTCTCATTTCCTCCAAAAGTTTATATGTACGAACGGGCAGGATGTCACTGGTCCAACAGAATACCAGAAGACAGGGGTGTAGCTGAAGGCTCATGGGCCCTGGTGCAAGAGTTCAACTTGGGCCCCCCTTCCCTCAGTGCTTTGTGTGTCTTCTTATGCAGCACAAGGGTCTTTGGGCCCCCTCAGGCTACTAGGCCCGGTAGCGACTGCTACCTCTTCAACCCCTATAGCTACGCCCCATGGCAGAAGATCCAGTGAATTTTAATGTGGTCATCAATGGCAAACAGTAGTGTTCAGTCAAAAAGCAGGTTCTGCCTTCGTACTGATGATGGCTGCATCAGTCTGCTGTAGAGTACCTACTGCCGTCATGCATAGAGTGAAGACACTGGACCAACACTAGGTGTCATGGTGTGGGGCGCCATTAGCTACCATGACGGTTCCCATCTGGTGTTGGCAATTTGAAGCTCAGGAACCCAGGAAATACAGCATCTGGTCTTGGTGGAGGGAACATTGACCAGCGATTGGTATGTCCAGAACATCATGGAACCAGTCCTACTGCCTTCTTTTTGACTCAGGCCGAATGTTGGCCTGATTGTAGAAAACGTTGGCATGCTTATGTTGGTGCACTTACGATTGTCCTGCCCAGAAGTAAGCTGGGGGCTGCAACATTCAGAAGCTTGGAGGATAGTGAAGTCGGAGGCAAGATCCTCCTGGGATGCAGACTGGGCTGTAGGGGTAATGCAGCAGCTGAGCCTTCCCTTCTCATGTAGGAGCTGTCAGGATTGTGCTGTAGTGTCTACACAGAAGCAGGGCACACTTCTGTCTGTGGAGATTAGGAGTTCTAACATGCCAGGCATGCCGCATAATACAAGTGTATGGCCAGCTCCAAGGGTTCCGTTCTGCTGGCCATACACTTGTATTATGACGGCATGCAAAACAAGACGCCTGTAAAGGTATTCAGTTTGGCATTCTGGCATTGGATTACGTTATGGATTCAGTGAGAACTTAATTCACTTAAACCCCAAACCTGAACCTGCCAAAAGGCAGGTTCGCTCGACTCTAGTGGAGATCTCTCAGTCTCTCTATCTGTGGCCATGCTGCTGTCTCTAAGATGGGTGCTGTTTGTCTTCCTTCAAAGAGGACCGTCTTATGTCTGCAGGGAGGAGCAAGTGCTCATGGGATTTGTAGTCCACTTCCCCTCAGAAGAATCAACACTAATGTCTGCTGCTGTGAGTCCCTGGGCTTGTAACTGACAGCAGCAGCAGCATCCACTAGTGATGGCTAACCTCTGGCACTCCAGCTGTGGTGAAACTACGACTCCCAGCATGCTCCATTCATTTCTATGGAGTCCTGAGAACAGCCAAGCAAGGGGGCATCTTGGGAGTTAGAATGGAGTGCCGGAGGTTAGCCATCACAGAACTAGACCCACTGCTTTCTCTGCAGGGGTTACACAGACTACAAACAAACCCTTGTGTAGTCTGATCCTACCGTCGTGTAGTAACCCCCCCCCCCAGTTATCTCTGTGCTGCTGGAGCAAAACATTTTTCAGACACGGAGACGTTTGCCTCCCGATAACATCATCCGGTATCAGTGCTGTGCCGTTTTAGTAACATTGCTATTTGTGGATGTTCACGATTTGTACTTGTAACAATAACTTCATATTTCACTAAAGATAACAGATTCGACCTACGGTTGAGGAGGTAGCAAAATAAACCAAGCGGATGAATAGAAGACCGCGCTGGTAGGCTGTGGATGTATGGCACTGTATAGAAGGAGTTCAGACTTCTCATGATTTACCTTGAACTCCATGTGCTGCAAGTGGAGAGTTATTGAATGTTTCCTCTATACCGGATGGAAAAATCTATGGAACGGTCAATGACAACAAGGATGCCGATGGTTAAAATAGAAAAGAGGGTCGGTTTGGTAAATGTCTATTGTGCTCTAAAAGGGGTTATCAAATCTTAAAAAAAAGCCCCCCATGTGCCCGGGACCCCCACATTGAATATACTTACCTTGGTCCCCGCACCGCTGCTGCTCCCCATGCCCGGATGAAAACATCTGGTGTCGGGGGGGAGTAGCCAATGGCAGGCAATGCAATGCTAGGGAGGCTGGTCCCCGCCTTCCATTGGCTGCTCCCCCCCCAAACCAGATGTTTTCATCCGGGGACGGGGAGAAGCAGCAGCGGCGGTGCAGGAACCAGGTAAGTAAAATCAGTGTGAGGGGCCAGGGCATATGGGGGGGGGGGGGCTCTTTTTAGGATTGGATAACCCCTTTAATATAGGACGTATTGTCACTGCCGAGTGATGTCTCGGGACAATAAGTCTTACTCAAATGTAGTAGTGTTTTTTAATGTGTTACATGATGACTTTGCAGTGAATTCACTGCTGATTTCACCCACTGCATTTCTACAAGCCTGGTCTTCCGTGTGCAATTTTTCCACTACGTGGGGATGGAGACTGCTTCCAAATGCATTGTGCTATATCGTTTGCCCTTAATCGGTTATCAATACTGCAGTAAATATTTCTAGATTAAAGAGGCGTTCTCTATTTTAGAAAACACTTGTGCCATTCCTCTTTTGTTCCTCCTAGAAAGCTATGAATAAATGGACAATTGAGTGTTCTCAGTTGGGAATTAGTCCCTACACACTGTCCAATCTGTGTTGACCATGTCAGGAATAATAAAGGAGTGGAGAGTTAGGCCTCTTTCACACTAGCGGCAGCACGGATCCGGCACCTAAAGGGTGCCAACGGATCCGTACTGCCGCTGATACATGTGTGGAGCCGGAGCAGCGCTCCGGCCCCACACATGTTGACACAGACACAGAGAACATACATACACACACATACACACAAACACATACATACTTACATACTCCAGCCAGGGACGCCGGCAGCACGTCTTCACGCGCCTCCTGCGCGGAGTGATGACGATTCCCCACAGCGCCCTCTGCTGGGCGCAGTGGGGAAACGTCATAGCTGCGCGCAGGAGGCGCGTGAAGACATGCTGCCGGCGTCCCTGCTTGGAGTATGTGAGTATGTATGTGTTTGTGTGTATGTATGTATGTCTGTATGTATTTCTGTATATGTGTAGCCGGATCCGGAATGACCCCCCATTGCAAGTCAATGGAGGACAGATCCGGATTACTGGTGTGTCACACCAAACGGATCCGTCCCCATTGACTTGCATTGGGGGTCATTCCGGATCCGTCTTGGTGCGGATGCCTGGACCGGAGAGAAAACCGCAGCATGCTGCGGTTTGTTCTCCGGTCTGAAGACGGAACGGAATGCTTTCAGGAGCATTCCGTTGTCTTCAGTTCAGTTTTGTCCCCATTGACAATGAATGGGGACAAAACTGAAGCATTTTTTTCCTGGTATTGAGCCCCTATGACGGAATTCAATACCGGAAATTAAAAACGCTAGTGTGAAAGTAGCCTAAGCTTCAGAAATGGGTGTTACCATACCCCTTTATTAATAAGAGGAACGGTGGCACAGAGTTGTTAATGTATTCCTACGTTTCCAGGAGGAATAACGGAAGAAGGTCAAACACAAAGAAAAGATGCTCCAAAATTATTACGGCAGTAGAAGTATATATTAAAACAGACAAGTCAGGGTTGCTGACAGGACCTCTTTGAATGGTGGAGAATGAGGTTTGACCTGGGAGCAGCTTGTTCAATGTCACCCCCTCCGAATTAATGTTAAGACTAATAACTGGTAGTCAGAGCACATTTATGACCCTGTGTTACTTTACAAGTAAATTTATTGGTTTCCTTGACCAAGTGGGACACATTTACTCTGCTAGTGCACATTATGATAATACTGCCCGCTATGGAAGACCTAAGAGGAGCTTAATACCTGATTGGATTTATTCCAAGGCCTATGATGTCTCCAGATGTAATGGTCGGATCACCTGCTGTGGGGTCAAGTGCGGCTAAACATGATGAATTTATTGTGTTTGTCGTACACAGCATGGTGGTGACCTTAGCTTGATTTTTCCGTTGGGTATTTGATAGTTATATCTTCTCTACCTTCTTCTGTTGACCCTGCCTAATTATGTTGCCCCACCTTCTGTAAGTTTGGACCTACCTACAACAATGCGCCACTTTTATGATTTTTTTTCCAGGGCCGCTTTTAGATCCCAATCCGCCCCTGCCAGCAGTCTTCCTAAATGACCACAGACGTGCAGTTCCCACGTCTGTATTGCCCAAGCTGCAGGGTGCAGTACGGATTGGATGGCCAGTCCGTCTCAGAAGTGTGGCGGGCGCCGAAGCAATAAACCCAAACCATGGGCAGTAAAGTCCAAACAAAAGACATCAGCACCCTTCGTTCTTCTGTGTAATTATGTTCTCCTTCAAATCTTGAAGACCATGTCCTGCAAACATCTAGGCCAAGTAGTCTGCTCAATGGTCTGGTGTTTGACGTGTATATTTAACGCAATGTTTTTGGAATCCTGCTATGGACTACTCAAAAATTGTGAGGTGGCTGTTGATGAAACATCTGGTGATCTTCATTCCAGATTCCTTTATATAGATAGATATACTTTTTGGTTTCATAGAAAGTCAACGGCTGCCAGACCTTATCTCCAGGGGAAACAAAGAATCAGACAGCATTAAGCCTATCCACAACTTTTCTTTTTGAATAGTGGATGTCAGAGAACAGTTGGCCTGTGCCCATGCTAATGAAGATGGAGCAAGTGAAAAAGGGTATCTCATTATGGTACTGGTTTTGGCACCCAGGATAGAGGAATCTGGTGTGTCCTATTTCCCTCTGGTCATAACCCTTGGGCCAGTTGGCCACCTCCTTGTTTTCTTTCTTTTCCTTGTTTTCTGGAGAGGGAAATCCTTTACTGGCCATCCAAGACAGCAAAGTAGATGGGACCAGGGGAGGACTGGGAACTTAAAGTGACCCTGGAAAATATACTAAAAGTGGCCCTGTTTTGTAGTTGGGTCCAAATTGATGGAAGGCAGGGCCAGCAATACCATATTGTGCCACGTTATACAACAGAACCAAATACCACAGTCCATCTTAAAATACTGCCAGCAGCACAAAATACATCCCCAAAAACTTCCACTGGCCGGCGGTGAGGAGGGCTCAGGCGGCTCCTGGGAAATCCGCCCCTGGATGGGACCAACAAGGGCCGGGCCTTCAGGAACCCCATAGAAGCCTTATGGGCTGCCTTTAGGGTGAGTATGCACTTGGTCCATAAACACAAGGTTGTCAGTAGATCCCACTGAAATGTTTAGGTTCTCCAAACAAATATCTACTGTCTGTAGACAACATGCAATTTGTATGACGCACATGGAATCCCTATGCAGTCCATGTTATGGATTAGGGGAGAGTATAATGTTGCATTTGACTTTCAAGACTTTTGGCCCATCCTTGCCATCATCTAGCTTTCTACGTTCCCCAAATAGCGCATGTATCTGGTTTGTTATGCGGTGTTCTATACCTCCATTGAAAGTTAAGAAGATCCAGACGGAAAGAGCAATACCATCCATCCTAGAGACAGTCAGTATTTCAAAAATATTGTGTAATAATCAATAGTAAGCAATGAGGAACCTATGGTCACAATCTACGGGGCTCTCTCGGGCTCTGACCCCAAGTTACCCACTATGTAGGACAACCGTCAAATGGGGAAATGTTTTCTGATGGAGGCCAATCCAGACTGTGTATTATGTAATCTGAGTGAAATATTGAACTAATTTCTTTTAGCGAAGATATGAATTTGAGTATTTTCATTTAAAATATTAACACGGCTAATCTGATCCCTGTAGTGACACTTGCTGGCAGTATAACATACATGTTCATTATTTAATGTGCCCTCTCCCGTGGCGGATATCTCCTCTCTGGCGACGACCATGCATTTGGATAAATTTGTGGTGTCCCAGTTTAAAATTCTGTAACCTGAATTCAACTTTGCTCATCCTGTGACGATGACAGGTTTATGAACGAGTTGATATTGTCCTGTGTTGATACCTTTTAAAGGAAAACTCCTTACAAACCGGGCAGTCCATGGTATGCCTAGTACAGGGGCGGAGCATGACACAGGGATTCGCTCTGTGGTGTTTTTTTAATCTGTCATGTTCCGCCCCCCCTAAAGTTTAACAAGGTTGTGCCGGATTAGAAAAATTCCTCTGTTCACCTGTTGTGTGCAGCTCTACTTCATTGAATTGAAGGTGTATGAGCTGCAGTGCCAAATACAACCCATGGACAGATGTGACCTTTTATTTTGGAGGAAAACAGCTATGCTAATCCTGGACAACCCCTTCAAATACAAATAAAGCTCATTTGTAAGAGAAGTCAGTGCCTTCCAAATTTGTTATGCCCATAATTGGACATGTTATGAAATTCGTTCACGCTTTGTTTGGTAGTAAAAGGTGAATTGAGTTATGGATTCCGTTACCACGGACCATAATGCAATTCTATGACAGAATGAATAACGGAATGCCTTTAGAGGTATTCGGTTATTCATTCCATCATAATAGAAGTTTATGGCCTGAATAACGGATCCGTCCGGTTTCCGTTATTCAGGGGAGTCCTCTCATAGACTTCTATTATGACGGAATGAAGACATTCCGTTATGCATTCCGTCATAGAATTGTGTTATGGTCCGTGGTAACTGAATCCATAACGCAATTCACCTTTTACCACCGAACGAAGCGTGAAAAAATTTCAAAATATGAAATTCGCTCATCTCTACCCATAGCGTCAAAATTCTATTGTGGCCCCTCCAAATAGTACAGTCTGAGCAAAAACAGGTTATGCTCCAATGCTTTTGACACATTATAGAAAGTTTACTACAAGGCGGGGAGGCCTTTAAATGCAACTGAATTAAAGGGGTCTGGTTTCAGAAAAAAAAAAAAACGGGGGAAGGGGGGCGGTAGGCAATGCGCTATGTTACTGAACATAGCATTACCAACCAAGGTGATCCATTTGGGTTTTGCTTACCTGACTGTAGCGATGACATCACTTCCACAGCATGTGACCACTGCAGCCAATCACTGGCCTCAGCGATCACCTGTTGTCAACATGATGTCATCGCTGCAGCAAAGAAATTAAAGCTCGGCCAGGAGGACCAGCATGGCACCTCTGGATCTAATTGTTTAGCATTGCTGTTTTTATTATTTTATTGCTTTGCTTGCCATTGCCCAGTTTTATCTTGAAACTGGACAACCCCTTTAAAGAGGAGTTGTCACCCTTCCTGGAATCTGTTTTAGTAACTACTTGCATCCCCATGTAATAACAATGACGGATCATCTATTTTTATGGCTCTTTGTTGTGCCATTCATTCATTATTCCTGCTAGAAGTTACGAATCAATTGCTAGCAGTCTGCCGTGCAGGTCCAGATGGGTGTTACCAGTTGGGGTGTGTCCTGGCACAGTCCAACACTGACAGCACCGATTGGATACTGACAGACTGTTCAGGGACACATCCCCAACTGCTGTCACCCATCTGGGCCTTCTCTGCAAGCTTCTAGTAATTCATTCATAACTTCTAGCAGTAATAATAAATGAACTGCACATCATGAGCATCTATTCTTATGACGAGGGGCATGCAATCAGATACGTCAGGGGAGGTGACAGGTCCTATTTAAGGAGGGGATTGTCCAAAGTAGCAAAATGAAAAAAATTCTCAACATATTTCAGCACAGAGTCTCATGTATTTTCAAAACTTTATTTAAACCTTTTGAACAATTTTTAATGTTTTTTATCCCTAGAAATGTCTTTAATCAAACTTTATTGATTAAAAAAATATGCAAAAAATCATTTGTCTACAGGAAAAAATCAAGATAGGTTAGGTCGGTCTCTGAATGTTTGCATTCACTGACAGCAAGCAGAAATCTTCAAAAAAGATCAAGTTGGATACATTTTCATGGAGCTGTGATTAAGCTTTATTACAACCCCTGTAATGAACTACCGTACAATGCATGCAAAATTGCAAATAACTACTTCTCTGTAAAGTTCAGCCTCCGTCATTTCTTCCTTTTGTATTATTCATGAAAAGCTTCGGATAAAAAAAAAAAAAATTCTGTAATGTCCAGCCTTGAGACGAACTTAACTGACTGGAAGTAATACTATTTCCAAAGTTGCTTTTCTTTATGTAGGAGACAAGCTTTAATTACTTATGCATGAATGGATGTTTAGAATGTAATGTGCAGGGGAATGCTTAGGAGTAACTAGAATTTTTTAAACTTTTTAAAAAATATATTTTATTTTTGCATACTTTTTAAATTATTTTATGTTTGTATTTTTTATGTTTTCTTTTCCTGAATTGTTTCATATGATAGTACCAAGAGAATGATAGAATGATGTCAGAAGTAGATTATTCACTAATAAATTTTTGTAGTTTTTGAATCTTTTTGGACATTTCCCAGTATAGTAAGAATGTCTGGCATTATGACAGATTTTGCAAAGAAAAGCAGTTTTTTTTTTTTTTTTTACTTGTTTGGGTGAAAAAAGACAAAGAAGAATATTTCTAGGTGTTGATTATATTGCACGTTGCCAAATGTATTCATTGCTTTCCAGCAATACTCAGGATGTCTCCAGGAGGGGATACCTGGTTAGTAACCCATTCGGTTATACCTTTTTAAGGAATTAATAGGAAGAGGGGAGTTGGTCTTCAGTTCAAAAGACTAATCCAGACTGGCTGTGAAGAGTATTTCACACTCTAGAGCAGGGATCAGCCACGTTCGGCACTCCAGCTGTGGTGAAACTACAACTTCCAGCATACACATTTGCTTGGCTGTTCTTGGAACTCCCACAAAAATGAATGAAGCATGCTGGGAGTTGTAGTTTCACCACAGCTGGAGTGCAGAAGGTTGCTGACCCCTGCTCTAGAGGACTGACATGTCTGTGTATTAAAGGGGAATTCCCATCTCAGACAATGGGGGCATATCGCTAGGCTATGCCCCCATTGTCTGATAGGTGCGGGTCCCACCTCTGGACCCGCACCTACAACGCGAATGGAGCGGGAGAGCTGTAGCTCGAGGACTCCGGATTTCCCGGGATCCGCCACCACCAAGCGCTGCTCCCATATAAGTGAATGGGAGCACACCGCGCATGCGCGGCCACTGCTCCCATTTATTTCTATGGGGCCGACGGAAATAGCCGAGCCAGCGCTTGTCTATTTTTGGCAACCCCATAGAAATGAACAGAGCCAACTTTTCTTTTGGCAACACTACGATACTTCTTCCTTTATTCGGTCTCCTGGCATGACCCTTGATAAATTCCAACAGAATCCTTTATTTTGCAAGCCTTTTTTCCAGATTCTCATCTATCTTTGTATCGTGCAAACTTCTTTCTCTGGTGATCCTCATGTGTGGCTCTACGTACCTTTCAAGCCTTTTCAAAGAAAGTCTCTGCTCTGATCTTCTTTTTTTTTTTTCATTTTTTAAGGAAAAATTTTTTTGCAACATCATTGAAGGTGAGCATTACAGGTGCTCAGTACCGACTGTGTTAGCATTGTACTTCAGAGCATTTGAGCCCCCATTTCATTATAGCCAGTTTATGTCTTGGTACAAATAGAGAAATTAGTACCTTTTGATCAACAGTACATGCCATAGAGGCGGATCAAGGTGCCATGAGGACCTTAGAGAGAGGGGACCCAGACCTTGATGGTCCCATGCCATTTTCTACGAGGTGAGAACATCGTTCTCGAGAACAAAAAAAAATAACAAGGATGAGATAACAAATTGGCCCAATGGTCATGGAAAGCGCCATTTTTTCCTGTTTGGCAAAACATTTCCTCCATGATGGGGCCTCCTATCTTCTGTGTAGACGTCTGCGACAAGTGCCTGCTACCGCCTTTTTCCACACTGGTATTGGATTTTATTTTCTAGTCCTTTTATTATAAGCCAAACACACGGGTGTTAAAAGTCAATGCTCCTTCTAACCTTTATAGCTATAATTTGATTTGAGTCATTTAAATGGATTTGAGGAGCCATCGTCACTTACATCGTTACATTTATTTTTTGGGGGCCATATTCCTAAAAGGATTGTCCAAGATTAGAAAAACCTAGCTACTTCCATTAAAAAATAATACCACACCAGTCCATAGATTGTGTCTGGTATTACAGCGTATCTTCATTGATGTCCGTGGAGCTGAGTTGCAATATCACACACACACAAGAATTGTACATGAGTGCCAAGAGCAGATTGGCCATAGACCCTACAGGGAAATTTCTCTGTGGGCCAATGCCCAGGGGGCCACCCAAGATCTCCTGATGGCAGCAGGCCAGGTACATAATGATCTGATGCTCAACGGCCGCCGTTGCCCTCCTGAACTCAACTGTATTATGGTCCTAAGGATGGTGATATATTTGAATACTGTGGAGATGGCGGCAGTATTGTGCTGCCTGTGGTATTTGATTCTGCTGGGGCGGTACTTTGTGCTGCACTAAGGTATTGCTGGCCTGTCTACTTGTGTTGTCCCTGCCTACTTATGCTGCTCCGTCTTCTATTAGTTTAGTCCCGCCTACAACATGGGGCCACTTTTAGGTTTTTTCCCAGGGCCACTTTAAGTTCCCAGTCCTCCCCTGAGTGGTGATGTTTTTTAAAAGAAACCCTTTTAAGGGCCCTATTAGGACATTAAAGAAACCTAAAAATTAAGGGTAGGTACTTCCAATAGGAAATGAAGTACATATACTTTTGAAAACCACAATCTGGCATCCCATTGATATTTGGTTGCCAAATCCTGTATGTTAAAGGAGTTGTCCCACGAAAAATATTCTACATTTTTCAAAACCCGCACCTGGATCTGAATACTTTTGTAATTACATGTAATTAAAAATTTTGTATAGCTACTGAGCTATTCAATAAAATGTACCTGCATAGTGCCACTTAATTTCTTATTTCTTTGACCTGAGATGGCCGCACATGCTCAGTTTTCATCCTTCAACTGCCTCCTAAGTTCTGATAGGAGCCGAGCTAGATAGCCCCCTGAGCTGCAGCAGAAAAGACACTCCCCTTGAGCTGTCAGCTTGATATAAATCTAGCAGAGCAATGAATGGGGAGATCTCTGGATCCATGTGAGGTACAGGGCTGGTTCTAGCTTAGTTAGAGAGAGATTGTCATGTACTATGCGATGTCTGATTTTCATTTTTTACATTATTAATGAGATGACCCCTTTAACTGTATGATTCACTGCATCCTTACAAGGGCAACTGAAAATGGAGCACAGAATTTAGCAAAGAATTTAGTCATTATTATTCAGAAATTCCTCATATCATGCATCAGGACAATCATTGATTTCATATTTATTTATTTATTTGTTAAAATACACTTTCTATGACCATGTAGGAGGAGTGGAGGAAGTGAAGTGACAACAGCTCTGAGAGCATTTCTGAGTTAGGAAAGAGGGTTGTCACATATCCATTTAATCCAACCATAATCCAAAGGTTGAAGACTTTTTCATATCTCATCTGAGTTTTTCTTTCTCACCGGCACTGTACATAGCAATACAATATCTGACATGTAGTTGCAGAAAACGTTCTTCTCTGTCTTGTAAGGATCTAAGCAACTCATATCATGAATGTGGAAACGAGAGGCAAGATAACAAAAGATAAACAAAAAGGGCTGTTAATAGCTCTAACCTGTCGGGATCAGAGTTTCTGTTTTCCAGGTGAAGGATTGTTTTCAGTCAGTTTCGAGAGAAGCCAGAAATTCCATCTGTTCCTTGACTGACTGAATGATAAGGGTGGTGACTAGAGATAAGGATTTCCATTCAGAGGTGGCGAAAAGCTAGATTTAGGCTACTTTCACACTAGCGTTTTAAAATTCCGGTATTGAGTTCCGTCATAGGGGCTCAATACCGGAATAAAACGCTTCAGTTTTGTCCCCATTCATTGTCAATGGGGACAAAACTGAACTGAAGACAACGGAATGCTCCTGAAAGCATTCCGTTCCGTCTTCAGACCGGAGAACAAACCGCAGCATGCTGCGGTTTGCTCTCCGGTCCAGGCATCCGCACCAAGACGGATCCGGAAAGACCCCCAATGCAAATCAATGGGGACGGATCCGTTTGGTGTGACACACCAGTAATCCGGATCTGTCCTCCATTGATTTGCAATGGGGGATCATTCCGGATCCGGCTACAGAGCTATGGGGAATCGTCATCACTGCGCGCAGGAGGCGCGTGAAGACGTTCTGCCGGCGTCCCTGGAGTATGTGAGTATGTATGTGTGTATGTCTGTGTGTCTTGTTCCATGTTAACATGTGTGGGGCCGGAGCGCTGCTCCGGCTCCACACATGTATCAGCGTTAGCACGGATCCGTTGGCACCCTTTAGGTGCCGGATCCGTGCTAACGCTAGTGTGAAAGAGGCCTTACCTGACTTCAGCTCCAGAACTGTGACTCCAGATAAAAGATGGAGGAAGCCCTTCCTGGACCAAATAAATACTGAACTTGTAGGTGTATGGCGGTGAGGGCGGTCACACACATTCACTAACGGTCGGCCGACCAATCTTTTAACCAAAAGCCATCTCTTCCATCTCCCACCCAGACAGGGGCAAACTGGGACCTTAAAGTGGTCCTGGAAAAAATACTAAAAGTGGCCACGTTTTGTAGTTGGGTCCAAATTGATGGAAGGCAGGGCCAGCAATACCATATTGTGGCACATTATACCACCCCAACAGAGCCAAATACCACAGTCCATCACATTATACCGCCCCAACAGAGCCTAATATCACAGTCCATCACATACAGTCCATACTGCCAGCAGCACAGAAAACATCCCCAAATATGACCGCTGGCTGGCCGTGAGGAGGGCTCAGTTGGCCCCCTGGGCATTGGCCCATCTGGAAATTTCCATGTAAGGACTATGGCTAATCCACCCCTGCACCCAGCTCCTCCATACACATACATGTTCAGCTTGGCTGAGTGTTTATATGTATTCAATGGAGAGAAAGCCGCCTTCAGAGAACTTTGGAGAAATCTTCCTCAGAGAACAAAAGGATCGGGAGCGAATATTTACTACTCCCGTTCCTTCTCTTATCTGACATCATTTGTTGGGGGAAAGTCAGACTGTCAGCTGAGCCTGTCTCTCTCGGGGGGAAGGGGGGCCTTAATGGTCTTTTAAAATAATTATTTTACCCTCAGGTAGAACTTTATAAGTTCTCTCTACCCCACTGGCTGTTTTTGGGACTTTCTGTTCTCACAGACCCATTTGATATCCATTTATGTGACACTTTAGCCCATAATTTTTGGCCAAAATAGTCACATAGACACATTCTTTTGTTTCCTATAAACAGACATTAAAGCTAGCTATGCATTACAGATCTTGGACCGTAAGGCCAGTTTTGACCAATTTTGCAACGCAAATGTGCATGACAAATACAATGAAATGTAGTCATCGGTTAAAAAGCAACCTAATCCAGAAGTCACACTACCTTCCGTCTGCCCCACTTTTTTGTAACCTAGAAATAGAAATAGAGAACAAGAGAGAAATAGTATGACTGAAGGATCTGACCACACATCGTTTCTTTGTAGTCTGTTGCTATGGAAACATAGTTCTGAATAGAATCTGTACACACAAACTGCTAGGACCTTTTTGAGTTGCTTCATTTTGTATTTTAGGAGCTTTAGAGCAATACAAATGATTTGCGAAGGTAAGACAAATCATAAAGTCTACGAGATCCCCGGAAAAGGATTCTTTGGTGTTTCCCTCCTCTGCAAAATCATTTGCTGCTCTTTAACACACGCTGACCTGTCCAGAAGAGGTGTCAAAGTGTGGTGTCTGGACATTGGAGAACGGCATGTATAATCGCTGCCCATGCTGGGCCTATTCTGGGCATACACCAACGGCTTCTGTTGCCCGCGCTCTAAACTTGGCACATTCCGACGGTAGAAATTGAAATTGGTGAAATGAAGGAAGAATTGTTTGTTATGTTAATTGCCCAAGAAGCGGGTCGTGTTAATCATATTTAATGGCTGTATTTTTTAAATGAAAGTTTCCCATTAAACTTATTTCGGCTGCACGCTGTCGTATCTTGAAGCATAATAGACTTACATCAAAAGTCATGTAATTACTCACTTTTTTTTTTCTTTTCTTTTGAACATATGGCTTAAGTTAAATATCACGCGAGGAAGACGTTCTATTACAATAACGCAGTGTACAAATGAGCGAGGCCGATGAAAATCGGTGTAGAAAATGAGGCTATTGAAGTCTCTCTTGTAGAACAATCATCGTTAAATGTGCATTACATTTCTGTACGCTACATGCGTTTTGTGTGACCTGCTTGTTTACAAGAAATTAGAGATCCTACCGTCGGCTGAAACGGAAATCTCTTTTTTTTTTTTTCATGAATTTGAGAAATTGTGCTTCATGGCTAAGGTTCGGCTCACAACTTCACTGGAGGCTATGTCAGGAGATTCAGTTGCAGATTCTGTCACAGTTGACGGCAAAAACCAGCAGTGCTATTTTTCTGGCAAAACAACGGACACCATGACTTATGCCGACTGACCCCACTATAAGTCAATGAGATCCATTACGCATGGTTGATGTGATGGATCCGTCATAGCTCGAAATTCCATGGAGCGGATAACTGGAATAGAGATGAGCACATCAATTAGTAAGAATCGATCATTCTCATCAACTTGTGACCAGGGTAGGACTGACCCACCAGAGGATCCTCCAGTGGGCCCAGGCTCTGATTCCACAGTGGGCCCCAAAGGTCTAAGAGAAAAAAAACATTTAGAGATGCCTTTGGAGCTAATCAGTTGCCACTAGGGTCTGTTTCTTTACTCTAGTGGACCCAAGGAACCCCAGTTGAATACTGTAACAGGGTGTCTCCGAAGTTGAGGCCCCTTCTCCTGCCACTTGATTGACAGGTCCTGATATCTCAGCCGACCCTGACAATCTCACACCTGCACCACTGCTCCAAGTAGCTCCTGCTTCTGGAGCACCGACTGTTCATGTGCCACTATTTCAACATGTCTGATTCTTTTCTTCTCAAGGGAGAGGATTCTGGTGGTAGCTTAATCCTTCTCCCTGTTGAAGACATACGCATGCTCGGCTGAGAGTCGGGAAGAATGGCCGTTGTTTGGTCTCCAGTTATCTAAAGATTATGACCAGCTTTACAACACTGAATGACCTCTTCCTATACATTACTTCTGTTTTTACTGGCCATTTTAAGGGGGTTCATCAAGAATTTTTTTAGGGTGATTAAATATGTGAACATTAGACATGCTGCATCTTTGCTGGTGGATGTATGTAGCAGTTTGTATGTATTCCCATGACCATGGATGACCATGTGTAAATACAAAGATCCTGATGGGTGGAAATCCAATTTCCATGTACTCTGTTCTGTATAAACCTTACTCATCTTGCCCGACAGCACTGGGGCCTGAGATGAGTGTGTAACCATGAGTATGGTTGAGAGCAGGGGCATAGCTATAGGGGGTGCAGAGGTAGCAGTCGCTACCGGGCCCAGGAGCCTTAGGGGGCCCAAAGAACCTTGTGCTGCATAAGGAAAACAGATAGCACTGAGGGAAGGGGGGCCCAAGCTGAACTCTTCCACCAGGGCCCATGAGTCTTTAGCTATGCCCCTGGTTGAGAGTTGGAGTACATTGTTGGCACCCTAGTCATGAGATGACTATCATGGAAGCTGAGGTTTCTGGTACAGTCTTCCTGCAATGTGTTTGTTCAGTGGCGTCTATAACTTGTTTGTAGGGTAACTCATCCAGGAAGCTAGCACTTTTATTTGATGTTACCAAGGTGTTTTGGGCTATTCTTAGACTATATGAGATAATTCACAAGAAATCTGACATTGACTGTTTATACATCGCCACAACATTAACGTGCACCTGTCAGTAAAATCAGGCCTATAAAACCAGACATACTGCATGGTAGCATTGATCCTGCTGGTTAAAACGATACCTGTCTTGTAAAAATCCATTGCTGAGTTCCAGAGAAAAAAAGACTTTTGTTCTTTATGCAGATAAGGGCGTCAATGCAAGGAGGGGTGGGGCCAATCCTCTTGGTGCACTCTAGCTTTCCAGTGATGTCTCCGTCCCTCTGTGCATCGAAACCCTAATTTGCATAAAGATTTTTTTTTCCTTGGGAAGGCCGCTACCAATTTTCACAAAACAGGTATCGGTTTAATCAGCAGGATCAACCCTACCAGGCAGTGTCTTTGGTTTAATAGGACTGATCTTGACGATAGGTGCACTTTAATGTAGTGTACAAGTTGTCATTTGAATCAACAGATCCGCAAAATACAGATGTGGCCCATATGTCGTCTTCATTTTGCTGCAGACCCATTGGGTTCACATTTTGTGGCAAAATATAGGACATGTTCTAACTTTTGCGGAACGGCCATACATGTATGTCCGTTCTGCAAAAGATAACAAGATAAAATGTCCTATACTCTGCCACAATATGCTTTGAGTAATATGGAATACTCATTGAGACTTGATCGGCCAAGTGGGTCTAATATCTCTAGGGACAAGTGAAAGATAAAACCTTGGGGTGCGCTAAAATCCTATCTTTTTGATTCTTATTTGGTGTTTGTTCAGTGGCAAGGCTATACATACTATAGAGTTTGCTGTAGGGCCCCTGGAAGGAACAGGGCCCAGTCCTGGTTAATCAGATACAATGTTTTGTAAGTACCCTTTTGTCAGTGGTTGAAAAACACAATAATGAGGCCCTCTTTCATCTGTGCTATGGGGCACTTTCTCTGATGGTCTTCTAATCTATGTTGTTGATGGACTCCTGGAAAAGCACTATAGCCTTGAGATTGTCAGCAAATCCTGCCAACAAAAATGTCAAGTCTATGGCTGAGAAGAATGTTTTTGGAGCAAATATGGTTTATTTGGAGTGGTTTTACACTTTTCTTCCACTCTTGGAATGCACATTTAAATAGCTTCCTCTACATGCCCACAGCCGGCTGGCCCGTTGTGTGATCTCTGCTGAGCAACAGTGACCATGATCCGATCATGGTCAAAGCTTTACCTAAATAGACCCACATTCTCCACCCCTTCAGATCTAGTCAAGAAAAGAACAAATATCTATGGGTCCTGGGGTAAGCCTTAAAAGTCTTTTTTACACCAGTGCAGACAGGTTTGATTTTATTTTTTAGAATGCAGCCTGGTCTACAACCAGATTATTGACCCGGCCCGATATGATCTTATGCAGAAGGTGTCTAATAAAGAAAATATCAGCTTACCCTCACTTGTAACATGTGGGCGATTTGTTAACTATCCTCCAACCCAGACTATAAAATTTTGGAGAAAATAGTGAAATGATATAACATTGACATGAAGTCTCATGACGCTCCATCTACAGCAGTACAATATTCAGTCTACTCTGTAATAAGGGAAAGTTTAGCATTCTGCTTCACTGCCGCCTGGAAGTTACTGTAGTTCTGGAAGAAAACTAAATTTGTGGTTCTCACAAGGTAGGAATTGATTTATTAAAGTATGTCACAGCTGTCAAGTCGTCAACTTTGCTTTACAAATGAAAATGATGTGACAATATCGGGAGATATGAATTATTTAAACTGCAGCAAATTAGAGGAATGATAAGGCTGGCCAAAGTAAAACTATAAGCTACAGGTATTTGGGAAGTTAAAGGGGTTATCTGACACTAACAAATGCCCCCTATATGCCCGTGCCCCTCACACAGATTCTACTTACCTGGCCCCTCGCTCCCTGCAACGCTCCTGGTCCCTGCACCGCCGCTGCTGCTTCTCCCCGTGCGCGGATGAAAAGATCCGGTGTCAGGGGGAGCAGCCGGGGACGGGGTGACACTAGGGAGGCTTGTCACTGCCTGCCACTGGCTGCTCCCAGATGTTTTCCGCGCACGGGGAGAAGCAGCAGTGGCGGTTCGGGGACCAGGAGCAGAGCAGGAAGCCAGTAAGTAGAATCAGTGTGAGGGGCCTGGAATATGGAGGAGCATTTGTTAGTGTCGGATAACCCCTTTAAAGGGCATCTGTCAGCAGATTTGTACCTATGACACTGGCTGACCTGTTACATGTGCGCTTGGCAGCTGAAGGCATCTGTGTTGGTCACATGTTCATATGTGCCCGCATTGCTGAGAAAAATTATGTTTTAATATATGCAAATGAGCCTCTAGGAGCAACGGGGGCGTTAACATTACACCTAGAGGCTCAGATCTCTCTGCAACTGCCGCATCCTCTGCACTTTGATTGATGGGGCCAGGAAGAGAAAATGTCATCACACCTGGCCCTGTCAATCATAGTGGAGAGGGTGTGGCAGTTGCAGAGAGAGCTGAGCCTCTAGGTGTAATGACAACTCCCCCTTGCTTCCTAGAGGCTCATTTGCATATAATAACACATTATTGGGACCAACACAGATGTCTTCAGCTGCCAAAGGCACATGCAACAAGTCAGCCAGTGTCATAGGTACAAATATGCTGACAGATTCCCTTTAAAGGTTTTGGTGTGGACAGTTGTCTTGCCCAAATGTATATGAAATTAAGAGATGGCCAGATTAAAACTAATATACTGTGTAATTCCCAGTAAATAGCCTGAAGGGGTGGAGCATGACACATCCTTGCCATGCCCTGCCCCCTCCGTCCCTGTACTGGACATAACTTGGTAGATCTGCAGTGCTCCTTTAGTGGTACCAAACATACTATCAGTCACATATGTGGATATTGCAGGAATGGACTTGGGAGACATTAAACACCAAACTAGACCCCACAATAAATTTGAATCCACAAACCAGTCTTAAAAATTAATTCAGACTCCAGACCAGACCCCTAAATCAATCCAGACTTGACCCTCTAAATCATGTCAGATAAGGAAACACTCTCCTTGCTCTTGACTTCTCTTCTCTCATCTTTCAGGACTTGCACACAGGTCCTGACTCCAGCTAGCGTCAGGACATTGTATGCAATGCAACAGATTCAAAACAATGGTCAGCAATTTGTCAGGAACTTGTATGCTGAGCCCTGGGGGGGCCTGATATGGCCGGGGGCAATTGTGGGCCCCAGTCAACTTTAACTGCTGTGATCCCTATAGTCACGCCACTCTATGTATCTGACTGCTCACTATCTGCTCTCCATGACTTTATAGTTCACAATGTCCGTTTGGCCATTGTTATCAAGGTTTTTTCAGTTTTGTATTTTTAATAAATGCCTTTAAATCTTCAACTATTTGGCTTTAAACACCTTTCATCTAAAAGTGTAGCTATGAAGGCCTCTCATCAGCCCCCAGTTCTACTAGGACCTCCTACGGCTTCTAAGATGAGGATTATGTGCAAGCTCTCTGGTGGACTCATGGTTGAAGTTGTCCACAACCAGCTGTTGCCTTTTGTCTAGACAAAAATCTCTTCCTAGACTTAAGTGTTCTCCAGAAATATGCATCAAAGATATCTAATCCATATAAGTCTGTTTGTGGAAGGAGTCAATGATCCTCCGACATAAAAACAGTTTGCGTTATGAGCCCTTTGTCCAGTGTTTTTAGCCTTATACCCTCTAGAAGACTCCTTCTGTGGTCAACCCAGTAACATTTGGTTTATGTATCACCTTGAAATTATCGGTAGAGAGATGTGTATTGCTTGTTAAGTAACCCTACAGGCAGCTATAAATGCATCATAGTTGGTAGTGGATAAATATCTCCATGTCCTCAGACCTTCTGAATGGTTCTAAAGCTGACCATATATCTGACATAAAAAAACTTCAAACCCATCAATTTTATCTGGATCAACGATATACTGTGTGGTCTCCATAATGTCCCCTTGCAGCAGATGTAAGGAAAGATGGACTTGGCATGTTGGGTTTCAACACGCCCACTCCTTTGTTCCCATAGGAGATAAGTTGCTGCCAGGGGAGAGTCTGTCAGTGGTTTATTCCCATTGAAATAAACATACACATGCTTAGGTGAGCCAAGCCTGCTTGTTTATGGTTGTGTCTGGAGAAATAGCTGCTGGCCAAAAGAGTTCATTCTTGTGTTGATTGCATGGAGATTTGCCAACCAAACGTCAAATCTCCTTGAGTTTTATCAAGTGTTTCCAAAAGTGCCTATTCACTGATAGGAGAAATGTGTGTCATGCTAGGAATTGTTGGTAAAGGTATTCAGAGTGCCCTTTTTATGCGTTTAACTATTCTATACAAGGGCGGATTGACCATAGAGCTCACAGGGAAATCTCCCAGTGGGCCAATGGCCAGGGGGCTGCCTAAGGCCTCCTGAATTCAACTGATGTGGCCCACATCTCGCTTCCCTCTGCTCCATATCTAAGGCTACTTTCACACTAGCTGCACTGGATTCCGGCAGGCTGTTCCAGCGGGTGAACAGCCTACCTGATCCGTGCTGCCGCTGGTGCATGTGTGGGGAACTACGCTCTATAGTGAATTGGGCCGGAGCGTAGTTCCGGCCCCACACGTGCACCAGCGGCAGCACAGATCCAGTAGGTTGTTCACCCACCGGAACAACCGGCCGGAATCCACTCCCGCTAGTGTGAAAGTAGCCTTAATTAGAGACAATTGGAGGGGGAGAAGGACAAAAATTAACAGCTATTGATGGCCACCACAGGGACAGGTTTTGGGGCAATGTATTGTACTGTTTGTGGTATATGTTTCTGATGGGATAGTTCTTTGCGTTATGGTATTGCCGGCCCGCCTATTTGTGTTGGTCCACCTTCTGTCAATTTGGAACCCCTACAACATGGGACCACTTTAATTATTTTTTCCAGGGCCACTTTAAGTTCCCAGTCCGCCCCAGATACTATACAACCAGCCACAGAAGAGCAGATTTTTATCAAACATGATTTTTATTTTTGATCTGTTCCATAGTTCTTGATTCTTTTTCTTTCTGTATCTATTTGTACCACTCAAACCACTATAGTTGCACAATTTGACCCAGTTTGACCCCTTTTTTGACCATACACACACAATTTCCTCGGTTATTCAGGAGAACAAAGTAAAAATTTCCGTGTGAAAAGAACATTTACAATGTGCATGTGTGTTTTTAATGTACTCCTGATGTGTTCACACTGATGCGACAAAACACAAAGGTGTCAGTTTATCCAAAAGGCTCGTTGACATCTATGTGAGGTTTAGGTTTCCTTCTGGTGTTCATGTGGTTACAAAAATACAAGAAAATACAATTTGTTCATTCATTGAACACCATTCTCACTGACTGTTACATAGAAGATGAGAATAAACTCTTGAGGAACACATTGATGTAAGAAGGTTTTTGAACATTAGAACCTTTTAGAATCATTCACATGTTGGTTTTTCCAAATTCCAACCCAAAAAGTACACGTAGCCAACAGCTATTTGGTCAGATATATCCAGAGACACACTTATTCAGTTGGCAAAGAAGGTAGGGCATTTCAGGGCAAACAGTGATATTGGACCAGATGAAAGCCCAAACTACGATGGAAAACTTAAGGAGACCGTCAATGCTAAAATTGATAGGATTTGCCAACAGAAATCGTATGTTTGTGGTAAGCTTATGGTGGTGGTAGCTAAAGGGGGGTGCAGTTTGCATTCACAGCCAAGCCTTGTACCTAAAGTCTACTCAAGTGTCCCTCTGTCAATGAAATAAGCAGGACAAGAGCAGGGATGTCAACTCCTAAACTTCTCATGGTTATTGCATTGAGTCTCATTCCATGCCTATGCTTAAGGTGGTATCAAGGTGGAAAGGACTAGTAACCCTTGAACTCCCAATTTTATAGATATCTTTGTAAGTACTTCAAGTGTTCGCGTAAAGATGTCCACAATTATTGGAAGTAATTCGGCCTGTTGTCTTTGGCTGGTCTCTGGCCACCGTTCTTGTGGGAAATCATGACCATCCCAGTTGAATTTTGTTTGGTCATTCTCTACGGATATATAGAATAAATCAAGCTTGCTTTGCTATGTCTGGATAAATACATGTCTGAGTTATCAGAATTTACATGAATGTTAATACACCGTCTGATGTCTTCTAAGTGTTAAGCTGGCCATACTCATTAGATAAATGTGGGCCGAATTCACCAATTTCGGTGGGTCTAGTCCAGGAGCATAGCTGAGGGTGAAGCAAATGGAACATTTCCCCTTGGTGCTAAATGCTAGGGGAGGCTTCAAGAAGCCACATTACCTTGGCCGCTGTATTTGGATAGAACAGTGAACTGAACCATTGGCCCAGGTGTAAAAAAAAGTCTAGCTATGGTGGAAGAAAGAAGGATTGGGCTGATGGATTTCAACATGCTTTGCCCTTTTGTTCTCAGGAAAGACAAGCATCTGGTGATGGCCCCATTAAGAACACTTTCATGCTCAGCAAAGCAAAACGAGCATGTGTATGGCGGAGATATATGGCCATCCTAAGTTTCCTCCTGTGGTTTCAAGAAATAGAAAATAGATCGAAATTCCTAACTAACACGTTACAAATTTATTTTTTACTTTGCACCGACGAGCTAGACCAGGGTTAGGCAACCTCCGGCACTACAGCTGTTGGGAAACCACAACTCCCAGTATGCATAATTGCTCTACTCTTTGAAGAACTCTCTTAGAAATGAATAAAGCATGCTGGGAATTGATGAAGGTTGTTGACCCCTGAGCTAGACTTTTTGGAAGAAACTTATAGAAACAAGTAGCACTTGGGGGCAGCGGTCATAACTGTTTTTATTCTGTACGATCTATCACCCTATGATTATATTCTTAGGGTCCACCAAAAAGCCTTCATCCTAAAGCCTCCTCACCTGCTCATTGAGTCTCATTCTCAGTGACCACATAAAAAGCCTTTTCATTTGACGACAGAGCTGTGTTAACCTTGTATTTACTTAACCCTAACATTTGTCATGCGGTTATATAAGGTTCTCAGTGCATTTCTTCCATCTCCCCCATGGTTTGCAGATTCGATGACCTCAGCCATATATAATTGCATATAAATTTGCAACCACTTAAAAGCTTCAGATACAATTATTGCTGTGTGTTTTTTTTTTTCTTTTTGCTTGCACTCCCAACAGACAGGTCTGTCTTATGCAAAAAGGCCCTTAGGCTTTTTTTTTTTTTTTTTTTTGGTGGTGAATGGAGAAGAGGAGGAAGGGGGGGGGCTGTTGAGTGTCAGGATCATGTGATTTGCCAGGGTGATTTTTTCCTTGTTTATCCTAAGACCATGTGGAGGTGGGCGGATGCACACACACACACCAGGGGACAGAGGACAGGAGCTGCTAGCTTCTCTCTCCACAAGCCACATTGTGAATAGCACACATTGACTGAGCTGTGTAAATGGGCAGGGGGACTAATTCACTGTGCCTGTAGGCTTGATAATAGAGGCAGCTGTTGGGAAGTGCTTGCTCAGTTGCACGTTAGGGATGGTATTCGACAGCCTATGGAAGGATTTACTGAAAATGCTGGATATTTTCTAAGCAATCGGAGGTCTCGAAACGCGTCAAGTTTGGCTGCATAAGGTAGGCGACCGATTTTTCCCTGTGTCCTTCCTATTTACCATGAACGGGATGCATGAGTGAATGAATGACTTAATGAGCGTATCGTACTACCGTATGAATCCAAGGATCCTTTGACCATATTGTTCTATATATATATTTTTTTCAATCCGTTTCTATACGCTGATAAGTTGATGGGGGGGGGGGAGGGAGGAGAGAACACAAGTCATTTTGTGTTGAACCACAGAGCAGCTTAGTCTAGTAGTTCTACATCTGTCGTTGAGCCAGCCATGTTTTTCATAGATTATACACAGCGTAATAGCTGAATGTGGAAACGCTCGGATGCTCCTTAGCGTCTGTCTGGTAGGGCCTTTGCAGGGGGAAAAAAATATATATATCCAAATTTAAGGAAGATTCGCTTGCAGTCTAGACCATTGAGATCTCCGTCGCTAGGAAGATCAGCCTCCTGATGAAGACCCCGTAGGGTTTTTTAATAAATTTATTTTTTCATTTTAATCTTTTTTGTTTTGGGGGGAGGGAGGGGGTAAATTCTTGTTTTGAACGAAGCAGCCGCTCAGCTGGAGAAAATGGAGATATAGAAAGAGATGCAAAGGATGGCCTTTTGTGCAGGGTTCTTTTGTGGTGACTTTCCCCCCACCGCTTCACAGCAGAGAACACAAGCAGCCTTTAGTTAACTAACCATCGCCCGCAGAAACAGGTTCATTGGATACTGTAGTGTAATGTCTCCGAACGCTTTCCCTGGAATACAGGGATTCAAAATCTCCCAACTGGAAAAAAGAGAGCATTTTTTTTTTATTGTATGCACCATCGTTTTGTGTGTTTTATATCTGCGGGGAAGTTAACCCTTTAGAACACACTGAATAGAAAAAGACACTTGACAGATTCCTGGTCTCTGTAAGGAAGTCTACCGAGCAGAGGAGGGCTATTAACCCCTGACAAACCACATGCCTTGAAAATTATGGCTTTGTGGTGCTAAATCCCTGTGCTTTGTTTTTTTTTTTTTGTAGCAGGCTTTGCCTTCCCTTCTTTATCTTTCGTGGCGTCATTTCTCAGGAATTTACTTCATTGTTAGAAATGAAAAGATACGATGTGTAGACAGGAATGTTTTAGCATGGAGTAGACAAAATATTAGCATGACATAAAGGCCTGCTGCAATATATAAAGCCTTCATTGTATTTATGGTATCTACTGTATAAGAGCAAAAATATTTTCAAAACATTGTATCGTAATTTTTTATTTTTTTTTGTGTATTTGAAGGTAGTGATAAACATACCTTGAGTCAGGAGGGTTCATTAATAGACCTAAGGGGAGTATTTTGTACAATGGAAGGGCACTTATCATTTTTTGTGTGCCACCTTTCTGGTGTAAAATCGCAAAAATTCACGTTTGTTGTCTTTCTTGTGTGCAAAATTTTGCAACATTTATCCCTCTACACCACACTTCGCCACTTTTCAAATTTAGTTCTTAGATGTTTTTTATAGCATGACTTTTGCTTGGGTAACCTCCTGTCGTACTTTCACTGACATTGGCAAAACCAAATAACACTTGCGCCAAATTGTTTAAAAAAAAATTAGAGCTATTTCATAAAATTGGCGCAGCAACACAAACCAAAGACCGACTTAAAACTGACACCAGAAACACAGCAAATGATAAATTCTCCCCCTGGGTGTTTGTCCTTTGGTGGTAGCATAAACTATCAATTGCACCTGAAATTGAAATTTTACAGCTATTATAGACACAAAAAGTTGAGCGTTTCCAAAATTTTGAGCTGTATGCATTGTTTTTTGGCTCCTTTTAGGCCTTTATGACTTTCTCAGCTTCCCATACATCCAAAGGCCTCTATTCTGCAAAAGCTTTTTCTAGCTCTCACCTTGTTTGTTCAGATCTACCAGATATTTATGTCCAATACAAAGTCATATGGAAGATAGAAAACAAAAATAAAGCAAAAATATTCAACATGGTTTCATAGAGAGGAAGCAGGTTAGGTGCTGAGGAAACTTACCCAGCATGCATTGCTGTAGAAACATGTTGACATTCTGCCATGCAGCCGAGTAGACGGTAGACTTAACCCGATCCACAAAACCATCTGCTTCAGCTTCATGACTAAGTAATTTCAGACAATTGGGCTATATTTCTACTTTTAATTTGGAAGTCGTCAACACATTCCCCCGTACTATGCTTTTTTTTTTTTTTTTATGGTTTAGTGTGGAATGCGAATATTCACACATAAATGTAGGTCAGTCCAAATGGAGCGAAGGCCCTCCTAGGCTAAATATTGACGTTTATTTTTATGCTCATTTATGAGTCACGTTCTGTAGCAGAAGGTTCTTTATCTTCTCCCTGTCCAAACAATGACTCATAACACTGAAATACCTAATTGGTGGTTCCTCTCCAGACAAGCGGCATAACTGTTATGTCTGACACATCCTCCTTGGAAGACATGAACCTTACCTGGAAGACAATCCAAATTTCAAGGAATTTTGTTGGGTTTTACACACAAGGAATTTGGGGCTATGCTGATTGCTCGTCACTCATCAGAATATATGTCATTGGCATGGCCAGTTGTTGAGTCTTGATCTTATGCAGCCCGATTTCTGACCGATACATTATTTTATATTTCCTATGAATGTCTCTATAGTCGTGGTTCTCAGGCATACTACTGTTAAATTGGATGTAGCCACTTCTGGAACTCTTTATGGATAGTGTTTATTAGTCTTCTTGCGCCGTCATCTTGCTTGAAGGTCTGGCGCGAAATCTTGCGTGGCCCGAGATGACTTCATCACGCCGGGATTTCGGTTGAGATCTTCAAGCAAGATGTCAGCGGCAGGCCCGTCACGAGCAAATGGATCAGTTAAGTTTTTTTTTTTTAATTTAACGCCTCATACTATCTGATGCCACGATCATGTATGTGCAAGTATTTTTTTGGGGGGGTTTACACTATTTCAGGTTAAAGTTACTTGCTACCACGAAATTCGGAGTTCGTGGACTTCCATTAGCTCATCACTATTTGTTGCTTGACTCGAGGTCACATCGAAGCTATGACTTTGATAAATCCACTGAAAATGAGTTGTTTTTGTTGACGGCCATTTTGAACTCTTCCTACATTTGGAAACAGTCGTGAATCTGTAACCTACTTGTGGGGTAAGGCTTCTTTATAAAGGACTGAAAAATAATACATAAGCATTGTGATTTTGTGAATTGTGTTGGATATTGTGTAACATAGGAAGTCATTGGGCCTGACAGTGGTATGTAAATAGTAATATGATATGGATTATGAGCCTGGGTCTTGATGTTGACAGCTGTGCGTTTTTTATGTATTAATATCACGTTTTGTAGCTGTAGGATGTGCAGAGGTAGCATTTACACCTGGGCCCAAGGCCCCCCTCTCCCATACTAGTCTTATAAATGGTATAAAGGGGTGGTGTGTGGGGTCTTGGATAGATTTTTCTTAATGACCTAGAAGCTTCAAGTTATGTCTCTGATTTATACAATTCAAGACTTGTACAGGTGTCATAAGGTGTAGAAATCAGAGTTGGGTAGTCTTGGTACTTTTATATAATATGATTATTATTAGGATTTGACAGATGCTATCAATGGTCATTGTATCCTGACATGCATAGATCGTTAAATTCATGGGAACAATGCAGATGAAATTCCATTTTAGGGAAGCGTGATAGTTGTAGACTAGAGATGAGAGAATTTTATATTTTGAAATTCGCTCACGCTTCATTTGGTGGTAAAAGGTGAATTGCGTTATGGATTCCGTTACCATTGACCACAACGCAATTCTACGACGGAATGCATAACGGAATGCTTTTAGAGGCATTCTGTTATTCATTCCTTCATAATAGAAGTCTATGGCCTGCATAACAGATCCGTTCCTCCGTTTTCGTCATGTAGGGGAGGCCTCTACTGGATAACAGAGACCGAACGGATCCGTTATTCAGGCCATAGACTTTTATTATGACAGAATGAATAACGGAATGCCTCCAAAAGCATTCTGTTATGCATTCCGTCATAGAAGTGCGTTGTGGTCCGTGGTAACGGAATCCATAACGCGATTCTGCTTTTACCACTAAACGAAGAGTGAACGAATTTCAAAATATGAAATTTGCTCATCTCTATAGTAGATTAATCATAGCAACTCATGTGTCCTCTTTTTGTCTTGGGCTCGCCACATGGGATGACTTAAAAGAAGGTCCTCTGCACATTGACAACTTTTTATCTAACCTTTTATGAGTTTCCTTCGAATAAAGATGAGTTCCATGTTCAGGTTTCTATGGCATTACAAAGCACTCATTGAATAGAGTGGGAGATATAGATCTAAATGGATTTGCTTTATTTTTCTTAATGGTTGGGATTCCCACATAGCAAACAGGTGAACATTTCCAAAAGACCCCCCAAAAGATCGTCTTCTGATAGAGAGGCCTACAAGGTTAATAAAGGTATCCAAACTAGTCAAGCCTTTGGTGTACATAGTATGTGGGCTGATATCAAAGGGCCTGATGTACATGAAATTGATCTAAACACACTAATAAGATCATAGGCATAGGCAAAATATGTAGAGCTTTGTTTAGCTCAGATCATTGGCCCCAATGTCCCATATTTTTGAAACCTATCTAATTATTCAGCTTTGATTTTGGCCGAAAATTCTGGTGGAGGAGGTGGAAATGCTGGTGGTGCATCAGTAATGTGTGGTGTAACTCAAGAGCTTCTCCAGTATAGAAGGTTATGCTGATGACCACAAGAGCATGGAGATGTAGCTTTGTCACCTGTGGAGGATGGACTCCTGTTAGGTAGCCTTTTCAATTTATTAACATATCAGATAATTAACTTCGTTAGAGAACTAGGTGATGATTGGTGAAGGTTGTATTCTTGACCCTTCTGAGTGTCCTAGTTTTAGCTGGCTTCATGACTTAAGTAATGTCAGTACCACTTGGTGCAAAACGCATATTTCTGAAGCTCGGAGAATTTGAGTTATTGCCGCCACATGAAACTCGTATGGTGATCAGCTGAATGTATATACACTGAGTACTTGGCATGTGACTGTGATACCTTTCATACATTGTCCAGTTCTTTAAAAGATTCTATCCAGCTCTGATGGAGAGGAAAGACTAGTCAAGATGTTGACTCTTCCACATGGTGGGTCTGCTGATGGAGACAATATGTAGCTTGGTGGTAAATTCTCGAATTATATCAATTGTCCTCTACTTCTTTCTTTGTATCAATACTGCAGGAGAGTGTTGAACTAGATGTTCAACCATACTATGGAACTATGACTTTTACTATGGTCCATTCCCACAGAACTAATGGCATCTCTGAGCATTGTGACACCCGCATCTGTTACCTCGGTTATCTTACTAGTTTTAATGAACTCCTACCTTACTTTCTTCTGTGTATTGATGCATCCTACAAAATGGTTTTGTCTGCGTTGACATGTGCATGTTCATTAATAGGGCACACTATAGTATAAGACCAAAGGACACCCACCAGAACTCGGAGACCAGTCTTGGTTTGCTCAGATGAATTGAACATGAGCAGTTGAGAGGCCACCCACCACCTAATAATCCTGGAAACGCGGAATTGGTTTAAGATCTTAGCATTTTTGAAAAATGATCACATTGTAATGTTTGAGATTGCACTTCTATTTTCATCAGATTACAGATGGCAGCACTGACTTATTGATCGGCTGCCAGCGTTTATTTGTCATTATATGGTGTCAGAACAGAAACAGATCTTTTGACTTGCTAATTTGACATGTAAAACATCTTTGCCAAAAGACACGTTCTGTATGTTCCTTCCCAATGCAGTAAGCCTTCCGACTATGCAAACAGCCGGCTGCTTATTAAGTGCCTGTTTAGCTTTTGTGATGGAGTCACATCCCCATTCGTTGCCTTTAGGCTCTTTTACACCAATGGATTCATTAGTAGACCTGTAGGGGGGTATTTTATAGGTCCTGTCTTGTAAATAAAGCCAGATGTAACATGAATAAGTACCGAAAATGCATTTTGTGATCCTTAAAGAGTGTGTGCTTCAATTATTATTTTTATTCAAAATTTATGGGGTCTATGAGCACAAATCTGTGCCAGTGCACAGAATGAAGTGGCCTCACTGTTCTGTAGATCTCCTAATTTGAAATTTCAATTTGGGGAATGTGCTCAGTGGAGCTACTCTGATCAGGGGCGTAACTACCATAGCGGCAGACCATGTGACTGCTATGGGGCACAGGGCAAGAGGGGGCCCAGTCTTAGTTGGGATTATCTCCTCTTCTACTGAGGGTGAAAACTTGGTCAGGACTCTACCCTCTAAAGGAACAACTTTTAGCAAATGAGGCAGTGGAAAAATGGCCCAAGGGTCTTTGAAAAGGGTTTAGGCGGAAACCCAGGAAACTGTCCTGTGTGTGGGGCCTGGTCTGATCCTTGCCATGGGGCTCTTACTTCTCTATGTACGCCACTGCTTCTGATGTACGTTACATCTAAGGTTTCCAAAGGTGAGAATCTCTAGAGATACCAGTAAGAGTCAACCCCTCAAAAGAGTGCCAAGGTACCTTTGTTTGGAAATCTTAGCCCACCATCAAAGGCCTTTTCTTAAAGGACATCTGTTGGCAGATTTGTACTTATGAAACTGGCTGACCTGTTTCATGTGAGCTTGGCAGCTGAAGGCTATGGAATATATAAGGAAATGTAGAGTGGTAATTTTATGCGCATTTGGGTGGTTTTAAATGGTCAAAAGTTCTTCCACCATTTGTAGATTTGCATATTTTTCACAGTCCTAGGACACCTTTTGTTTATCTACTGTAGCACAGGGGACTGTGTTTTGTTCCACCTAAATTTCTTTGATAAAGCCTCAATTTGGTGGTCGAGCATTTGGTCAGCTAAGTCAAGCAGGTAAACCAAGATCAGAGATGGACATGAGAAGTTTGTTCTTGAATCCGTTTGTAAACAGTGTCGTTCTTCTGAACAGGGAAGTCCTATGTAGGTTCTTACTACGCAAAGGGGGATCAGACCAAATGGGCTGGGTCTTTACTGTCTTTATGGGCCCTATAGCAGCTGCAAGAGTGACCTCTATGGTATGAACACCCTTGGATTGATCATATTAAGTCCATTAAGATTTAGATCTGAAAATATATCTAGTTGTATCCTGTTGACCTTCATTCTGGGCTTACTGACCTAATGACATATTTCAATGATCCATATGAAGGTAACTAAAGGCAGCTGCCCACAAACATTTCATTCATGTTGCCAACCATCTTGGGTATCGACCGGCCAGTCATCTAATGGGTATTGGAGTGTCCTGCATTTTCCCAGGCAACAGATGGGGGAAGAAGTTGACTTTCAATATCTGATGCTTTTGTGTCAGGAGACGCAGTGACATGTGTGGAGCCGGAACCGTGCTCCGGCCCCACACATGTCACACAGTACATACATATACATACACATAAACATACACACACATATAGACATACAAACACACATACATACTTACATGCTCCCCGGCAGGTCTTCGGAGCGTCAGGACGGCTCACACAGGTCACGATTCCCCACAGCGCCCTCTGCTGGGCGCCTGGTGGAATCGTCATCTGACGATTCCACCAGGCGCCCAGCAGAGGGCGCTGTGGGGAATCGTGACCTGTGTGAGCCGTCCTGACGCTCCGAAGACCTGCCGGGGAGCATGTAAGTATGTATGTGTGTTTGTATGTCTTTATGTGTGTGTATGTTTATGTCTGTATGTGTCTATGTGTACCCGGATCCGTAATGGACTCCATTGAAAGTCAAATGGAGGGCGGATCCGGTTACCATTATGGTCACACCAGACGGATCCACCCCCATTGACTTGCATTGGGGGTCATTCCGGATCCGTCTTGGTAAGCTGTCATCGGGTTGTGTCTGAGCGTCTTACTCCCCTCTCCTCATTCAGAACACAAGCACAAGTATAGCTGTCAGCCGAGACCTGTCTTAAGTGTATGGTATGCTTAAAAGTGGAATTTACCTTTTCATAGGGGTCTTCCATTCAAGGAAGACCTGTCGCCCATCCCGATGTCTGTTGTAGTAATTACTTGCACTTTCCATGTAATCATTCTGGAGCATCTTTTCTTATACTCTGTGTTGTACAGTTCCTCTATTTTACAAACTTTAGGTTTTTGAATTGCCAGCAGCCTGCAAGAAAGCTCCAACTGGGCGTTACCATTTGGGAAGGTGTCCCTGCACAATCTAACTCTGGAATCACTTATTGTATAGTGTCAAACTGTGTAGGGTTGAAGACTACTGGAAATTTATTCATAAACATCTAGAAGGAATAATAGCGGAATGGCTCAACAAGTCAAAAGAATAGATGCTCCAGAATTGTTATTACACAGGGAACGTAAGTAGTTGCTAAAACACATTTCAGGAGAAGTGACCGCTCCTCTTTCAAACATTTTCAGTGCTGATAACCCAGTTAGATGGTCTTCGCCATTATTACATACTGGAGTCTTATCTTGTATGGCTACAACACTATACAAGGCATATAAAGAGTTACTAAACACTTCTGAGGCGTAAGATGCAGAAAGTTTGATTATGGCCACTTGTACAATTAGTGATGTAATGCAGGGAGCACTTACACTGTTTTCTGCTATTACATTTTGGAGATTACCTCTGGAAGGCATTTTACTCAAGAGGCAAATTAATAAGCATAAAATTAGCATGTACACTTAACAGGACTGTGCCACTCTTCTCAGAAATCCAAGACTTCAAGCGGAGGTGAAAAGTGATTTATAATAACCCGTGGTTCAGTGACTTCAACTTTGCATATTGAATTGGAAATGCAGATAAAAGCCTCAGGACAGGAAGGTTGTGGTGGAACAGTTCCTTACTGTATATGATGTGTGTTTCCGACAAATAAATAAGCAAACTATTTTATACCTCTAGATATCGAATTATAGGGTCTTGGAATTTTGTAAGGATGCCTACGATCAATGGATGGAAGGAAGGATAGATGGAATGGTAAATTGATGGTACTCGATGGATGGAAGGAAACATAGATGAAATTATAAATTGATGGTACTAGATGGATATAAGGAAGGAGAGATGGAATGATAAATTGATGGTACTAGATGGATGGAAGGAAGGATAGTTGGATCTGAAAAGTTAGACTAATTTGGATGGGCAAGTGGTAGACCTGGATGGACAGGAGGTGGGCCTTGATGGGCAGGAGATGAGCTTGGATGGACAGGTGATGGGCCTGGATGGACAGGAGGTAGACCTGGATAGACAGCTGGTCTGGACAGTCCGGCAGATGGATGGTGGACCTGGATGGGCAGGAGGTGGCCCTGAACGCGCAAGTGGTGGGCCTGGATGGTCAGGAGGTGGGCCTGGATGGACAGGAGGTGGGCCTGGATGGACAGGAGGTAGACCTCAATAGACAGCTGGTCGGGCAGATGGATGGTGGACCTGGATGAGCAGGAGGTGGCCCTGAACGTGCAGGAGGTGGACCTGGTAAAGCAGCTGGTCTGGACAGGTGGCTGGATGGATTTATCTGGACAGGCAGGTGGATGGATTTAGAAAGATGAAAGAATGTCCTAGTAATACTGGCAGATCAATGCTGATAGATAAATAGATCTATAGAAGCTAATAGATCAATCTGGATGGAATTATTGATTGATCTGGACAGACCAGCAGATTGATTAATCTAGCTGGATGAATATTCTTTTATCTTTATTCTTGTATTTTTTTCCTTTGTGATTACAGTGACAACCACCTCAATGGAAATTTGGTAATAGGCGCCTCATTGTAACATTTGCTTTATTGTAAGACGTGAGTTTAGGAATTTCTCTTCTTTGTGGCCATGTCCAGGTGATACAAAGCGTTCTAAGCGTGATGGTCTGAGATTTAAATTGATCTTTTCTTACCTCCTCCATTGTGAAGAGCCTCTATTCAGCTCTCAGTGCTCGTGTGTCACAGCCCTGGCACATTACTGCACTTCCCCTCCGACATGGACAGGGTAGAAAAATAAGTCATTGTCAACGAATTCTCTTCTCTCAAGACCCCAGCTGAATTCACCCTCTAAGTAATTTCACTTGAATAAAAAATGAAAGCTGTCAAGCCTCAGCTATCGGCACGGTGACAACTATTTGAGTTATTTTCAGTCCCATTAGATAAAATTGCTATGTTTCCCATTGTGGAATTTGATTTGATTACGGAAACTTCACTCTTTAACGATACATTCTTGACAGTGAGGTGGACTGTCAAACTGACAATGTCGTACAGTCCGGGTTCCTTAAATAGGCTCTCCAGGAGCATAAGGCAAGAAACATATTATATTATGGATAGTACAATAAAAGGAGAGCTATACTGGCCACTGCTGTGTGGTCCCTATTGTTTATAATACTGAGCAGTCTAAAGGGGTTTTCCGGGATTTTGATACTGATGACCCATCCTCAAGATAGGTCATCAGTATCTGATGGGTGGGGGTCCAACACCAGGGATCTCCGCCGATCAGCTGTTTGAGAAGGCACCATCGCCTTCTCTTCTCCGTGTTTACCAAGCACAGCGACGTACGTTGTATAGTGGCTGTGATTGGTGTCGGAGCTCAGTCTCATTCACTTCAATAGGGCTGAGCTGCAGTACCAAGCACAGCCACTAGACAATGTACGGTGCTGTGCTTGGGAAGCTGCGAGAAGGCTTCGGCGCACGCAGGAATGCCCGTGCCTTCTCAAACAGCTGATCGGCGGAGGTCCCGGGTGTTGAGCCCCCCCCACCAATCAGATACTGATGACCAATCCTGAGGATAGGTCATCAGTAGTAAAATCACAGAAAACATCTTTAAAGGGAATGTGTCATCAGAAAATGACCTTTTGTTAGAAGCCTAATTTTAAAGAATTTTAGATGAGTTTTCCTTTTTTAATTTTTCCTTGTCACTATCTACTGTCACCTAGTGGCCAGTGTGAGAATTGCAGGATTATTTACAGTTTTTAAAACAATATTGATAGTGACATGGAAAAAAAAAAAAACCACCAAAAATTCTAAAAAAAATCTGTTTGATGTGGTTTAAACAGTAGGTCATTCCCTTTAATGTGGGTGGAGTTACAATCGCATAAACTGCTCTGAGAGAAGGCGCCGCTGACCATATATTTCCGGTCATATGTGTTGGCCATTCGAATGAATGGATAACCATATGATACTTGTCCATATCCACCATAGCACCTCTCTATTCTGCCTAAACTTCTACCTAGCTTCTTCAGGTCACTATAGGATGGGAAATATCTCAAGATTTTGGAGTGATGCCCCGATTTCTCGAGTCTGTGAGACCCACTGTTCTGTGCCAAAACTCAAAAGTTTCTCAAGGTTGATAATGTTATTACTTAAAAGGTGGGAGGTCTTCCTAAAGTAGGTGTTTTGGGGGCTGAGTAGGCCTTCCTTCATCTGGTGTATAAAGCTAGCCATACACTTCAGGTAGTTGATGGTCCACAGCTTCCTGTTCCACCCGATGGCCCTGAGTGTGCGTGGGTTCTGAATGGGGAGAGTAGAGTGGACCACTGTCAGACACTGGGCAGCTTGTCTACCCTGAGAACAAAAGGATCAGGCATGTTGAAAGCCAACAGCTCTGATCCTTCTTTCCCATGACAGACATTAGATGGTTGTCCGTTCTTACTGAAATCAGCAGGTTTAGCCAACAATCTGATGTGTATGGCCAATTTAAAGGGGTTGTCCTATTTTGGACTTTCATGAGAGATCCACAGGATATGCCATAAACGTCCAATAGATGAAGGCCACACTTCTGGGACCTGCATCTATCGGGAAAACGGGGCCTCATTTGCTGGCTACAATGTTTGGAGAGGTTCCGGTGCATGTGTGGCTCTCTCTACTGACTTCTTTGGAAGAACCAAGGATAAATGAGCAAAACTGCACGGCTGATCTCAGAATTTCCTCAGAAATGAATGGAGAGAGCTGGCCATGCATGTATTGCTCTCTCGATTCATCTCCACAGGATTTTGAGGACAGCCAAGCAACTATGCTGGGATGTTCTTGGAACTCCATGCATGACCATCTCTCCATACCCTACATGCGTCAAATATCAAGTTGGGAGGCCCGCATCTATTCTGTGACTATGCCAAAAAAGTCTAAGGAATCTGTTTTCTGCCCTAGCTCTTTATCTAAGGCAGAGTGGCCGGTTGGCACCCCTTCTTCCACAAAAGGCATTGGCCCATGCCCTGTCAGCCTCCATCTTCAACTACACCCCTGGTTTCTAAACATTTTGGACCCACACATTTATTCTTGTTGGTTTTTTAGCTATTTTTGTGTGTTTTTATGTCTATAATGCCATTTTCCATAGGGGAGAGAAGAGTAAGTTTGGTTTTTATTTGTTTTTAGAATATTTTGCTTTACTTGAGGGTAGCAGCTATTTCTCAGGAGGCCTTGCATCTCCATAGACGCCATTAGTGGTATAAAGTATAAACAATGTGATCATTTGCTGTAGTGTAGTGCCGGTTGCTCATTTAAGGAGGTGATAGATGAGAGTGGCATAACGTCTTGATTAAAGACTGCAGTCAACAGTTGGCCATTACTGAGAGTCCTGGAGCTCTGCGTCCGATATCCAGTAACTGCCGATGATTAATGCTGCCATGTATCTATTAGGTTTGTGTCAGGAATAGATGTTTGCTTGGCAAATAGAATCAAACCCTTTGTTGTGTAGGATCAGCGATGTTCACATCCATCCTGCGTGTTCACTAAATTATATTTAAATTTCATCTAACAAACCAATCACTGGCGCCCTGTGTACGGACACCAGTATTATAAATGCCACATGGTAGGTGGGGGTGGGGTCACTTACCGGTTGCACACTGAGGCCTGGAGATTCACATTCTTTAGAGATGAGCCAATTATTTAAACTTTGCTTCTGTCTGAATCGGCTAAAAAATGTCATTTCAGTACGAATCAATCCTGTCCGTATCAACTCTCTCTCTCTCACCCTTTCTTTTTCTCTCTTATTCCCCTATTTCTCTCTTTCTCTCTTATTCTCCTATCTCTCTCTTTTTCTCTTTCCCTCTTTCTTTCTTTTTCTGTCTCATTCTTTTTCTATCTTTCTTTCCCTCTTTTTTTCTCTTTCCCTCTTTCTCTTTTTTTCTCTTTCCTTTTCTGTCTCTTTTTGTCTTTCTCTTTTTTTTTTCTCTTTTTTTCTTTCTCTCGCTTCTTACTCTCTTTTTCTCTTTCACTTTCTATCTCCTTTTCTTTCTCTTTTTTATTTCTTGCTCTTTCTTATTCTCTTTTTCTTTCTCTCCTTTCCCTTTCATTCTTTTTTCTCTCTTTTCCTCTTTCTCTATTTTTCTCCTTTCTTTCGAATCGGAATTTTTTAAAAAAAAATTTGGATCATATTGTGATACTAAGAAATCGATTCTCTTGTCTCTTACATTGCAACAGTTTATAGTAATGTAAGGCTACTAAGGCTACTTTCACACTAGCGTTTTTGCAGGATCTGGCAGGGTTCAGAAAAAACGCTTCCATTACTGATAATACAACCGTCTGCATCCATTCTGAACGGATCCAGTTGTATCATCTTTAACATTGCCAAGACGGATCCGTCATGAACTTCTAGTCAATGTTGGACGGATACGTTTTTGATTGTGTCAGAGAAAATGGATCTGTCCCCATTGACTTGCATTGTGGGTCATGACAGATCCGTCTTCCTCCGCATCCCAGGACGGATGCGGTTTGCTCTCCGGTATGATTTTGGAGCACTCCATTCTGTTCAGTTACGTTTTATCCCCATTGACAATGAATGGGGACAAAACTGAAGCGTTTTTTTCCGGTATGACGCATCTCAATACCGGAAAATATTAACGCTAGTGAGAAAGTAGCCTAACAGAAATCATGTCCCTTCACTTTCCTGACCATCTTCAGCCAGTACATTGGATTGGGTTATGGTTTATTTTGCCTGAGCAACGAGGAAGGTTTCTGCTTCAGCAAGCTTCCTCCTTAGATAAGGTGACCTAAACTCCTCCTGTGTCTCAAATTAATAATTTCCCATGTTTTGGCAACCAAAAATGAGGAGGACATTGTATGGACACCTAGAGTTTAGTTCTCATTCCTTTTTCACCATTCTGTTCTAGAGCGTTCTTTGTTAGCAGGGACCCAGTGCATTCTATGACAAGGATGCTCAACCTGCGGCCCTCCAGCTGTTGCAAAACTACAACTCCCAGCATACCCTAATAGCTATGTACTGTCCAGGCATGCTGGGAGTTGTAGCGTTGCGACAGCTGGAGGGCAGCAGGTTGAGCATCCCTTATCTATGACGTCCATCTGCCCTAATAGGTCATTTATCTTTTTGAGAAAACCTCTATTATGTCTCTATTATTAGCCCATCGACCAGAAAGTAGTCTGCCAAGCCTAAAAGAAACGGGCAAAAATATCCAACATGTACAATCCATCATCACAATAAGCAATCAGTCTTATCAGAAACTAGATGAATTTAGCCTGAACTAAAAAACATATGATTAAAGGGTTTGTCTCTAGAGTGGAGCGAACGTGCTCGTAACGAGCACTGTACTGCTCGGATCCCCTGCGCTTGAATGGCCGCAGCCATCCGGATCCGTCCTCACCTGACTGTAAGTCAATGGGTGCGGATCCGTTTGGTATGACACACGAGTGTGTCATACCAAACGGATCCGTCCCCACTGACTTGCAGTCGGGTGAGGAGGACGGATCCGGACGGCTGCGGCCATTCAAGCGCAGGGGATCCGAGCAGTACAGTGCTCGTTACGAGCACGTTCGCTCAACTCTATTTGTCTCGTATTAAAAAAAAACATGGCGGCTTTCTTCGAAAAACAGTGCCACACCCGCCCACAGGTTGTGTGTGGTATTGCAGCCTGACCTCAATACAATGAGTGTATTGAGAATTTTATTATTTTAGCACTTTGTTAATGCAGAAAACCCCTTTCATTTTTACCAGACTCACAACCCCCTTTATCCACATTAAAAGGGCCGCTTTGTCAGATGGCCACTCAAAAAGTTTTTAATGCAAACTGACAACACATTTACGGCCCTTACAAACAAGCACTACTTATGGTAAAAAGGTATTGTCCTGGATTAAAAAAAAAAAAAATATATATATATATATATATATATATATATGTATATATATAGCTGCTTACTTCCAAAAACAGTGCCACACTTGTCCACTGGTTGCTTGTGGTATTGCAGCTCAGCCTAACTCAATTCAAAAGAGCTGAGCTGCAAAACCGATCATAACCTGTGGACGAGTGTGACAACTATTCTTGGGGAAAAAAAGCAGTCCTGTTTTTTAGATCCTGGACAACCCCTTAAAGGGGGTTGTCTCACTTCAGTAAGTGGCATTTATCATGTAGAGACAGTTAATACAAGACTCTTACTAGTGTATTGTGTGATTATCCATATTACCTCCTCTGCTGGCTGGATTCATTTTTCCATCACCTAATACACTGCTCGTTTCCATGGTTACAGACCACCCTGCAATTCATCGGTGGTGGTCGTGCTTACACACTATTTGAAAAAACTTCAGCCTCTCCTGTGACCGGGACCATGGGAGCGAACATAGGGTAGTGCTTTTTCCTATATTGTACAAGCACAACCACCGCTGATGGATTGCAGGGTGGTTGTAACCTTGGAAACGAACAGTGTATAATGTGATGGAAAAATGAATCCAGCCAGCAAAGGAAGCAATATGGACAATCACAATACATTAGTAAGTCACTTAATGAAGTGAGACCAGCCCTTTAAAATGAGAATGAATAAAGACTTGCATGTCAGTAATTATATAACAGGCGGTATGGGTTTTCAGACAGTGGGCAATGGGGGAAGGGCCGGAGAGCCGCCTGCCTAGAATTTCTACCGTTCATTACCGTGCGGCCTTCTTTCCATGGATCCAGCGTTGAGGAGCTTGTCGACTGCAGCATGTGATTGATGTCAGGGCTGGGAGCAAACAGCTGCTGATTTTATGATTACTGCTTCATCTCTTAACCTTTGGAACATTACAGGAATATGTATTCACACCGTCATGCTTAATGGCGTTTGATGCAGTACTTGTACCGAACACTGATGGATCCTGCGGATCTCGCCATTATCATCTTCATCGCTCTTATTGCTTTTACTGGCATAAATACCGCAATTGTGTTCATTCTGTCATTTTGTGCTCACATATTGACTCTTAAAGCATAAGTGATAGCTGTCGGAAACTTCCAGGCTCCTTCTAGGCCCCATCTTTTGTTTTGGCCTTTGGCAATGTTCTTCAGGGTGAAGGTGGATGTGGTAAGGCCTCGTGCGCCTGGCCGTATTACAGATCCCAAGACAATGGCCAGAACCTGCTGTGGGCCTGTACTTATACTTATAAAAATATCTCTTACTGTATTACACGTCTTCTCGCTGTGGCAGTACGTGGAATCCATGATATGGAGCCATAGGGTGACTATGCACAGCGCAGATTTGTAGGCAGAAGATCCGCATGAAAACAGCATAAAAAACGCACATAAATCTGCGCTAACTACTGCTCGTTTTCTGCAGTTTTGTTGACTTTTTAGTATGGTTTTTCTGTTCAAATATGTACCTAATCCACACACTACACGTCAGCCTTAAGCCTCATTCACACGTCCGTGCTGAAATCCGTGAGCAGATGGTCAGTGAGGCATCCGTGAAGCTGTCCGTGGGTCCGTGTTTTTCTGTCCGTGTTGCATCCGTGTTTCACTGACACTGAACAGCTGAAAAATAATTTTCAAAGCATCTCTTCTTAATGATCCGTGAAACATGGATGCAACACGGGTGACATCCGTGAGGGATCTGTGGTTTTCACTGACTCATTGACTATAATGGGCGTGAGGGATCCGGGAACACAGATCAAGATAGGACATGCATCCGTGCTGAAAACACTGACCCACGGACCGTGCTAAAACACTGATGTCTGAATACACACATTGAAATGAATGGGGACGTGTGCTGTCCGTGGAGAACACGTACAGCACACGTCCGTGAAACACTGACATGTGAATGAGGCTTTAAGTCCTGTCCTACACAAGCAAGGTCTAAAACTGTGTTCATCCTGCTCTTCCTGGTTCTTGAATAAAATGTTTAAACTTTTTGAGCTGTGGTAATAGCTGCCTGTCTGTCTATCATCTATATATCTGTTCTATGTCTTTTATCTTTATCTATCTATGTATCTGTTTATCTATGTAGAATCTATCTAGAAATAACTAACCACAGCACATCCATTCGGTGAAAAATGTGTGTCCTTTATTCACCCAAACAGCATCTATCTATCTATCTATCTATCTATCTATCTATCTATCTATCTATCTATCTATCTATCATCTATCTATCTATCTATTTCATATCTATCTATTTCATATCTCATATCTATCTATCTGTCTATCTATCTATCTATCTATCTATCTATCTATCTATCTATCCATCTATCTCATTTATCTATCTCATCTATCTATGAATTATTTCATCACGAAGTGCATTTTTTTTTGTAAGTAGCGGGTGCAATGACAGGGAACAGGGATTGCGCCGGCTCCCATCATTGAACACCTCAAATGCCGCGTTCATCACTGATTGTACCATCTGCTCATAATAAAAAAAATAATTAAAAAAATAGATCATACTCACCTCATCCATTTGAGTGCGAAGAGGCCGCCACGGCCATCTTGCTTAAAGAAATCTTGCACAGTGCGTGATGACGTCATACGTCACCATGCACGAGGTTTTGCATGGGATCTTCAAGCAAGATGGCTGCAGCCTGTTCACATTCAAATGAATGAGGTGAATATTGTTATTTTAATTATTTTTATCTCCATTTTAAGGAAAATCAATTCGTTACCACAAAGCACAAGGAAACTGGGCTTCGCGGCTAATCGAATTTTCCCTGAAATTCAGATCTAACTGCAGTTCGTGAACTTTGATTTGCTCAACACTAATCCTCGTATTCTCTGTTATCTGTCTATATATCTTTTTGTCTGTCATCTATTCTCATATCTATTATCTATCTAACGCGTACAGTTTCTATCATCTATATATTTGTCATTTCTCTGTTTATCTATCTTTTTATCTATCCTCATATCTATCTATATATCAATCTGTCATTTCTGTTTTCTATCTATCTATCTCTATTATCTATCTATCTATCTATCTATCTATCTATCTATCTATCTATCTATCTCTACTATCTATCTATCTTATCTATATCTGTCTATCTCTATTATCTATCTATCTTCTATCTATCTCTGTATCTATCTATCTATCTATCTATCTATATCTATCTATCTATCTATCTATCTATCTATCTATCTATCTATCTATCTATCTATCTATCTATCTATCTATCTATCTTATCTATCTATCTCTATTATCTATATCTGTATATCTATCTATCTATATCTGTATCTATCTATCTATCTATCTATCTATCTATCTATCTATCCTTAAAGAGCACCTGTCACATTGTATGTGCTGTCCTATCTGCATACAACATTGTTATAGATGAGGATGATCTGACTAGATTTATAATTTTATGGGACAAAATCCAATATAAATTGTATTTTATGAATTAATAAATTGAGGTTCTTCGTTCACCCATTTTGTACATTTCGGCTCGTCTGATAAATGCGGACATCGCTGGGCGTCAGTGCTCGTCGGTGTGTATTAACTCTAGACTTACCAAAGTTTTCATGTAGTTACTGGAGAGATCACAGGAAGCATAGCTGATGGTTGCCCAGTATCTCTGCCTGTTGTTGACTCCATGATGGACACATTTATCTGACCTTGGCAGAATCTATATTATTATTAGTCGGCATCATTGTATCACACTACGGTCTGCCGGAAAATCAGTCTCCGATCTATTTCTGTAAACTTGCGGTTTGTGTTAATGATTGGCGCTGCTTATATAATAAAACCGCTTAAAGATAATCCTGAACCTGCACTGGTTTGGTGGAGAATGCGGGCGTTGGAGACGGAGGTCGGGCTGTCTGAAAAGAGCATTGTTCCACACATCTGCTGGAATGACAGGTGGCACGCTGGGCCCTAAACTAGCAGGAGGAAAGTGTTTTGAATGAGATATAAGATGAAGCTGGAAATGTGTCACGAGGGGGAGGGAGAGGGGGAGCCGCAGCAGAGCAGCGTTCAGATTTTGCTGACTTTAGTGTCATTGTCATCAGACGGGAGCTGTTGTGCTCGGTCACACTTCACTTGAAGTGATCCAAACTGAAATTCTTTGCAGATCGATGCAAAATATTTAAAGGGGTTTAAAGGGCCACTGCAGCTCTTCGGTCTTCCTGCATCAACATTTGATTCAGGTCACATGGCCTCAGCGGTGATGTGTCCATCATGCATTATGCGACCCAGTGCCACGACACATGGGGGACACGTGTCATTGACTGCAATGGCCACGTGACCTGTGTCAAACCGGTTGTTGATGCAGGAAGACCGGAGAGCCGAGTAAAGGAGCTGGAACCCAGTAGTAGGGATCAGGTAAGTATGATTTCTTCTGCAGGTTTGGCCATGTTGGGAGGTCCACCCGAAAGGACTCTGGTTGAACAACCCCTTTTTAAAAGGATTTTTTTTTTTGTAAAAATGATTTTTTTAACAAGTGCCTAAGCATGGCTGAAAAAGAAGGTTCATACTTACCTCCTCCATGCCACTCGGGTTCTCTGCGCTGCCTCCGCTCTCTCCATCTTCCAGTACTGTTTACATCCGACTGGCTTCAACGGTAACGAGCTCCTTGTGGCCACATCACTGCTGAAGCCAGTCATTGAGCGATGCATATGACCATGCCCATAGGGGGTGGGATGGAGTATCCAGTTGGCTGAGTGTCTCATTTACCACCATCACAATATTTACGATGGTTGTGACCGCTCACAAAAACCAGAATCTACACAATTACTCAACGTCTTGGATAGAATGGATGATGTTTCCACAAGTTCTTCTGTTAAATCAAGCGGCAACTTTCCGAACCGCTAATAAGACTTCATACGCGGCCAAGGTGCGAAAGCTTTGTAGATCCGAGAGCTGTTCCATTAGTAGTATGAATGATGCACAGAAGGATCCTCATTATGCCCGACAGCTGGGTTGAAGTAATTGGAAATGGTCTATGGATGTGTACGTCTCATTCTCACTTTCCAGGAAGTTCCTCTAATAACATTTTCTTTTAAAGATGATTGGTAATAAAACTGGATTATATTGCAATACAAGAGACAATACATAGCGGGAAACGTTGGGATCTCATTAGAAAAAGTGAATGTCAACAAAGCAATAGTGAAGATGAACATGTGTAATAATCGGCGCCGATGATCATAAACCGCACATCTCCTCGGTGTAAATGACAATTTGCTGTGTCGTTTATTCATGACCCCCATTGGGCTGGTTAAAGGCTTTTCAGTCTGAGAATCTATAACGTAATAAAGTAACAAAGGATCATTGCATATTCTTCTCTTTCTGTATCTGATACATGTCTTAAAGGGGTTGGCCAACTTTTGGGTTTTCTTGCAAACCTTCCTGGCGGGGGCGCACTACCAATGAGGCCAGGTGAGGCGATGACCTCAGGCAGCACCAGGTAGGGACAAGAGGCGGGCAGCGGAAGGACCATAGGCAATGAGCGCTTTCAATGTGGCAAAGGGGTTAGGTGAAGAAATTGGCATTTGGGGGTAAGGGGGGGGCCTTGTTTCAATTTTCATCTCAGGCAGCAGAAGGCTAGGTGCACGCCTGCTTCCTGGGCAGAACTGCAAATGGAAGCATAGTTACCTGCTCCCCGCTGCGGAGTCCCGGATCCTTCAGTCCCAAGCTTCGGCTGCCTCAGTAAGTTCCCCAGCTGTCAACATCCGCTTCGACCTGCTTCCTTTGCAGCATGAAAACCGGTCATGTGATGCAAGGGGGGGGGGGGCAGTTTATAGCTGAAACAGCAATTGGCTTCAGCTGTGTCACAGTGGATGTTGACATCGGGGTACCCAAGAAAAGGCATCCGAGGCCAGGAAGCAAACGAGTTGGGACCCAGCGTCAGGGAGCAGGTACGTATGCTTCCCTTTGCTGGTCTACCCAGGTGGAGGATTTTGCAAAAAGAAAAAAAAAACATAATGTGTCCAAACCCTTTAAAGTGACCATATACATTAGATAAATGTTGGAAAAACCTACAGTTTTAGGCAGGACTGGCCAACCATTGAATGTGTAAGAGGACCTCCTGACTCTCTTCAACGGTAGACGGAGGTAAAGAAGATTTGGGCTGTTGGATTGCTGTTGGGCTGTGATTTTCACACAAGTTAAAGGAAATTGCCACAATGACAGTGCTCATTGTCCATGGCCCTTCCCCTGCCCCTCTCTTGCCCCTACCTGGTGCTGCCTGAGGAGATCGCCTCACCTGGCCTCATTGGTGGTGCACCCCTGATTGTAATGGATGTTTATTGAGCTAGGTGTACAATGTTTTCCAACCTCCAGATGTTTCCAGAGAACCATATAAAGTTGCCACTTCTTGGTTCCTTCTCTATTGCCAATGTTCAATACTTGCTTGAAAGGTCATTGCTGTTTGACAATGAAGCTTAAGCTCCTAGATTATTGGCTTCTTACTGAGTTTTGCCCATGATATAGGCACGTCAGAATCTTTGTTTTAGATATTGATATTTTCCTGTCAGTGATGTCGTCGGGCTTCAAGAAAACCAGGCAAATCCATGGCCTACTGGGCTTTGAGGGGCCTAATGTGATCTAAATAAAGTTGGCTACAGACATCCTATTCTAGTTTAGCTGGGGATGAAGTAGACAGGGGTCATATTTGACTCGGAGCTGGCTCTTCTCCTGACTTTGACGGATTATAATTTTTTTTTTTTTTAGGTTTTGCAGTTAAATCTAAGCTGGTCTTCAAAATAATAAAGACATACTCTCTTATATCTTCTTCCTTGTTGGATCACTGTTGACTTTGTACAGTTTCAAGTTGATTTTTCCGCCAGGACAGCTCTGCGGAGATGCAGGTCAGGTCTTCTTGTCTGTTACCGCTATGACAGCAAACATTTTCTAACATCTCTTTTGTAGATCAGATCACCCTCAGCAGATCAGATAGCGTTGAGGGAAGTGCACTTTTCAATTTGTTGACATAAAAGCAAAGTGTGGTTTCAGTTTTTTTTTTTCTTCTGAAATTGACCACCCACAGTTCCATTAAGCCATTTCTATCTTACTTAAAGTCAACAAGCTAAAAATCTGAAATTTACTCTGCAATACGTGTCCGTTGTTTTGTTGTATTTGTTGAAAGGGAAAGAAAATTGTTTAGAATAGCGGTTCTTTCTTTAGTAGGCAACCTAAAACAAGTGTCAAAGTTCAATGTCTCGTCAACAGGTGAACGTTAATTGAGACGAGGACTGGGATCTGCTTAATGTTTTTACCCAAGTTTTTTCAGCTCTTTCCTCCAAGTGGTTCAATCTCAATTTTTGTTCCCTGTGATCTTTGAGGAAAGACTTTAGTCTTCCTATCACAAAGGTTCATCATTTATCATTTCACACTTGGATCATTGGGTGAAAGTAGAGCTATCTATGAGGAAGCTCATGAGCACTTTGAGCAATTTTAGGTTGGTTGCAAAATTGTTAACGTGTAAAAATCTCTGCATGGTTCTCTTTTTTTAGAGAAAAACGTTTGGTCACTTCATGCATTGAAACCTAGAAGGTCATTCATCATCTGAGCTGGCTACTCACATTACATTAACATCGGCCATCATTGCAGCTGGTCAGTCAAGCATCCGGTCATTTGCTTGAGCAGACTGACCATCGACATGCCAATCTGACATTTCAAAAAACTACCAATCATCTGATCATGCCATAGAGACATAGGGGGTCATTTACTATCAGATATAAGCCACGTTTTTGGCGTATATCTGTTACAGATTGTGGCGCAAAGGTTATTTGCTCTGCAATATGCAAATTTTCTCTGTACATGCCAGGTCTAAAAAAGGGAGGGCGGCATGGGTGGGGAAGAGTACAGACCAGCCATTCTCTTTTATTATTTTTCTACACCTCTTCTAAAGAAGACCTCTCCCCCTCCTGACATGTCTGTTTTAATAGATTCATGCACTCCCCATGTAATAACGGTTCTGGAACATCTATTCTTATGGCTCTATGTTGTGCTATTCCTTTATTATTTCTACTAGAAGTTATGAATGGCTTGCTGGCAGTCTGCAGTAAGGGTACAGAGGGGTGGTAACCAGTTGGGGGGGTGTACCTGCACAGACTCACTCTATCCAATCAGTGCTGCCATTTTCAGACTGTGCAGGTACACACCCCCAACTGGTCAACTCCCCTCTGTACCCTTACTGCAGACTGCTAGCAATTTATTCATAACTTCTAGTAGAAATAATAAAGGAATGGCACAACACAGAGACATAACAATAGATGCTCCAGAATTGTTATTACATGAGGAATGCATGAAGCTATTAAAACAGACATGTCAGGAGCGGGGAGAGGTCCTGTTTAAGCATAGAAAGTAGTCTAAATTTAAGCCAGCAAGAAAGCTGGTTTAGATTTAGATCGGTGGTAGATGTGCTGAACTTATGTAGAGGCCGGCGCCTCTACATAACTTCAGCGGAACCACCGCCAGCGCACTGGGTTATTAAGACCGCTGTCTAAAACACTGGTCTTAATAAATGACCCCCATAGTTTTATGGGACAACATATTTCATTCGATTGGGCCAATTTTAACCTATTTCATCCAATTTGAGTTGGAACTGACAATTTATGTTAGCGAGACATTTGACTGTCTGAGGTTCCTCTTTGTAAAGCTTTCAATAGATGTTGGAAATTTTGTTGAATTGTTTGCATTCCTGTTTCCTGTGATATATCGCTTCTCATATTTTCCTGGGAGGAATGAGCAACTAGAGTGCCACTAAGTGTTCGAGTGCTTTCCTCACCGTCTTAATAAATGCTTGCGTCTCATCACCCAAAAGTGAGATCTTCTTTTCAGACTTACAACAAAATGCTACTTTTTCTATCCTTTGGTACAAATAGAAAAAATGTAATCACTGCCTATAGTCTCATGAATCTAAAATTGCCCCCTTGCTGCATATGACTCATTTTGAAAATGATGTTCATTATACAGGGTGAGTCAAAAGTCGCCGGAGACACTTGTTTTATTTCAGAAACGAAAGGGAAAATGAAATACCTGAATTCACCCAACAATTAATGGTTGAGGGGGTCTATCTTTTAGGCTATGTCGTGAACGTGGCTGCCATCTTGAAAGCCCGCCATATTGGATCAAGAGCAAATTGTTCCAATGGGAAGGGGGGTCATGTAGCATATAAAAGAAGACCAGAATGTTTGCTGCAATCAGATTTGCAATATCTCTTGTGGTTCAAAAGTTATCAACACAGGACTTTGGACGTAGCCTAAAAGATAGGCCCCCTCACCGTTTACTTGCTGGGATGTTCAGATATTTCATTTTCCCTTTTGTTTCTGAAATAAAAGGATGTCCTGCAACTTGTACTACTAGGGATGAGCTAACTTGTATTTCAAGTTCAGCGTACAAGGTTTGGGTTATCTAAGAATTCTGTTATGGATTCCGCTACCATGGATCATAATTTATGGTCCGTGGTAGCAAAATCCATAACGGAGTTCTTAGAAAACCCGAACCTGAACCTTGTACGCCGAACTTGAAACACAAGTTCTCTCAACACTATGTACTACCCATCAAAGTTATAACATAGCAGGTCCAGAGATGGATTCATAGAACTGTACAGCTGATGTGTAGAACAAAGCATAGTGCTCCAACTGTGTCCTTTAAACTAGGACATGAGGTCACAGTGTTGTCCTTAGTGTTCCATATATCTGTATGTACATAATAGAGGTTGGTGGTGCTGTGTCCAAGTTGGATGGATGCTACAAGTGTTGCTGAAGGTGCAATAGACTCCAAGCTCTAAGGTAAAACCAGAGACTGGCAATGAGTTATACAAGGCCGATGTCCTGGGTTGTTGTCAGCAATGTCAAGTGACTGTTAACCAGATACCAGAACGGTGAGATTGTAACTACTTTGTCTATGTTCATAGATCTATTCCATCCAGAAAGAGATCACAATGAAACAAAAGCTCTGTTTGATCATCAAATCAAGAAGCCCAGACCTCATGGATTCCTTCTAGATTGTAACCTCTAGAGCTAATTGTCACTCTATGACTGCTGAGCTTGAGGCTACTCTAGCTTCTTTCAGGATTTAACCCACATTTTGTGTTAGGCCCAGGTTTTGACAAAATTGGAGGGTGGTCTCTCTGATTTATTTACTCTGGTGAACTCTAAGAACCTCAATCTAACACTGGACCCTGTGAACAGTTGGGTTTCAATTGTCTTGTTCCCGTTTACATCCCACCTACTTATATGGCAGTGTGATGAAAAGATTTGACTATGGGCAACATTAGATGATGGACACATCAAATGCCACAAAGTAACCCCAACTATAGTTTGTCTACAGTCCTGTAATGGAGCGGGACAAATCCCAGGAGCAAGGTAGTCAATGTGCCTAGAAATCTGCCAAGGTGCCAAACTTTTTGAATTGATCTGTATGACTTCCTGTGAAAATTCTCATAAAATGGTTTTTAAAAAATGTCAAAAGGTTCCAGAGGGTATAACAGACTCCAGAAGGTAATCTGTCTGCTCCTTTATTACAAAAAAAGGACAGTAATTCACAATGTTTCTGGTTCTGGTGGCATTTACTGAGAGAAAACTGCCAAAAATGTGAATCTGCTTATTAATCAAAAAACATAAGCCGGGTAGACAGTGTGCAATCAATTAATACTTCTCAGTCTCCGTAGAGGAAAAGCAACTAATAGCTAAATATATATACACAACATGTAGAGATTAGATGTTGTGCAGCTTGTCAGCAACCCCCATGGGAATTTTAATTGGAGCAGTAAACACAATTACATTGAAAGCGGAGAACCTGACCAACATCTATAGTCTACCATGATCTGTTTTGCAAGAGTAAACTACTGATCGGTAAAGACTTCGATGACTTGTTACTTTTATGAGGTTAGCGTTAAAGGGGTTGTCTCATCTCAGACATTGATGACATATCGCTAGGGAATTCCATTAGTGTCAGATAGGTGCGAGTCCCACCATTGGGACCCACTCTTATGTCCAGGATGGGTTCCCCAAAGTGAACAAGAGCACACTACACAAGTGCAACCACCCTCCTGCTGGCTCGGCAATTTTCAGCAGTCCCAAAGCAGTGAATGGTGAGGTGGCTGTGCAGGCCAGCAGTGAATGGTGAGGTGGCTGTGCAGCCCAGTGGTGAATGGTGAGGTGGCTGTGCAGCCCAGGTGAATGGTGAGGTGGCTGTGCAGCCCAGTGGTGAATGGTGAGGTGGCTGTGCAGCCAGTGGTGAATGGTGAGGTGGCTGTGCAGGCCAGTGGTGAATGGTGAGGTGGCTGTGCAGGCCAGTGGTGAATGGTGAGGTGGCTGTGCAGGCCAGTGGTGAATGGTGAGGTGGCTGTGGTACACTCTCCATTCACCACTATGGCACTTTGGAAAATAATCGAGCTCCCATAGCTATGAATGGAGAGCACTCCTCGCGTGCGTGGTTTGTTCTCCATTTTGGAGGGCCCATTCTGGAGATTGGTGTGGGTCCCAGAGGTGAGAGCAACAATTGCCAAAATAATTTGTGCTTTGCCTTTTTTTACATTTATTTTACTGCAATTTTGGAAGCAGTCTTGATTAAGGAGGTTCTGCCCTCCTGGGACCACCAGTGATCAGCTGAATCTGTAGGGAAATCTGTGAATATGTGTTAAACATCCCTGCAGTGCCACCACGAGGGAAGTAAGACATCTCACAGCTCCCTTTCAAATAGAGTTACCAATGTGATGCAGGACAGGTCCTCCAAAGTGAGAGACACTCAACGTAACATCTTTCCACTTTGGACAACAGATGAGGATCCGGGAGAGGGGATCCCATCTAATAACTCAGAATTCCTTCATATGGGTATATCAAAATTGTTTTTCTAATCTGGACAATCCCTTTAAAAATAATTCTACCATTTTGTGTCATATGAAAACCTGTGCTTCCATGGTAACAGACTACAAACAAATCTTGTGTAGTCTGATCCTACAGTTATACTTTTTTTCCATTTGTCCTCTACAAAATGTATCTGCAATCTGAAATTGTAATCTTCAGGGGAACCTGATACTTCAGTTCTCCAGCAGCACCGCTACAATGCAATGGGCTGTCCATGTAACACATGGACATATTAGTCCCTCCAGACAAATTTGTAGTTATTCTCTAATTGATAGAGGTCCTGAATGATCTACCTATCGGAATCTCAAACTAGACACCCACAATCTCTGCAACTGTCCCATGCATACGAATGTGGTTTGCCGGAATCCGTGCGCTTGATGCAGAACATCCCCATTCATATGTATGGAGGTGATATTCAGTGGAAGAAATGTCTGCAGTGATTCTGCTGCATGTCAATGTATTCTCAGTCTCCACGTAGCCTTAGATAACCGCTGCCAAAAACTCATTCCTATACAAGTTTTTATATTGTTGGTTGAAACCACTGTTTTCAGCGGGACAGGCTGGCAATCTAATGTCTAGGTAGAGAAGGATCAAGCGAATTGAATTTTTTGGTCCTACTGGAGAAAAGCCATCGGCAGAGGTGTCGGGCAGAGGCTTTCTTCTCTCTCTCTCCACATACATGCTCAGCCGAACTCTGGGGACTCAGGAGAGGTAGCTGTTGGCCAAACGATTGTTCGTCACCAGCTATTGAAGGGGTATGGCAGGGATCAGCAACCTTCGGCACTCCAGCTGCTGTGAAACTACAACCCCCAGCATGCACACTCACTCGGCTGTTCTTTGAACTTCCTTTAGAAGTGGAAGGAGGATTCTGGGAGTTGTAGTTTCTGAACAGCTGGAGAGCCGGAGGTTGCTGATCCCTGGTGTATGGCCATCTTAAGCTGCTGCCAGACATCTCCGGTGGCTCAGGTGCCTGAGAAAAAAGGATTGGGCATGTTTACATCCAACAGCCTGATCTTTATCTCCTTGGCATTCATCTCTGTGGGAAAGTTGGGACCCTCCCATACACATTTGGTGGTCAACCGTTCCTTCCAAAGTCGGTGGGTTGAGTTGACGTCTAATGTATGGCCAGCTTTATGGCTTATGTGGAATTTTATCACCCTGGATGTCTATTCAGCAAGTTTATGTCTATTAAGATTGGAGCATTCGTGTATGGCACATACTTTGCTAAACTCATTATGGTAATTTCCAGTTTTTTTATGACTTTTTACTTATTTTTAGACTTCAAATGCAATCTGCAGGAGTAAACGCTTCAGCGGTGAATCTAAAAATCAGGGCTGTAACAACTCAAACACTTTTATGCAAAAATCTCTTTGCTTTGCTCCTTTTAGAAAGCAAACATTGTGGGTTTGTTTCAAGTGAGGTTTGTAATCATTGTACACATCCAGACGGCTTAGAAGAACCCTTTGATTTTGCCATCTGCCGAGCGTGTGTCCAGCAAACAGCTTGTCACTATAGTCAGGAGGCAGTGGGGGGAGGCCGGCTTCACACCTCCCATCCCCACCCTGCCTCTCCTCTCTCCTCTGCTGTTTTAAATATTTGCTGACATCCAAGGCAATTATCTAGAGAATGCCAGTCCTGACATTATATCAGATAATGTGCACAAAGGAGTAGATAAGATGGCTGCACTGCAATGATAGGGCACTGATATATGACCCTTGTGTGTAACCAAAAGCCTGCATGGAATAGTGATGTGCATTGCTTTCCCTAGAAACTCCACCTTCAGATAAACCCTCTTTAAAATCTAAGTTGACCTGGCGATCAGTTAATCTGGACATAACATGTTCCCAGCAGCGGCCTCTGGAGGACGAGTGGAGTATTACATGCAGCCAGTCAAATGAATGGGCAACTCTGTAGTACATGGAGGTGCTTCCAAGTAGGGTGCTCCCTTCTATGATACCCATATGACCTAATAGGACATATCGAAAGGGGGAGTCTTCATAAGCAATATGTAAGACCAACATGGTTAAGGCTACTTTCACACTAGTGTTTAAGTTTTCCAGTATTGAGTTCTGTCATAGGATCTCAGTACCGGAAAAAAACGCTTCAGTTTTTCATTCATTGTCAATGGGGACAAAACTGTACTGAACAGAACGGAGTGCTCCAAAATGCATTCTGTACCATTTGCTTGCGTTCCCAGACCGGAGAGCAAACCGTAGCATGTTGTATATTGCTTTCCGTCCTGGCATGCGGAGCAAAACGGATCCGGCATGACCCCCCATGCAAGTCAATGGGGACGGATCAGTTTTCTCTGACACAATAGAAAACGGATCCGTCCCCCATTGACTTTCGTCTTGGCTATGTTAAAGATAATACAACCGGATCCGTTCATAACGGATGCAGATGGTTGTATTATCAAAAACGCTAGCGTGAAAGTAGCCTAATACGCAAATGTAGTAGATATGAAATTTGTCATTATATCACATGCTCATAGGCTTTCTATAGAAGGCCGCATGTAAACTTTTTCATAGTATCAAAAAAAAAGAGAGTTGAATGACAAATCCAGCTCTGCTACATCTGCAAATCTCTATTATCATCAAAATTGTGTAAGACAGTAGAAACCTTAAAAGCATTTTCTCAGCGTATCGCTGTTTGCCACCTCCATAATTATGTTAGAAAGCTGAAGGCTTGTGCCTACTAATATTATTTTAATTAAAATGATTTGCATCCTCCTACCACAGAATAAATATTTAAACCTCGCTGTCAGGATCGTGGGTGGCTGTAGATCTGTCTGTGATATTGAAACGGGTTTTGCACGCCTTTTTTTTTTTTGCTCGAAGCAGTCCTGTGCGGGTCACCACCCAATATTCCACCCAATTTCTGCATAGAGAATAATGTGCCCTTGTCACATCACGAGAGCGGAATATTAGGACTTGTTTTTTGTTGCATATTATCTATATATGTGATATACTTAGGTGGAACTGTTGGACAAGTAGCCATCAAGTTGAACCTGCCTTACACTTTATTGGTTTGTAGACTATCTATCTATCTATCTATCTATCTATCTATCTATCTATCTATTTATCTATGTTTCTATCCATCTATTATCTATATCTCTATTTATCCCTTTGGTATATCTATATCTATCTATCTATCTATCTATCTATCTATCTATCTATCTATCTATCTAATCTTTCCATCCATCCATTATCTCTCTGTTTATCCCTTTGGTCTATCTATCTATCTGTCTATCTATGTTTCTATCCATCTATTATCTATATCTCTATTTATCCCTTTGGTCTATCTATCTATCTATCTATCTATCTATCTATCTATCTATCTATCTATCTATCTATCAATTATCTATCTATATATCTATCCATTATATATCTATCTATCTATTTATCTATCCATTATCTTTCTCTCTATTTATCTCTTTGGTGTGTGTGTATATATATCTCATATCTGTCTATCTCATATCTATTTATCTAGCTATATGGCTTCCTAACTTCACGCTCTCTATCTGCCCATCTGTTGTTTCTCATTCTATAGACGTAGCCCTTCCATCCAGTAAGTTCTTCTTTCTATGCTCAGTGTCAGGATCACCTCCCTATCATTGCTGATGGTGAAGTAGTATGGCTCAGGACTCCACTGTACAAAACATGATGTTTACACTTCCACCCAGCACCAAGGATGGATCTCACTGCTGCACTGATCCTACATGAGATATTTTATAGAACAAGCCTTTGGAATGTCCTTGACTACTGTCGGAGAGCGTTACATTTGTGATCATTTGCTCGTAAATCCAAATATTGTGTGTCACAGGGCCGGAGCTGGTTTTCTCTTGCTGAGGGCAATCTAGCTAGTATGTGTTGTCTGAAGCTGACAGCTGGTGTCATTGTCCCTCCCTGTGGTTGTGTGTCATAGACCAGATGTTGGATCATTTGAGGCCTCGGTCTCACATTGTAGCAGGACGTTGTCTGTAGAGGGTTTCAGTGGATAGACTCTTCTGGGGCCAAAATGTATTGGTAGACTCTTTATAAAATTATACATAGACATCATGACATTCTTAAGACTAGGGCAGTCTTATGGGGTTTGCACTATATTATGTGGTTGTTTGTGTTCTTAATGTAATCAGACAAAGATACAATTAGATGATTAGAGCCCATGTCCATGACCAGTTTCAGATAATCTTTGTTGGGGGGAAGTTGGTGGCTTGTTCATCTGGAACTTCAATTACTAGCAAATCCCATCTCATCAGATGGAATCTCATTGTTTGGCTCTAAGTATCCAATTATCTTTTTTGTGTTTGTTTATTGTTCACTTTGGATGAAATTTGATACAAGTTCTTCTGTTTTAATGTTGATTCCTTTTCTTCTTTGTAGGCACAACACGCCCACCTAGAGAAGGAGAAGTCCCTGGTGTGGACTACAGATTTCTGACCGTACAGGAGTTTTTGGCACTGGAACAGAGTGGAACTCTACTTGAAGTTGGGACATATGAAGGTATGATCAGAGAGATTGATGTACACGAGAGTGATGTTGGTTTCCTTTAAAAGGAGTTGTCTATAACTTTCCAGAGGGTCTGCTTTTATCAAGACGCAGCACCACCTTGAACTGTGGTCAGCCAAACCGGAGGTTTTTGTTGGGACTGGTTGACAATTTAACGTGTATGGGGGGCTCCAGACTCTTGTGTATGGCCACCTTAGAGGGTTAGCCCATCTGGGACATTCATGGTATATCGTGAGGATATACCATCAATGTCAGATAGGTGCAGGTCCCACCTCTGAGACCCACTGCTATCTAAAGAATGGGGTTCCTGAAGTTAAAGGGAGTCTTTCGCCTGTTTTTGACCAATATAACTAACAGCAGTTCCCCACAGAAGATTTCATACACATCCCAGACATACCTGTGTGCACTGTGTGTCTGTATTACATGTCACATCCCAGACATATCTGTGTGCACTGTGTGTGTGTATTACATGTCACATCCCACACATACCTGTGTGCACTGTGTGTGTATTACATGTCACATCCCAGACATATCTGTGTGCACTGTGTGTCTGTATTACATGTCACATCCCAGACATACCTGTGTGCACTGTGTGTCTGTATTACATGTCACATCCCAGACATATCTGTGTGCACTGTGTGTGTGTATTACATGTCACATCCCACACATACCTGTGTGCACTGTGTGTCTGTATTACATGTCACATCCCAGACATACCTATGTGCACTGTGTGTGTATTATATGTCACATCCCAGACATATCTGTGTGCACTGTGTGTCTGATTACATGTCACATCCCAGACATACCTGTGTGCACTGTGTGTCTGTATTACATGTCACATCCCAGACATACCTGTGTGCACTGTGTGTGTATTACATGTCACATCCCAGACATACCTGTGTGCACTGTGTGTGTATTACATGTCACATCCCAGACATACCTGTGTGCACTGTGTGTGTATTACATGTCACATCCAGACATACCTGTGTGCACTGTGTGGTGTATTACATGTCACATCCCAGACATACCTGTGTGCACTGTGTGTCTGTATTACATGTCACATCCCAGACATACCTGTGTGCACTGTGTGTATTAGGCTACTTCCACACTAGCGTTAGTACGGATCCGGCGGGTGAAGGGACCCGCCGGATCCGTACTGAGTAATACAACCTTGTGTATCCGTAATTCTGGATCCGGTTGTATTAGCTTTTAAACGGATCCGGAATAACCTCTATTGAAAGTCAATGGAGGACGGATCCGTTTACAAGTGTGTCCACACCAAACGGATCCGTCCCCATTGACTTGCATTGATGCATTGATCCGTTTAGGTGCGGATAACTAGTACGGAGAGCAAACCGCAACATGTTGCGGTTTGCTCTCCGGTCTGAAGACTGAACGGAATGCTTTCAGGAGCATTCCGTTGTCTTCAGTTCAGTTTTGTCCCCATTGACAATGAATGGGGACAAAACTGAAGCGTTTTATTCCAGTATTGAGCCCCTATGACGGAACTCAATACCGGAATTCCATAACGCTAGTGTGAAAGTAGCCTTACATGTCACATCCCAGACATACCTGTGTGTTTGTATTACATGACACATCCCAGACATACCTGTGTGCCCTGTGTGTGTGTATTACATGTCACATCCCAGACATACCTGTGTGCACTGTATGTGTATTACATGTCACATCCCAGACATACCTGTGTGCACTGTGTGTCTGTATTACATGTCACATCCCAGACATACCTGTGTGCACTGTGTGTCTGTATTACATGTCACATCCCAGACATACCTGTGTGCACTGTGTGTGTATATTACATGTCACATCCCAGACATACCTGTATGCACTGTGTGTCTGTATTACATGTCACATCCCAGACATACCTGTATGCACTGTGTGTCTGTATTACATGTCACATCCCAGACATACCTATGTGCACTGTGTGTGTATTACATGTCACATCCCAGACATACCTGTGTGCACTGTGTGTGTATATTACATGTCACATCCCAGACATACCTGTATGCACTGTGTGTCTGTATTACATGTCACATCCAGACATACCTGTGTGCACTGTGTGTCTGTATTACATGTCACATCCCAGACATACCTGTGTGCACTGTGTCTGTATTACATGTCACATCCAGACATACCTGTGTGCACTGTGTCTGTATTACATGTCACATCCCAGACATACCTGTGTGCACTGTGTGTGTGTATACATGTCACATCCCAGACATACCTGTGTGCACTGTATGTGTCATGTCACATCCCAGACATACCTGTGTGCACTGTGTGTCTGTATTACATGTCACATCCCAGACATACCTGTGTGCACTGTGTGTCTGTATTACATGTCACATCCCAGACATACCTGTGTGCACTGTGTGTCATATTACATGTCACATCCCAGACATACCTGTGTGCACTGTGTGTGTGTATTACATGTCAATCCAGACATACCTGTGTGCACTGTATGTGTATTACATGTCACATCCCAGACATACCTGTGTGCACTGTGTGTCTGTATTACATGACACATCCCAGACATACCTGTGTGCACTGTGTACATGTGTGCACTGTATGTGTATTACATGTCACATCCCAGACATACCTGTGTGTGTGTGCTGTATTACATGTCACATCCCAGACATACCTGTGTGCACTGTGTGTGTGTATTACATGACACATCCCAGACATACCTGTGTGCACTGTGTGTGTGTATTACATGTCACATCCCAGACATACCTGTGTGCACTGTATGTGTATTACATGTCACATCCCAGACATACCTGTGTGCACTGTGTGTGTATTACATGTCACATCCAGACATACCTGTGTGTCTGTATTACATGACACATCCCAGACATACCTGTGTGCACTGTGTGTGTGTATTACAGTCGAAAAGCACTTTTATTCTGCTTGAAAACAGCTCCCAAGTGCCGAAAGCAAACCAGACTGAAGAGGGGAGGGCTGCTTTAGCGGCTCATATCCTGGGATTGGTAGCTGACATTCCAAGCTTTCAAATGATACCAAAGTCACAGCATTATATCCAGTATATCAGAAGATATAGCTGTTAGAAATCCAGTTGGGAGAGAAAGCTGTTTTTAGTTTCACTTTCAGCTGGGCACTTGGGAGCTGTTTTCCTGCAGAATAAAAGTGCTTTTCCTGGACATAGAATACAGACACACAGTGCACACAGGTATGTCTGGGATGTGACATGTAATACACACACACAGTGCACACAGGTATGTCTGGGATGTGACATGTAATACAGACACACAGTGCACACAGGTATGTCTGGGATGTGACATGTAATACACACACACACAGTGCACACAGGTATGTCTGGGTATGTGACATGTAATACAGACACACAGTGCACACAGGTATGTCTGGGATGTGACATGTAATACACACACACACAGTGCACACAGGTATGTCTGGGATGTGACATGTAATACAGACACACAGTGCACACAGGTTATGTCTGGGATGTGACATGTATACAGACACCACAGTGCACACAGATATGTCTGGGACGTGACATGTAATATACACACAGTGCACACAGATATGTCTGGGATGTGACATCTAATACAGACACACAGTGCCACACAGGTATGTCTGGGATGTGACATGTAATACACACACACACAGTGCACACAGGTATGTCTGGTATGTGACATGTAATACAGACACACAGTGCACACAGGTATGTCTGGTATGTGACATGTAATACAGACACACAGTGCACACAGGTATGTCTGGATGTGACATGTAATACAGACACACAGTGCACACAGATATGTCTGGGACGTGACATGTAATATACACACACAGTGCACACAGGTATGTCTGGGATGTGACATGTAATACAGACACACAGTGCACACAGGTATGTCTGGGATGTGACATGTAATACACACACAGTGCACACAGATATGTCTGGGATGTGACATGTAATACAGACACACAGTGCACACAGGTATGTCTGGGATGTGACATGTAATACACACACACAGTGCACACAGATATGTCTGGGACGTGACATGTAATATACACACACAGTGCACACAGGTATGTCTGGGATGTGACATGTAATACAGACACACAGTGCACACAGGTATGTCTGGGATGTGACATGTAATACACACACAGTGCACACAGGTATGTCTGGGATGTGACATGTAATACAGACACACAGTGCACACAGGTATGTCTGGGATGTGTCTGCAATCTTCTGTGGGGCAGTGCTGTTAGTTATATAGGTGAAAATGAGGTGACAGACTCCCTTTAAGGAGAGAGTGCATTTGCAGCATGCTCTCCATTCATCACTATGGGAGTTCTGAAAATAACCAAGCGAGCACACTTGGTTATTTTAGGAAATCCTATATCAGTGAATGGAGAGTGCGCTGCACAATCACGGCCACCTCTCCATCCACTGCTATTGGACTGTCAGAAAAAGCCGAGCCAGCGCTCTGCTATTTTCAGAACTCACATAGCAGTGAATGGAGGGCGGTCGTGCATGCATGGCTGCTCTCTGTTCACTTCGGGAGTCCTGTTTTTGAGATAGGAGCAGGTCCCAGATGTGACATATGCCATCAATCTCCCAGATGGGAATACCCCTTTAATCCTGGAAACTCTTTTAAAGTTGTGATCGATGTGGTCCAAGTGCTGAGACCCCCGCCAATTTTCAAAGTGAATGGGCAGAAGCAATCATTAGGCTCCCCAAGGTCCGATCAGAAATGAAGGGACACAGCTCTCAGCTGAGCACTCCCACCCCCTCGCTTTAGCGATCAGCGGCAAAGTAAAACGGCTTCTGTAACTAATGGTGTAGATGGTTCTCCTGTACGTCCCTCAACTTACTTCTGCTTCGATGCTTTACGGTTTACATCTTTTGAGTCTTGTTCATTGCTATAAATGATGCATTTTACCATTTTCTTATAGAATAATTCATTTGAAAATATGTGTCTCAGCAGACCTGATTACAGGATAATTAAACCATTTGCAAACTCTTGTAATTTGTTAATGTGATTGCAAAATTGCAGAGTGAAAATTCAGAAATGGGATTTTGAACGATGTGTCCTCATAAAACCTTAACTAATTGTCCAGGCGAAACAAGAATTTATTTATTTTTCTGTCTACTATGGAAGCCAGAAATCAGTGCTGACAAACAAATCAACATTGCTGGCTTTCTGTAGTAGAAGCCTCACATGGCATCATGCCACAACGAGCAGTCAACGGTATACTACTACTACCATGCTTCTCACTGCTTACCCCACGGTATACTACTACTACCATGCTTCTCACTGCTACCCCACGGTATACTACTACTACCATGCTTCTCACTGCTACCCCACGGTATACTACTACTACCATGCTTCTCACTGCTACCCCACGGTACTATACTACTATGCTTCTCACTACCCCACGGTATACTACTACCATGCTTCTCACTGCTACCCCACGGTATACTACTACTACTATGCTTCTCACTGTTACCCCACGGTATACAACTACTACCATGCTTCTCACTGTTACCCCACGGTATACTACTACTACCATGCTTCTCATTATTACCCTGATAGGGTGATTGTGCTTGAATCAGGCCACATGAGTAATATTAAGGCCTCTTTCACAGTAGCGGCAGCACGGATCCGGCAGGTGAAGGGTGCCGCCGGATCCGTGCTGCCGCAGGAACATGTGTGGGGCCGGAACCGCGCTTGTCACAAAGTACATACACACAGACACACAGACAAATACACATACATACTTACATGCTCCCGGCAGGTCTCCACAGTGCAGGAGGAGCAGGACGGCGCGCACATAGGAAGATTCCCCACAGTGCCCTCTGCTGGGTGCCGGGTGGAATCGTCCTATGTGTGCGCCGTCCTGCTCCTCCTGCGCTGTGGAGACCTGCTGGGAGCATGTGAATATGTATGTGTATATGTCTGTGTATGTTTATGTGTATGTCTGTATGTGTGTGTGTATGTATGTATGTATTTGTGCAGGTGACGGATCCGTCATGAACTCCATTGAAAGTCAATGGAGGACGGATCCGTTCACCATTGTGTCTTGGTGCGGATGCCTGGACCGGAGAGCAAAGTGCAGCATGTTGCGGTTTGCTCTCCGGTCTGAAGATGGAACGGAATGCTTTTAGGAGAACTCCGTTGTCTTCAGTTCAGTTTTGTCCCCATTGACAATGAATGGGGACAAAACTGAAGCGTTTTATTCCGGTATTGAGCCCCTATGACGGAACTCAATACCGGAATTATAAAACGCTAGTGTGAAAGTAGCCTAAGCGAAGTTTACAAAAACTTGATTCAGCTGCTTCACCGAATTTCACTAAGAAATTTGTTTCATGGCAAATTACGGGCCAAGTAGCGGGCGCAATGATGGGGAACGCGATTCTTCTGTTTCCCATCATTGTACCCCTCAGATGCCTTGTTCATCACTGATCACATCTGAGATTAAAAATGAGGGCTTTAATGGGTTAATCAGTTAAAAAATAAAAAATACTCACCTTATCCATTTAATCGCAAAGAGGCCACCACGGACATCTTGTTTAAAGATCCCACGCAATGGTGACGTCTTGCATCACTGCGCGAGGAATTCTCAATCAGGATGGCTGCAGCGGCCTCTTCGCACTCAAATGGACGAGGTGAGTATGTATTTTTTTTAATGCAATTTCAGTGAAAATTGATTAGTTACCACGAATCACAAGGAAATTCAGCTTCGCGGCTAATCAAATTTTCCCTGAAATTCGTATCGAAGTCCCCTTCAGATACTTTGATTCACTCAACCCTACATATGAGCCCAATATTTGGTGCATGATACCACAAAAGGACACTGTGTGTTGGCAATACTTCTTGAGGTCAACGTAACTGTTCAACTGTTTTGGTGGTCAATGTTCAGGTGGATTACCAATCATTAGTGTAGGTAAGAAAACTGTTTATTGGCGCCCTTAGATGGTTAAGCACTGGCATCCTGAAGAGCGTGAAAGCCAAAAACCAAGACCAAGCTATGACCAGAGGCCAAAAACCAAGACCAACCAAGTTATGGGTGGTGGTGTTCAGGATCAGATGTTATCTTGTAGCTCTGGTGGTGGAAACTATACAGCTCCATTCATTGTGTAAAGATGAGATCTGGTTACAGCAGCACCGCTCCCATTTACTTCATTAAGAGCAGCATTGTTCCCATTCCCTCCATTAGGGGCAGCACTGTAATTACCAGTTCTGTCCTTTACACAGTGGACAGAACTGTTTCATTCTTGCGCCGACTTCCAGTGCTGGAGCTACAATGTATCAGCAGATCGGTGGGGATGCAGGTTATTGAACCCTGCCTATCTTCTGATCGGTTGCATCTTGAGGATAGGCCACCATTATCACAATCCTGGACAACCCCTTTAAGATAACCATACACATTAGACACAACTTGGGCAATCTTGATTTTTGCCAGTAAATAAAATTTTATGGTGGCTTCTCAACTCCACCTACAGGGAGATTCCGCTCTTCTCATTGACATAAACAGCCAATCGGGAGACGCTGGCGGACCGTTATTCAGTGTATATGGACACTTATGCAGTCACTAGAATTATGAGCTAAATATTGTATCTCAAAGGGGTTGCCCAAGATCATTTAAAATGTCATAGAACCCCTACAATGTCTTAAAATTAAAAACATTGGCTGCAGCTGTGACTTGCCGAGTCCAGGGACAGCACCATGACTCATTGTAAACAAACGGCGAGAGAATGGCGCTGAAGAAGCGCGCAAGTCGATCACATTTTTTTTATTTTAAGACATTGTAGTCATTGTCCTACATTTATAATTATCTCAGACAACCCCTTTAAGGTAACGAGGTAGACTTAGTAGTTTTTTTGTTCTAGAAATGAGCTCTCTGATGTGATCACCTAAGAGGCAGGAAGTCCATGTGTCCATAGTGACCTGTCCTTTGTCATGCATCAGTAGTAGATATGGGTAAGACATACCCAACAATAGGCTCTTTGTTTTCTACTGGCCTCACGTAGAAGATAGTCGTTGGATTGTTTTTACTGACCACTTCTTAAGCCGGATTAACACAGGGCGGTTGTTGGGCCGATTATCAGGAATGAATGTTAGAACAAAAGCTCGTTCCTGGAAATTGGACCATGTGAAGGTGTCGCTGATGCAAAATGCTAGTTCATCATGTGAATTGGTTATTTATGGGGACACCTAAATTATCATTTCTGGGCAGCAGGTTGTGTTGTGTGCAGAGGGCTCTGCTGCCGAGAAATAATGAATCCGTACAAGGAAAAGCAATAGCAGTAGCCATCGCTCGTTCCCATACCGTCAAGATGATTGATGACTGCATGTAAATTGATATCGTTACCTCTCCTGATGAGCAGAAGTTATTTGGAAGTTATAGTGTGTGTAAATGCACGTTAAATTTCCTCATAGACATTCTACGATTGTCGACCGAACCTGACGTTTGTGATGAGACCTCCCAACAATCTCATGTGTATGGGACCTCTGGACTTTTCACTCACAGATCGAGTTGAGGGAAAGAAGGATCAGGCATGTTGAATCTCAGCCCTACAACATGATGGAGGAATGCTTAAAAGTAAAGGAACAATGGTTTTTGGACTTGGTCTTTCAATATTTTGTTCTTTGGATTCAAGTAGTTTTTTGGACGTTCACTGCTGTCAGTGAATATACAACCATGGTACATTTTTGAAATGATTCTCCAATGAGCTGGAGGTCTAGTAGCTAAGGTTGGCCATACATGTTATATAGCATATGTGTTCTGAATGGGGAGAAGGGAATAAGCTGCTGCTAGACACCTCTAGTGGCAGCTTATCTAACCTGAGAACAAAAGGTTGGGCATGTTGATATCCAGCTGCCTGACCCTTCTTTCCACCCCAATATCTGTAGTCAAGGTACAATTGGGACCTTCCCATGTACTTCTGAAGTCTACAGCTTCAACCAACATTGAAGGGGTTGTCTGACCTAAGAGATGACAATACTTGTGGCTGGAAGGTGTCCCCATTGAGAAAAAAAAAACCCACTTCCTTTCCACAGTCCCACTGTTCAAGCCCAGCTTCATTGTTCCTGGCTTTTTCTAGTCCTGGCTGGACTGGAATGGGTTTGGTTCTATGACCACTGCGCTTGACCGTGTGCTTGAACGGCATGTCACTAGCAGTAATGGGCCGTTCAACCACATGTGACCGCTAAGGTCAGTGATTGGGTGCAGTTGTCACTGGACCAAGCCATTTGCAGTCCTGCCGGAACGGAAATGGGATGCGAACATAGTGCTGGAAAGGTGGGACTGCAGACAGGACACTGTTTTGTTATTTTTTTAATGGGGTTTATCTTCCGACCACTGGGTTTTTTGGCTTCTCGGCCTGACAACCCTTTTAATCTAATGTGTATGGTTATCTTTGCAGTCATTGAATGGAAATGTTCTTATTGATCCTCAACAAATCTTCTTTTCATGGAAATTTTCTGATGATTATGTGGTTCTGTATTCAGGAAAAGAGGAAGAAGAAGGTTCAGACCTTCGTTCCTCTGGTGCTGCTGTCATGTCACTGGGGGTTCTCAGGCCTAATGTGGATATCATTCTGCACCATGACCAGAAAGAATGTTATATTTAAGAACGATTTATGAATTTCTGCCTGGTATAATAAAAAGATCTTGGAAATTGGTTTCCTGGTGGCTCGGTTATATTACTAGTTCCTGGTGATTTAATAGGTCATGGCGTCATGAATTTGTTTTTATTCTCCTAAGCAGGCATCTTATCTGCCCGTAGGTGGTCCTACCACTGTAGTATTAGCTTCAATCGATTTGTGACAACCGGCTTTGTTTTTAGGGTTTTTCTTGCTTCCTTCCTACTTTATTTATTGACTGTTGATAGAAGAAAATGAGTAGTGTTGATTGAATCAAAGTTAACGAAGTGGACTTCGATCCGAATTTCAGGAAAAATTTGATTGGCTGCAAAGCCGAATTTCCTCGTGCTTCGTGGTAATGAATCGATTTTCCCTGAAAAAAAAAAAATCATACTTACCTCATCCATTTGGGCGTGAAGAGGCCGCCGCGGCCATCTTGCTTGAAGATACCACCCAAAATCTTGTACATGGTGAGGTATAATGTCACCACACCAGTCGACGTCATGAAATCATCACGCGTTGCGTGAGATTTAGCTCTGGATATTCGAGCAAGTTGGCCGCAACGGCCTCTTCGCAATGAAATGGATGAGCTAAGTATGATTTAATTTTCTTTAATGAGCAACCCCTAAAATACTTTAATATTCATCTTAGATTCCGCGATCAGTGATGAATGCGGCATCTGTAGGGTTCAATGATGGGAGGGGGGCGCGAAGTCGCCGTTCCCTGTCATTGCACCCGCTACTTACAAAAAAATGCACTTGGTGATGAAGTAATTCATCACGAAGTAAATTTTTTTGTAAAATTTGGCAAAGTAGACAAATCGGATTTGTAAGAAATTCGCTAATCTCTAAAAAATGAGAGTCTATTTTACTACAGTGAGCAGATCTATTAGGGTACGTCCACATGGACGGGTTTTTGCATGCAGTTTTGGAAGCCAAAATCAGCAATAGATAATAAGAGGAGAGAAAGTATAAAGGGCAGCTACAACTTCTCCTTTTTTTAATTCACTCCTGGTCTTGGCTTCCAAAACTGCATGCAGAAACCTCACCATGTGGTCGTACCCTTACTGAGTTGTTGGGTGTGTACCAGATCATACCCAACAGCTACCATTCAAGCATTGTGTCATCCTTTTTCTATACTGTTGTTGTTATTGCCTATGACCAGGGGTGTAACTACCATAGCGGCAGACCATGCAACTGCTATGGGGCCAGGGCAAGAGGGGGCCCAGTCTTAGTTGGGATTATCTCCTCTTCTACTGGAGGTGAAAACTTGGTCAGGACTTTACCCTCTAAAGGAACAACTTTTAGGAAATGAGGCAGTGGAAAAATGTCCCAAGGGTCATTGAAAGGTATTTAGGCAGAAACCCTTCTGTGCTGTGTGGGGGGCCCATCCTTGCTATGGGGCCCTTACTTCTCTATGTACGCCACTGCTTATGACTATGTGATTGTGAAAGTTCGATTTGTGACTGAATTGGTCATCCAAATAAATTTGTGTCCCTATCGCCTGCAGATCTCTCTCCTCTCTCTGTAATCTCTCTCTTCTCCTGAATCGAGCGAATAGCAAAAAGTTTTAATTCTTTCATACCCAATCTTTTTGGAAAATTTGGGTTGAATTTGTGAATTTTAGAGTCCTTAGCCCATCTCCCGTGATTGTGTATCATGCAGTGCACTGTGGTCTTAATGTTGTTTTTATGTTTAGGTGTCTTAAAGGCCATGGACACCTTTGGGGGCAGTTTTTTATTTATTGCGTTTTATTCTATTTAGGCTAATTTTGGTCTTCACATTTTTCAATCGTTTTTGTTTTATAGCCTTCACTCTGAGGGTATGTGCAGACTAATTCTCTCTGTGAGAACATTGTTAACTTCTTATTAGTTTGATAAGAATTTAGCTATAACGAGTGCTGTCAGGAGTTTAGAGATAAGGACAAACACATGGAGCCGTCAGTGCAGCTCCTTGACGGATTCAGTGTAAAACAGAAAGCAATAATCTGTAGTTATACTGAAAGGGTAGGCTTTAGAAGATAAAAACAGTTGATTTTTTTTTTTTTTAAATAAAGACCTATTGAGAAAATGCTGTAGAATTGTGATACAATACACTGTGAACATTAGCAGCATTACGTAAGGCACAGCCTGTTATAATGCGCTGATAATTATATTTTTACAGCAGTGTACTTGAAGGGACACCTCCATCAGCAAGTGTTATTTTTTTAAAACTCAATATTCATAGAAACCATTTTTTTCTTTAGTTTTTGGCTGTTTTTCTTTTTCATTTCGGCAGAATATTGTCATTTTGTAGTAGTCAAAGCAAATTATAAAACCTCCTATATAGATAGGAAATCCATTGTCTTTTTACAGCTACTGAGTGGAACGTGCGATCTGATTGGTAATCCTCATGATAATAGTAGATGTAGAATAAGAATGACAGATTTTCATACATCCTATAACAGGGATCAGAAACTTCGTGCACTCCAGCTGTTGTAGAAACTACAACTCCCAGAATACTCCATTCACTTCTGTGGGAGTTAGAAGAACAGCCTGAGAATGTTTGCATGCTGGGAGCTGTAGTTTCACAGCAGTTGGAGTGTTGAAGGTTGCTGAACCCTGTCCTATAACAAGAAGACCCTATAATAATAATCATTTTATAGATGTATAAATTGTGTTATGGTATGACTGCGCGTCGGCAGCAAGTTGCAGAAAAGTTGTGCTACACAGAAGCGTGTAGCTACATGGCGACATTTCATATAATTTATTCCAATGTTATCAAGAAAGTCATGTGACATTTCATATCACTTATTTTAATGGTGTCACCATGCGACTGCTGCGACTGTGATGCAACAGTCGCAAAAAAATCTGACTTGGAAGGATTTTTTGAAAGTGTTGCGTCGCAGTCGCAGCATGTTGCACTATTGAAATACATTATATGAAATGTTGCGCTACTTTCTTGTCATAGGACACACGTCACTGTGTGGCGGTGCCCTTAAACATTTCGGGAAGCTGTGGATAGCCATAACCTTTTTTTTTTGCAGCAGTCGTGTTACATGCAGCACCTTCAGCCATGTAATACATGAATGTGTCGGGTCCACCAGAGCAGTCTGAGTCTGCTCTCTTGTCTGGCTCTTACAGGAAACATCTTCTGTGACATCCATATGCTCTGTTAGGACATGGGCTGTCTCAGGGAGTGTGACATAGACGTATGCATAGAAGAAATCATTAAGGGGTCAAGTACTTTTCATGGCACTCTACAGAACTCTTATTTATCCATATAAAGTGTTTGTTTTATTAGAAAATATTTATTATTAAATATATTTATATTATTAGATAGCCATCAATGAATTCCATTGCCCATTCCCCTGCACACTAGGCTGAGTATGTGTGTATTCTCAATAGGGAGACGGGAATAAGAGTGGGTTTATGTGGCCTGATGGCGTAGGTGATTGACAACTGCCTGCTCGTCAGTGGAGGATACCTCTGTATTTACATGCCACTATCTCCTCCACAGTATGGGGATGAGTGAAGGTTGCTAACATTGCTCATCCCATTCAGATTCATTCTTTCTGGGCAGCAGATACCTGTTTACATAGCACGATCCTCTGGCCAGAAACGATGACTGAGGTGTCCACATGAAAGATTGTCTCAGCCGATGACCGAGCGTTTCACTCGTTCATTGGGTAATTTGCGGCACCTTTACACAGACAGATTATCGGGAACGAGTGTTTGCAGAAAGTTTTTTCCCCGATCATCTGCCCCACAATCAGGCATTGTAAATCCGCCTTAAAGAGGTTTCCAAGACTTTAATTCTGATGACCTATGCTCAGGATAGCAAAGAAAAAAATGGGGGTTTGTGAACGCATCCCAATGCGCAGGTGCATGTTGCCATGGCTGAAAGCACAAAAGCAAGAAGCAAACACAAATAACAAAGTAAATACAATAGTACCATACACACTATAGAAAATGTACTATCCTCAGGATTGGTCATCAGTAACTGATCAGTTGGGGTATGACACCTGGGACCCCTGCCGATCAGCTACTTGAGGAGGCAGTGGCACTCCTGCGAGCACCGCGGCTTTCTCGCAGACTTTCCTAGGCCAGTGACAACGCATTCATCTGTCACGTGGCCTAGGTGCAGCTCAACCACATAGAGGTGAATAGGGCTGAGTGCAGTACCAAGCATGGCCAATGTAAGGCGCTGTGCTTGGTGAGCTGTGAGAAGGCCGTGGCTCTCATCGAAGTGCCAGTGCTTTCTCAAACAGCTGATCAGTGGGGGTACTGGGTGTCGGGCCTCCACTGATCAGATACTGATTATCTATCCTGAGGATGGGCATCAGTATTAAAATCTCCCAACACGCTTTTAAGCTGGTGTCAGACACCTCTGACTGCTGCTTATCTCACACAAATGGGCAAGTCGAAATCCAACATGCCCAAACCTTCATTCCCCCAGCATCTGCCACCAGGGGCAAGTTGGATATCCCTATACATATTGAAGGATATTAGATGAACAGGTTTGTCAAATGTTCACCTAATGTGTTTGGTCACCCTTAAAGCCCCTTTACACAGGCCAACGATTGGGGCTATCTTCCCCATGCAGAGGAGGAGATGATTGCTGCATGTAAATGCAGCTCTCACCATCTCTGACAGACAGGTAATTTTTGGGAACTAACAGTTTGTTCCCAATAATTGCCCCTTTGTAAAGGGGCCTTTAGGTTCAGCAAAAGGAAGAGTCACTGAAAGAACAGACCAATTGCTGAATGGCACATGTAGTATGAGCGAATGCACAATTTGACAATCACAAGGAGGCTCTTGGGGCTCATGGACAATCCTATAGCATGCTTTATGGAGGTGCAATATGGGCCCATATATTTTTATAGGTTGAACAGAGCCATAGTACGACCATGAGTAGGGGCGTAACTACCATAGCGGCAGACCATGCAACTGCTATGGGGCCCAGGGCAAGAGGGGGCCCAGTCTTAGTTGGGATTATCTCCTCATCTACTGGAGATGAAAACTTGGTCAGGACTCTACCCTCTAAAGCAGTGGTTCTCAACTCCAGTCCTCGGGACCCACCTGCCAGTCAGGTTTTCAGGATTTCCTTAGTTTAGACCAGCTGATATAATTAGCGTCCATCCATCAGGACTTACCACAGGTATTCATTCTGTGGGATATTCCTAAATCCTGACTGGCAGGTGGGTCCCGAGGACTGGAGTTGAGAACCACTGCTCTAAAGGAACAACTTTTACCAAATGAGGCAGTGGAAAAATGGTCCAAGGGTCATTGAAAGGGGTTTAGGCAGAAACCCTTCTGTCCTGTGTGGGGCGCCTGGTTTGACCTTTGCTATGGGGCCCTTACTTCCTTATGTACGCCACTGACCATAAGCATGAGGCCTTATGGTCAAAACATGTTCATAGACCTTTGTGGACGTATTCCATAGACAGCCGCTATAGATGAGTGTATATCAATATCCCTTACCCCTCTCTCAGCAAAGCTCGGAAGATGACGAAAATGATGAAAATATCATGTGGTCTGGATAGATCCTCTTCTTTCATGTTTCCAGGTTTATTTTATGTTCCATACACATTCTTGCAAATCTGCCTTGCAATGCAAATAGATGTAAATATTGAAAAAATTCAGCAAATATTTTATTTTTTAAAAATAGAATGATTTAGATTTTCCTTTTTCCAAACGAGGAAGTTTGTATTGATTGTGGGAGAAGCGAAATGCTCCCCCCTCTGCGCGCACACTTTTGTCTGCTCCAGCTGCCATCTCTTGGGTCTAGGGTCTGGTTGCCTGGTTACTAGAGTTTCCTCAAGGCAGCTTCTGAATAGCGAGCGATTGCAAGTTTCTGATGTGTGCAGACAGATTTCTCCTCTCCCCTGTACTGGCTTCTTGCAGAACAATCATCTGACAATAAACATGTGCAGTGTGCATCCAGAATTATCTGTTATCATGGATATCTTCTGCAGACACGTAGTCTAGATGCTTTATGGACCATGTACGATCAGGTACATAGCCCTATGATCAGGCTAACAGTCGTTTCGGATCATCCCCGATCATTGCTTGATCAACCAGCAAACGCTCATTGGTCAGCTGATCTCCTCTTTTATGCGGGCATAAAAATCCTCGTTTGTCGGCCGGTGGAAATGAGGATTTACTGCCCACGGTAATGAAACCATATATGAATGAAATGGAGCTAAACAAGTGCCAATCAGCTTGCTATATCGTCGATTGGTACTCGTTACCAAAAAAAATCTGCCAGTTTAGATGGACTCTTAGTCTTGTTGGCTGCCATGGTGTGGAAGATTGTAGGTAGCACTGATTTAATTGACCCTCCCCTCATTAATTTCTCCAGTCTTGTAGTAAAATTTGGGTAAATTTTGATATTTATATTGACTGTGTAATATGCAGGTTCAGGTTCCAACATGGGCAACAGAGTAAGGGCTCATGCACACAGCCATTGCCCTGCCATGGCCGTATTGCGGCCCACAAACAGAGGCCCCGCAATATAGAGCACCGGTCGTTTGTGCACCACATCACGGATCCACAAGGTCTAGTGCGGAACTTCCATGGGGTTTCTCTCCGTGCCTCCACACTGCAAAAAAATAGAACATGTTTTATTTTTTTTTGCGGCGTGGACAGGTCACGGACCCATTCAAGTTGAATGGGTCCGGATCCCTCTACGGAATCCACATGGATGTTGCCCATGCATTGGGGACCGTAAACGGCAATATGCAAGAGCCCTTAGGTTGTACATACTGATCAGATAGGTGTTGACTGACAGCTATCTCATCTTTAATATTCATGCATAATCAGCACGGCGAGCGTGCATATAATCTCAATAAGGAGAGCGAAGTAAGCTGCCGCCAGACATCTATGTAGCAGCTTTTCTCCCGAGAACAAAAGGATTGGGTATGTTGATATCCAGCAGCCTGATCTGTCTCTCACCTGATATCTGCCGTTGGGAGGCCCTCATACAAATCAGATAACTGACTGTTCTTCAGCCGACAGATTAGAGGGTTCGGCCGACATGCACTTTACAGTGGACCAATGGCTCATAGAGTAGTTATTGGGGACTGTAAGGTGGGAAGATCCAACAGTCTGAAGAGGTTGGTATTGTACATACACATTGAAAACCATTTTTTTTCCATGCTCTTCAACAAATGGATTTGAGTGGGGTTCACCACACAGACAGTCTTGGGAGTGGAGCATATTTGTCTTTGGTTGGCTTGACACATGCAGCTTGTGTAGAGCATGGCGAATACTTTCTGATTTGAGGCCATTGGACAGATTTAGGTAGTTGGCTTTCCATTCAAGAGGACAGATGGAACCCTGCTGGTACCAACCTAGAGTCAATACTGACAAAGTAATGGCCACAGTTGTGGACCTGTGTAATAGTACCTAGAATATAATGGGTTAAGCTGGGTTCTCATCGGCGTTATAAAATTCAGTTATAGGTTCTGTTATAACGGAATTCTAGGATGGAATTCAAAACGGAATCCCTTAAGAGTCGTTTCGTTTTTCTCTGTCCTAATACATGTCTATGGCACATAACGGTTCTGTTTCTTTCCGTTATACATGACGGAAAAAATAGTCCTGTCAACAGTATGTATATGTATAACGGAAAGAAACGGAACCCCCATTCACAACGCTGATGTGAACCCGGCCTTAGTATGAGTGCAGGCCATATATCACATAGGGCTACAGTACTACTTGTGTGAATCCAGCCAAGGGGCTTCCAGTTTCTCAGAGGCATGTATGGGCTGCAGTGGGTCCATGTATTAGTGGTCTTACTATACCAGTGGTGACTTTTCCTATATATTCATTTCTATACCCACCTCATTTTCTATACCCACCGTCCTCGGAGGACGGAAGCACCTGCCTGCGCCCATGCGAGCGCAGGGGAGCCGAGCGGTACAGTGCTCGTTTCGAGCACATTTGCTCATCTCTAGTCGTAACCAAAAAAATAGTGATGCCAGCTGTCATTCCACAGTTCCAATAAGTTTTTATAGGTGTATTTTACCAATATATAGAATGTCTACATTCTGTTCTTACTTGGTCAGTGACTGGAAATTATATCTTCTGCCTAAAACACCTGCAAGTACTATATTCCTATTGAGAATTTTTTTAAAATAAATGTGGGCACCAAAGTGTCAAAACGTTGTTCATTTTTAAATGTTTTTTTCACATTTTATTTTTTAATTTATATTGTTTCATTAATCGTCCAGTTGCACTGTTAATGGGGTTGTCAGCCTTTCTGATTATATAGTGTACTGCTGTTGGGACCCCCAGTCATACACTGTAATCTTTGGGTTGAACAATTCAACAGCAGTGCCACAGGGGGAATAAAGCCTTGTGTAATCAGTGGGCTCTTCCCGAAATGAAAGGACGTGCTGGATCCTCCAAAGAGTTAGAAACTCTTGGTAGATACTTCCTGGTGGGCCGATACCCAGGGGGCCACCTCGACCGTCCTAATGGCCGGCCAGTGGAAGCTTTTGGGGATGTATTTTGTGATGGACTGTGGTATTTGGTTCTGTTGGGGTTGTATAATGTGCCACAATATGGTACTGCTGGCCCGTGCGCCTTATGAACCCGACTGCAAAATGGGGGCCACTTTTAGTATTTTTTCCAGGGCCACTTTAAGTTCCCAGTCCGCCCCTGGTAGTTACTTTCTGTTCCTGCCAATTAATCAATGGAGATTTGAATTGCAGGACTCATCTTCATCAATTTCCTAGTAAAGTGCTAAAAATGAGCTTTTTGAACCAGGCAAGCTGTTTATATCAGAATTGCTTTAAAAATGAATACATTATATTTTATGTATTAAACAGCATATTTTATTAAGAATTCAGTAATTTCCATCATTACAGAATAACCCAGGGGTCGGCAATAGAGATGAGTGAATCGATTGTAAATGAATTGGATTTGACATGCATTTTGTAAAAACTCAAGGGAAAGCCCAATCTGAATTGTTGGTGATTCAATTCAGATGCATTTTGGAGTGGGGGGGGGGTAAGGGCCCCATGGCAAGGATCACACCAGGGCCCCCACACAGGACAGAAGGGTTTCCACCTAATCCCCTTTCAATGACCCTTGGCGACTTTTTTTCCACTGCCTCATTTGGTAAAAGTTGTTTCTTTAGAGGGTAGAGTCCTGACCAAGTTTTCACCTCCAGTAGAAGAGGAGATAATCCCAACTAAGACTGGGCCCCCTCTTGTCCTGGGCGCCATAGCAGTCGCATGGTCTGCCGCTATGGTAGTTACGCCCCTGGCAAAGAGGTATCGCTCAAGAAAGAGAACCATCTCATCAGCGCCACCTATCCGAAGTGGTTCCCTACAAGTCAAGATTCAACTTTCCAACAAGCCTTTAGCTTTAGCCAAGCCAGATATCTATCCTTAGACAGCTGTTTTGGGGTAAGCACCCCTCATCAGTGCTGGGTAGGATTCTGGCTTTATCAGTGCGTTGCTTTGGAAACGACTTAGGCAGGGTGCTGAAAGAGACTTATTGCCACTGTTTAACTGGAAATGAATATGCAAAGAGGGTGAGAGAGAAAAAGTCAGTGCAAATGAGAGAAAATTAATAAGCAATAAGTGAGAGATGAGAGAGAAAAATATGAGTCCTAAGGAGAATGAGTGTCATATACAAATTTTCAGGCCAATTGAAGCACTTTTCATTCTGGTACCTGAATCAAACCGATTAACCAATTCCGCCGAATCGAACTTGAATGAATTTTGAGCGGTTGGCTCATTTCTAGTCCGCAACCTCCGGCACTCCAGCAGTTGTGAAACTACAATTCCCAGCATGGCTGTTCTTGAAAGTGAATAATGGAGCATGCTGGGGGTTGTTTCACAACATCTGTAATTTGCCGGCCTTAAGCATAACCCCACCGTCCAAATAATATCCCCAATAGTTTGTTTTATTTATTTATTTAAACTATTGTTCTAAATTCATACACAAAAATATTTTAAAAAAGTTTACAAAAAAGAGAAAAAAAGTTTGGGAAAGTGGCTCAAAGTGCAGCAGCTGCCTCCCTCTGCTCAGTGATTCATTCTGGGCCTATAAGGATCCTTTTTCCAGGTTTGTGAACAGGAGGAAAAAGAAAAAAAAAATCTCCTTCTGTGGTAAAAGAAATGAGAGCAGCTTGATAATGTGGGTCACTCCTTCCTTTCTTCGGTTTTCAGGGTGAAAGGGGTAATGAATTTTATATTTTCTGTCGGGCACACACTAAATCTGACATCACGTTGTACAAAAGCTCACTTGGACCAGGATTGCTAATTGAAATTCGCAGCGAGATGAAGTTTTGCTATTCAGCCCAGCTGCCTTTTGTTTTAAATCTCTGCAGTGAATGATCTTCAACAATGCGCTCCTCAACTCTCCCAGTAAATGCAACTCAAGTAACCCAGAAGGAACAAAGAATCCCTCTTGCCTGTGCCTGGAAATGTAGTAGTAATTCCCCACCCCACACGGTTAGGACTGAGGAATCGCGGGGTCTTCCGATGAAAAGGGAGGCGTATAGAAATAAACGTGGGCTGCATTTAACGCTCTCGTTTCTTGTTTCCTAGGTAACTATTATGGGACACCGAAACCTCCGATCCAGCCCGTTGATGGGAAAGTGACTTCCGGTGATGCATTGCAAAACCCGTTCTCCGGCGCTAAGCACTCGACCCCTAAACGGACAAAGTCTTACAATGATATGCAAAATGCTGGCATAGTGCATACCGAAAACTACGAATACGAGGATGAGGCCCCTGAAATGAACAGTAGTTTTACAGGTAAAATCAATTGTGGTCACATAGTTACCAAGACGTATAGGGAACTGCAGGGATGGACTACCGGGAAGAGAGAAGATTATTCTTATTACAACGCTAGTCCTATATCGCTAAGGTCTACACCGACAACGGAGCAGGGAAGGTGGTGGCCGGTGGACCCCGGGTTTCACTGGGTCCGGCCCCCACCAAGCGCTCTCTCCATAGTACTGTATGGGAGCGCGCCATGCTTGCGCGGCCACCGCTCCCATTCAGTTCTATGGGGCTGACAGAAATAGCCGAGCCAGTGTTTGACTACTTTTGGCTGCCCCATAGAAATGAATGGAGGGCGGCTGCGCATGCTCCACAACTTTCGGGCCTTCGGTCTCATTGCGGGTCCCAGCGCACCTATCAGACAATGGGGGCATATCCTAGCAATAAGCCCCCATTGTCTGAGATGGGAAGACCCCTTTAATTACAAAGAATGTGTTGTGACCCAGTATTTAAATCAAGTTTTTACGTTAAAATATTTTTGAAAATGTGTTTTTTTATTTATTTATTTTACTTAATTTTCTTAATTTTCCATGACATTATCTATATTTAAAAAAAAAAACTACAAATTGATCTTCTCTTGTGTTATTCCTTTATTATTCCTGCTAGAAATTATGAATGAATTGCTAGCAGTTTGCAGTGAAGTTCCATCTGGGTCTTCCAAGTTGAGGGTGTGTGTCCCTGCACATTCTGACATTAGTGCCAATCAGTGATGGCAGTGTCAGACTATGCGAGGACACACACCCTATTGGTAACACGAAGGTGGACCGTTATTGCAAACTGATAGCAAATCATTCATAACTTCCAGTAGTAATAATAAAGGATTGGTACAACATAGAGCCATAAGAATAGATGCTCCATAATTGTTATTATGTGGGGAATGCAAGTAGTTACTTCAACAGCCATGTCAGGAGAGGGGAGAGGTCTTCTTTAAAGGGGTTCTCTGGGAATTAAGAAAATGAAAATAGTTAAATATTACTTCAATATAAATATATTCCCAAATACCTTTCAGTAGTTATAATGGCTTCTTTTGTCTGGGGAGCCATCATTAGGAGAAACAAAATGGCTGCCATCCTATTAGTACACACAAAACCTGTCCTAATCACACAGAAGGACAAGTCTTAATAAATCTGGTGCACAGGGGATCAAGACTGTGTTGCTGTGAAACTGGTCTCCCCCTACAACTCCCAGCATACCCAAACAACAGTAATTGGGATAAGTTACAGCAGGTGTCGGCTGCAAATGACCTGTTCTGATGCGTTGCTTGCACTTTCCAGCAATGCACATAGTAATACAGATGTCACATTAACTCATTAGTAACACATAGCAACTGATCATGGTTAGTGGAAGTGAATCCTAAACCGATGACGTTTATTGTGTCCTTGTCCTACATCCCTTCATGAGCCCCAGGAGGAAGCACTGAGGCCATTGTGCGAGCTCACAACACGGCTATTATCTGTAGAAACAAAGAGCGCTCGTCTTCTAATTGTTCCACAGAAACTATGAAGTAAGACTCTGCCCCAGAGAACAATATGGTGAAAATGTGGGTGGAGAGCTGAGCAGCCTCAATGATCTACTGCATGTAGCCTATATACAAAGATGGTGAATACCTCCAGACCCAGGAAAGCAATGGCCTCTGAAATGTATCATTGCCCTTTAAGGGGAACTGGCAGGGGCGTAGCTAAAGGCTCATGGGCCGTGATGCAAGAGTTCAGATTGGACCCTCCTTCCCTCAGTGCTTTGTGGCCAGGGGCCAGGGAAGCACGTAGCCTTCATGCTGATTTAGGCAAAAATTTAAATCCCCCCCCATGCCAAATTGTTGACCTAACCCCTTCCCTCCAGCCCAAGGTGTAACTTGACCAGCATGCACTTTCTATAATACTGGTGTCGTCTTATGTGAAACAAAGGGTATTTGGGCCCCTCAGGCTCCTGAGCCCGGAAGCGTCTGCTACCTCTGCACCCCCTATAGCTACGCCCCTGGGAACTGGGCACCCCCATAAAGTAAGATAACATGGGGTATACAAATTCTTTGGATATCTCTAAGGCCTGTTTCACATCTGAGTTAACAGATCCAACATGCTGTTTCCGCGGGTAACTGCCTGCCGGATCCGTGAATACCAGGTGCTACTGTGCGCTGCCTAGTTACCGTCTGGCCCCATGCACTATAATGGAGACCGGCAGAGATTTGGTTGTATTTGTCCGGCCGCTCCTCGGCATATCTGCCAGGTTGCGGCCGGATCTCTGCTGGTCTTCATTATAGTGAATGGGGCTAGACAGAACCTTGGTAGCGCACAGTTTGGCCCGGTATTCACGGACCCGGCAGGCTGAAACAAATGTGAAACAAACACAAATGTGAAAGAAACCTAAGTGTCATCTCTTTAAATTTTATAAATTGCAGTTTAGGAGGGCTTAAAAGTGTCCCAAAAATGGGGATGAAAATGGGCTCATTCGCATGAACGTATACGCCCCTCTATTTGCAGTCCGTAGCACCAGCTGTGTGCCCACCGTTTCCGGGTGTGGACTCTGCAATCCGCAAGGTTCAGCCAGGGACCGAAATCTCATGGAAGTGATCCGTAGTGCTTTTCTGGGCTTTCGTGCCTCCACTCCACACGGCTCCATATCTTGCGTATCCATTCAAGTGAATGGGTCTGCATCTGTGATACGGAGCGCGCATGGCTGGTGCCCGTATATTACGGACCACAAAGAGCATCTCTCATTCTGACGGACCTGGCACAATCTTACATTACATGGGCAACACATTGATTTTAATTGGAATGGTGTAATTCTTAACTTGGCCTGTGGTGGTGCTCTAAGGGAATGAAACACATACTGCTGGGTGTCCACATAGTTTACAATGGGTCTCCCAGCAGTGGGATCTCCTATAACCAGCTTATCATTTATATGACCCTTGTAACAAAAGAGAGATTATCCCTTTCAAGTATTTGGGTATAGAAATATGGAAATTGGGAAAATGCTTTATAGCTCACAGATCTCTTGACCTCTAATTGCCCATATTTCTTATGACTGCTTTACGACACATTGGGAAATATCTCGCGTTGTGTCCAGATGTGGGAAACTTCTCAAAATGACGGCAATGTGCAGTGAGTTGGAGCCACCACTGACCTGTATTATAATCCCGGCCATTATTTTGGATAAAGCTAATGTTCAGCAAGACTGAGCTGGCACAAGAGTAGAAGTTCAGGAGCCCAATGAAAACTTAAGTCACTTGTCTCCTTTGATTTATTTTTTTTGCAAATGTCCCCATGCCGCCATGTAAATGGAGGCTTTTGTGCACCTGTATAGCACAGTGTGCTCACTCCATCTGAATAGGTTTCATATTGAGATGGTTAATCCAGTGGAATCCACTTGTAGTTTTGGTTTCAAGGGCTTCTTTTTCCCACGGGTTTGGAAGGTGGTGGATGTCAGAGCGTGACAATTTGCAGGGTAGATGTTACAGTAACCTCTTATGTCTTGGCGCAGTAGTAGATCACACGTATCTGTCAGTCCTGTCTGACTGTCTGCAAACAAGCTTGACTCAAAAGAAACCCTCAGTGCCAGGATGACCTTATGCTCCGTGCCTCCTTTTTATGTGTGTTCTTCAAGGTTTTTGCTGAAACCCCACTTTTTTCCCTATTATGGCAGCAGACTCTAGTGAACAAGACGAAAATACAGCCAACAATCTACAAGAGCCAGCTGCACCACTTGCTCGGATCCTTCCTAGTTTTCCCACCATCACGGAAGCTTCTCAGAGGTTGCCTCAATACCTACCTCCTACTGACGAGGAAAGCCTTGGACCGCTGCCTGAAAACTGGGAGATGGCCTACACAGAGAATGGAGAAGTCTATTTCATAGAGTAAGTGTTTTATATCTTCTCCTATTTATACATTTGTCTTATTTTTAGTGAGAGATTCATAATGTGTTTGCTAGCTTCTGCCCACTGGATTAATTGGAGGCACCAATGGAATGTTTTCAAGGTCTTCCATCTATACAGAACAAGCACGTCGACTTATAACTGCATTGTAATCTTTGTGTGGTCCATGCAGGACTTGTCTTCAGTAAGGTCTAGTAGGTTATTTGTGATACATTTCCTAAGTATGCCATAGTGGTAAGTGATTGGTTCCAAATGGGGTTGTCTTCTGCAAGATCTTTAAGGACAGTTGAGTGAGAACATAGGCCCTCTGGAGGAACCTCTGGTGGACCAGCCCTACTGTGTGATTCAGAGTCTGGAATTGCTTGTGACAACCCTGTTGAAACTATGTGAAGTTTAAAACGTTGGTTGTGACCCAATTTTCCTACAAACCGATGTAACTAAAAATAAATTTGTCTAGAATTCGTAAGGGAGGTCTCGCATATATATGGCATCCATTGTCTCCATTGTAGTTCCTCTCCAGAACACCTCACATGGATCCAGAGATCTTCTCATTCATTGCTTTGCTAGATTTATATCAAACTGGCAGCTCAAGGGGAGTGTCTTCTCTGCTGCAGCTAAGGGGGTGTGTCCATGCTCTTCCTATCACAGCTCAGGAGGCAGTTGAAGGATGAAACTGAGCATGTGCGGCCATCTCAATGAGCAGGTCAAAGAAATAAGAATACATAGATACATATTACTGAATAACTCAGTGGCTATGCTAAATTTTTAATGACATGCGGTTACAAAAGTATTCAGATCCAGGGGCTGTTTTGAAAACTGCTGAATATTTTTCATGGGACAACCCCTTTAACATTTTTCTCTCCAGCTCTTTCACAAAGTATACAAATGTCATAAGTTGTACCCTGCTTTGGCATAAGTCAAATGGCCCGGATACAACTGATGTATGTGTGCCCAATCTAACAATTTATAAAGTGATAGCGGGGGACTTGTATTTTGTAACATTCTCTGTAAAAAATGACAATTCAGCATTGCCTGAAGGCACTTGGCCAACTTGGTGCAACTTTAAAGGGCATCTGTCAGCAGATTTGTACCTATGACACTGGCTGACCTGTTACATGTGCACTTGGCAGCTGAAGACATCTGTGTTGGTCCCATGTTCATGTGTGTCCGCATTGCTGAGAAAAATTATGTTTTGATTTATGCAAATGGGGGCGTTTCCCTTACTCCTAGAGGCTCTGCTTTCTCTGCACCTGCCGCACCCTGTGGACTTTGAATAACAGGGACAGGCAGTGTAAACGTCATGATCAAATCTGTCCCTGTCAATCAAAGTGGAGAGGGCGCAGCAGTTGCAAAAAGAGCAGAGCCTCTAGGTGTAACGGCAACACCCCCGTTGCTCCTAGAGGCTCATTTGCATCTATTAAACCATCATTTTTCTCAGCAATGCGGGCACATATGAAAATGGGACCAACACAGATGCCTTCAGCTGCCAAGTGCACATGTAACAGGTCAGCCAGTGTCATAGGTACAAATCTGCTGACAGATGCCCTTTAAAATAAGCTGCCCAGAATTGGAAAAATACCCCTGTGGGTAATTTGCATTGAGGTGAAGGAGCTGCAATACCATGCACAACTTGAGGACAGGTCTGGTGCTGTTTTTGGAAGACTCAGCCATGTTTTCCTAATCCTGTGAAGCCCCTCTAATGTGCTAAATGCTCCTCAAATGCAATTTATTAACCCACGCCAAGATCATGGCTATAATAGTTGCTTGGGGCCCAGCTCACTCTTCATCTGCCCCTTATACAGTCCTTTTAACCAACCACTTGCTGCAAAAAAATCCTCCAGGATCTGCATTTGTCTCCTCACGACTACGTCCCTACGCGTCCTGTCACCCCTCTCTCCTGATGGACGTGCATTCTAAATCTACTTGAAAGCTTCCAGTGTTAATATTTCAGGACGTGACTTGCTCTCAGATTGCGGTTCTCACTCTACATTGTTTTTCTCCTCAACCCCACGTCGGTGAAAATCCAAAGATGCGCAGATCCGGCCTCTGCATGAAGGGGCATTTATTCAAACTGGCCATCTCACAATACATGGTGTCTCAGAAGGAGATATTAATTCCTCACACAGAACAAGCCAGTCATCTGTGCAGTTCAAATACTGCTTGGTGAAGCAGGAAGCTGAGCAAATCCCTTAACAACTGCTTGTAGTGGGGGAGGGGGAATTTGGGAATACCGTGTTTATGGTGTTAATGGGTAGAATTGTGATGACTGGCGCCCTCTGTCTGCTTTTTTGGTGTACTGCACCTCAAACACTGTTCTGTATCATTCATCCATGCTTGGTGATTGTAAGCCAATGTAATGCAGCTCCATATGACCCTCCATACCATGGGTGTAAGTATAGCCATAGCACTTGCTATGGGGCCCAGAGGCTGGGTGGGGGGTCCCAACCTTTTTTAGGATAATGTGGACATTGTCGTACATGGAGAAGTAAGAGCCCCATAGCAAGGATCAAACCAGGCCCCCCACCCAGGACAGAAGGGTTTCTGCCTAAACCCCTTTCAATGACCCTTGGGCTATTTTTCCACTGCCTCATTTTCTAAAAGTTGATGCTTTAGAGGGTAGAGTCCTGACCAAGTTTTCACCCCCAGTAGAAGAGGAGATGATCCTAACTAAGACCAGGTCCCCTCTAGCCCGTGCACTAGGTGGTGGGGGACGCCATGGGGCCGTATGATTTATAGTTAGGCCCCTGCTCCATATATTATGTTTTTGGCAATTTCTTGTGCTAGCCGTGTGCACACAGTATACATAATTGAACAATGTGCAAAATTGTTCATAGACATTACATATTTGTTGGTGGGTCCGGTCTGTAAGGGACTTGGTAGACCGCCAGCCACGAGGACTACAAGCTGTCATCCGGGCAAAGAAGGAATTTTATCGATCGGTTCCTTTTGTTTCTTTATGAAAACCAGTGTTTGCAGGCGGGTTCAGTAGCTGCTTATCGTCTTGATATTTCCTATAAAAGTAATAGGCCTGTTCCCCCACGTATGACATGCATGTTGATGGTCTTTCTAAGTCTATGGCCTCATGAAGACTATGGGTGAATTAAGGTTTTTTCTTATTTTCTCCAGCCACAACACTAAGACGACTTCTTGGTTAGACCCACGGTGCCTGAACAAACAGCAGAAGCCTCTTGAAGAATGTGAAGATGATGGTAAGGAGATGTGAAAAGATGAAATGATTGGAAAGTCCTGATTCTGAATTTGGTACTGAAATATGGCCGAATAGAACATGTTCTCTGATGATGGTAACTGTATGTTTAGACCTTGACTGGGTTCTCAGGTTCCCTACAGATCTCAGCATAGGTCAACAATATCAGATTGTTGGGGTCCAACACCGTGCATCCTCACCGATCAGCTCTTTCAGGCTGCCACAGTGCCAGAGGCGCCAGACATCTCCATACCCTGCTGGCCGTGCTGGGGTACTGCAACTCAAGTCCTATTCAAGTGAATGGATGCTGAGCTTTAATAAGCTGGCACCAGAAGCCTTCTCCTTACACAGTATAGTTTCTGGCTCTGTGGCTGCCCAAAACAGCTGTTCGTTGGGAGGTGCCGGGTGTTAGACCCCCACAGGTCAGATATTGATCACCTATCCTAAGGAGTGGTGATACATATCCGTAACCTGGAAATTCCCTTTAATAGAAGACTTTTCTAATTTTGGATAATTTGCTAAATCTGTATATATATATATATATAGTGAATGTGAATTCTAGCATCTTTATATCTTCAAGGTATCTTTTGTTGTATTTCGTATTCAGTTTGGTTCATATTCCACATAGTTAAAAAAAATCTTGCTAATTGGAACTCATCAGCAAGCAGCTTAGCTGCTGTTGTCAGATCTATAGCTTAATTTAGAACGCTACTATTGCTTGTGCTAAACTCATTACCTTGATGTTTTATCCTAATTTACATATCAACATCCAAATACAGAGATCATCATATAGATACTAGATATGGGCATTAGTGATAAAACTAACAGATCCATCAACAGCAGCTTGTTGATGGTTTTGAAGTAGCACCAAGCTGTTTTTACTGCACATCCACTCTTATGTTTATTACTGCAACAGTTTTCTACTTTGTGCAGAGAACATTTTCATTATACCATGGGTGCATCATATTTTTTGTTGGTGACATATATTTGGGTCCACATAATGTTAGCATGTTTCATGGTATCCATTTTTGGTCAGAAGGTGTAACCCCAATTTGTTTCATGTTCCAGTTGTTAGGAGTTTATTTAAAACAAAAACAAATAAACAAAATGGAGCTTTTCCTCAATGCATGCTATATCACAATGCTAATCTACCCTAGAAGCATTGTTTCTAGGGCAGAATATGGCATCTCATGAAGGCCCCAATACCGGGGCATGCAGATTGCCTACTGGTCTGTAATATGGACCTGTTGGGAGTCCTTGTCCTGCCATACATTGTAGGTGCACAGTGACTTTCATGTGCACAAGACCTAAGAAAATCCCAGTGTATGGACACCATGTTGGGACATAGATGTCCTCCTTGTGTCACATATCCATCAGATGTGTCCTAAAACGACATCCTTGGCAGTTTTGTATTTTTTGTATACATTAAGTTGAAGAGTTTCCAAAAGTCTAACAAGATCATAAACAAACATGGTCACACATGGATGCATGCCACATATGTTATCTAAAGTGGTTCCATTTAATGAACTCCTAGGGTCTCCTGTATGAAAACTAGTCTAAACAAAAAATGTAGTTGTCTCTGTTTTTTATTCATCCGGGTCATTTTCCATTTAATAGTGTCAAGACTTCCCACCCACCCTTTCAAGTGACTTCAACATGCTCTCCATCGGAAACCAAAGATTTATGATCACATCAGATGTGTCTGCTTTCCATCTCTCTATGGTTAAAAATTTTTGAAAACAAAAAGGTTGCTTGAAAGAGAGAACCTCATTTTTAAATTATCGGTGCCTCTGCGAAAAGTTGTCTGCTTCAGGAAAAGCAGCGTTCTAGTACACTCATGAAGTACCAGGCATCAATTACATCCTTTATTTATTATCGTCCTCCAAAGTTGAGATGCAATTCTTGACTTGAGAGAACTAAAACTTAGTTAATAGCTTCTGAAGCAATTTTTTCCTAACACCCCCTCAAGAATCAAGCACCACATTGTATTTCCCTTTGCAGCCAAAGCCATCCTATCAAAATAGTCTTATTCAAAAAGTTTACGTATGTAAATTCAGTCATTGGCCAGCTGAGCTTCAGTCTGTAGCCAGAGAAATGGAAGAAATGAACCAGTGTGCCTTCAAACCATAAGTATATTTTAAAGAAATTGTCCAGCTTCGTGAAATTTTTGACTAAAAGTTAGAATGGTCTGAAATCGTAAACTGAGTAATGCTCACTTTACCGATCCACCACCGCTCCTGTGCTGCTGCTTCCCAGGTCTCCCAGAAATCACTATATCCTGACCACTAGTGATGAGGTTTTGAAATGGACATATGACCGATACAGTGAAAAATATCATCACTGGCGCCAGTATACAGAGACCTAGGAAGTTGCAGCACAGGAGCGGTACTCAATTTGTTATTTTAGATCATTCCGAGATTTTGTTAAAAGGTTTTAAGCAGATGGACAACCCCTTTAAATCTTTGAGCTATATCCCACTAATTTAATTTAGTTTGATGTGGTAAGATGTAAAAAAAAAAAAAAGTGAAATTCAAGTTTTTTTTTCTGTATCCCACACTCACACAGTTTACAATCAAGATGTAAAGGGAATTTAGTTGTAGAGATTATATACTCCTGCCATAGAAATCTACTTGCTTTGTCATCAGGAAGTAGTGTGAACCTACCCCAAGTGTTGATTTCAGATTTCTAAGTTTTTGTAGAGGAGGATTTGAGGCAGATTTTTCTGCAGATTTTTAGCCATAACCAAAAGGAAAATCTGCCTGAAAACCATCTCCAAAAAACTTAGTGCAAACAGAGAGGCATAGTTGCCGGACTCTTTTTTTAAAATTATATCTCTAACAACCTCTGGCCCATACAATCTTGGGGGAAGTGCACCCATAAGGCTTGGTTGATGTATATTTTCATGTTCATTGTTTGTTTCTTATTCTTACTAACCTTTCATTTACCTGAATGATTATAAGGAGTTTTTTTAAGTGAGGAAGCATTAAGATATTATTATTTATATTATTAATTAAACATAAAAGTCTGGTTCTCACATATAGTCCATTTATTTTGTGGCAGTCCCATTTATTTTAGTGCAAAATGCAAGGTCACATAATGCTGTAGACCAGTGGTCTCCAAGCTGAGATTATGTAGCTGAAGAACCCCAAGTTGGGGACCACTGCTGTAGACTATGGGTGTAGTTCTGAGACTCTGATTGTTCTATTCTATTTACAGGTTGATTCGATCTAATGTGGGATATTACATGTACCAGTTTTCCGTATTACCCTTTTTTTTAAAGGATTCCACCAAATTTTCCCCAAATTCTGAAAGAGTCAAAACTTTAGAAATGATCAATATTTGGTCTAATGGGCATCAGTCATCAAGATGCGACCTATTGATTCTATAGGTTCCTTAAAAAGTTTGACAACTGCCTATTCCTAATCTACCAATGATAGTAAATTTGGGCATACCTCGAAACATAAATTTTTACTTCATTTTCTATTTTTCACTACAGTTTTAAATTCATTATTTTAACAGTTTTTTTATTCGGGGTCTACACTGGGAAGCCCATTGGTCAATATATCACTTTCATCATCTCGTTCTTCGATTACCAGATTAGATCGTATCAACCTATAATATTGGTTTAAAGGGTTTTTTTTCTAGTGGGGATTTCCAACTTGGTGTCGGTATCTGAATTTATTTTCTTTTAATCTCTCTGTCTCATTTACTGCTCTTGCCTTGGAGAAGAAGGGGTCCACACCGAGGAACTGGACAGTGAACTAGGTAATTTGTCCCTCTTCATTTTTATTACATGATATTGTACTGTTTATGAATTTAGGGCATCGCGTTAAGGAGATTAAAATTTAGTGCCCAATTAAAGACATGGATATAAAATAAATCTTTTAACGGATTGCCAGCCTGTGCAGTTTATGGAAGCATTAAATGTGATTGGTCAAAAAGCATCATGTGACCATGCATCTACCCTTTTTTGTCTCATTTTAAAAATTAGCATTGATTGAATTTGCTATTTTTTTTCAAATTGTGTGGCCTTTACTGTCAGGATTTCACTTATTTTTGGAACATGCCTGTTTTAGTATATATTTGTATTCTCCATGAAATAACAATTCTGAAGCATCTTTATTAGATGTCTGAGTTGTGCTGTTCCATTGTTTTTGTTGTTGTGTTTTTTTTGTTTTTTTTTTAAAGGATTTTTCCGGGATTTTAACATTGAAGGCCAATCTATCCTCAGGATAGGCAATCCATAGCTGATTGGCAAGGGTTCAACACCCAGCACCCTCACTGATCAGCCGTTTCAGAGTTGCTCCAGTGACAGGGATCGGCGTTGGTACTACAAAGCTCCACCCATTCCATAGTGGACGGAGCTTGTAACTGTAGCGCTGCTCCCATTCACGTCAATGGTTGGGTAGTTACTAGTTCCATCCATTACACACACTGGACTGAGCTGTGTAATTCCAGTGACGGAGCTAGTGTGAAACAACCAGTTGGCAGGGGTGACTGATTAGATATTGACGGCCTATTCTGTGGTGTAGGCCATAAGTATTAAAATCATATAACAGCCCCAAAAATATCAGATTCTAATGCCCGTTGAAGTCGCCCAGTGCTAATCTACACAAACGATCTCTTTCAAATCGCTGAAATTTATTAAAGGGTTTCTGTCACCAGAAATCACCCTATTAAACCAAGTGTCATTTGCAATGAGCAAATGACACTTGATGACAGTAATGTTAGTGTCATATTTCTCTGTCCACCAGTTTAGACAAAAAATAGGTTTTTATAATATGCAAATGACCTCCCCTAGGTGCAGTAGGCGTGAACCTGCACCTAGGAGAGGCCGTAATAACGCCTCTTACCACGCCTCCGTAGCGATGATTGACAGGGCCGGGCAGCCAGCTCTTTCGGCTCCCGGCCCTGTACGATCCCGAAATCCCGCGCCTGCGCACTGCCGTAGTACATCCGCGCACAAAGGAGCCGGGACCCGGGCGGCCGCCGGCTCTCAGCGCGCGTGCGCGGATGTACTACGGCAGTGCGCAGGCACGGGATTTCGGGATCGTACAGGGCCGGGAGCCGAAAGAGCTGGCTGCCCGGCCCTGTCAATCATCGCTACGGAGGCATGGTAAGAGGCGTTATTACGGCCTCTCCTAGGTGCAGGTTCACGCCTACTGCACCTAGGGGAGGTCATTTGCATATTATAAAAACCTATTTTTTGTCTAAACTGGTGGACAGAGAAATATGACACTAACATTACTGTCATCAAGTGTCATTTGCTCATTGCAAATGACACTTGGTTTAATAGGGTGATTTCTGGTGACAGAAACCCTTTAAAGGCAGCCATACACATAGGATAATGATCGGCGACTTGATCTACTGATCATGTCACACACAAGTAGTTTCAGCTGACCTCGGGAAAAGTTTCCAACCTGGCTGATCTCATTTTCCGTCAGCCATCACAAAGAATATTCGTTTTTTAAATGATGCTCAGTTTCAATACCCTTGTTCTGGTTTGGCCTGTAGCCAGAGTATAGGAAAATTTAGGTTCTGTTTGTGTACAGTATCTTGCACATACCTGGTCCACATGTAAAGAAAATTAAAACTGGTTATAAGGATTATATACCCCTGCCATATAAGGCTACTTTCACACTAGAGCCAAACTGTTCCGGCAGTTCCGGTAGAGGAGCAGCCTAACGAAATTCATGACTTGAAGCTCATTGACTATAAAGGAACCTGGCGGGGGTTCGGCCTTTTTCCGGCATTAGTGCATGCAGCAGTATTTGTCCAGCCGAATCCCAGCACTAATCCCAGAAACAGGACGGAACCCATTATAGTAAATTTCCTCTACTGGAACAGCCTACCCGAACAGTTTAGCATTAGTGTAAAACTAGCCTTACTCTGCTTGCTTTTTCATCTGGATGTGAATATCTGAAATCGAGCCTTATTCCATAACAATGACAAACGTCGATCGCGTTACTCCAAAATCTCCCCTGTGACGCGTAAAAAAGCTAAGTTCTGTATTCATTAAGCCATCTCAAAATGCTCCCCGTATTACAATAGAGAACAGATTAGAATCATAAAAATGTGAAACTGAACGAAACGCAATTTAGATTTTAGATTTTTCTAAACGGTAAAGGTAACTCCATTGTGTGTGCTTTGTTAGGGCATATGGACATCATAAAGGGATGTCCCCAAGAACCCGGCCCACCCATGCATTGTATGGATGGCTAGATGAGGCTTCCCCAGGAAATGTATGAGTTACCTGACAGCTACCATTCCCCTTGTGAGTGTGGGCACCGACCTGCATGGGGAGTTCAGGGAGGACGACAGGAGTGGTAGTCGAGGCAAAGATATGGGCACCAGTGGTTCACTGTGACTGTCCTCACTCTGGCACTCCCTAAGGCCGTGCACCCTTATGTTAGGCAGGAGGGCAGATGATGGCGTCAATGACCAGGCCTGTTTTGGTGACAATAAAGTCTCTCTTTACTGCATTGATGATGGGAGTGGTAGTACAGATAGCAGCAAAGGCGCGCTGTATATCACAGCTTTGTGTTTTCCCAACAGTTGTGTATAGGCAGCAATGATGGTAGTAGTAGTAGTAGTACTTCCTGTCTTTCTCTCTATCTGTTGCCCACACATAACCATTTGGGATATGTGGTGCATAAGGAACTAAGTAGTTTTGTGTTAAATCACAACAGTTAACTTGGTAACATGAACTTAACCCTTACAGTGGTCCGCTGGGTCACTGCATGTGTTCTTACACAGTCAAAAGTAATTGGACTGTTTGACGTTGATAAGGAAAATGGAAAGACAGAGTTGTGGTTTGTTCATACATTTCCAAGAAGAAACAACACAATGGTCTAAGAAAAAATGCTTCCGAATTGGTGTTTTTTTGGGGGAATGTGAGTATTTGCTAAGTCAAGAGAGCTTACAGGTCCTTTTCAAGATTTTTTAAACCCCACGATCTTTCATTGTCTTTCACATTCTTGCATGCAGTAGTCTTTTTCTTACACATAAACGAAAAAAAAAGCACAAAACACTATTATTTTGTAGGGTATTTTGTAGAGAACTGTTGATATGGCCATAAACATTGAGTTTGGGAAGAAACGGTGTAGATTTTTTAAAACTGGTGTAAAGGAAAACTGACTTAGTTGCCTATAGCAACCAATCAGATTCCACCTTTTATTTTTCAGCGCTCCTTTGGAAAATGAAAGCTGGAATTTGATTGGTTGCTATGGGCAACAAAGCCGGTTTTCCTTAGTACCAGTTTGTGTTTGGCCTGATTATTATAATCTCCCTCCGCTTTCTCTTTTCCATCACTGTAACAACCCATAACTAGACCCAGATTTGATAATTGATTATAATCCGTGACTATAAAATATGCATGCTGATTTTATAATTGATGTAAATGCAGATTTGATTAGGCTTCGCATCAGCCCAGCAATTTCATTCTACATTAAGTGTTGTTATAACTTTAAAGGGGTATTCCAGTATTGTACAAGTGATGGTCTGTCCTCAGGATAAGCTGTCAATATCTGATTAATGGAGGTCTGATGCCCCGCCAATCTATGGTAGCTCCAGAACTCCACAGCGCCATCCATTCTGTAGTGAACAGAGTTGGTTACTGCAGCTCTTCTACCGTGCTGCAGTTACCAGCCCTGTCCACTACACAGTGGATGGCGCTGTGGAGTTACGGTGCCCGAGCTACTGCAGAACAGCTGATCGTGTGGGGTGCTGGGTGTCCGACCTCTGTCAATCCCAAGCTGCTATGAGCAACAAAGATGGTTTAACTTAGGGGGAGATTTATCAAAACTAGAGTAAAGGAAAACTGGCTTAGTTGCCCATAGCAACCAATCAGATTCCACCTTTCATTTTCTAAATGTGCTCTTAAAAATTAAAGGTGCAATCTGAATGGTTGCTGTGGGCAACTAAGCCAGTTTTCCTTTACACCAGTCTTAGTTGACTATAGCAACCAATCAGATTCCACCTTTCATTTCCCAATAGAGGTCTGAAAAATGAAATGTGGAATCTGATTGGTTGCTATGGGCAACTAAGCCAGTTTTTCTTTACACCATTTTTGATAAATCTCCCCAGTGGTTATCTAGGAATTAATAATGATGACCTATCCACGTGCGAGTCCCGACACCCCTCTGATCAGCTGTTTCAGTGACGCCGCACTCACCAGGGCTCTGGTGAGCGCAGCCGGCTACTGTCAGGTTTCCAAGCACAGCGCTGTACATTGTATAGTGGCAGCTCTTGGTATTACAGCTCGGCTCCATTCACCTCAATGGGACTGAGCTGCACTAGGCCATATGACTGATGAATATGATGTCACATGGCCACGAAGCGGCCACAGCGCTCATGGAGTGGCAACTTCTTCTAACAGCTGATCGGCGCGGGTCCCGGATGGTTGTCTCCTCCGATCTGAATTTGATGACCTCTCCAGAGGGTAGGTCATCAGTATAAATTCCCAGGGAGGACCCCTTTAAATTTCCGTTTTCAATCCTTCTCTGTGCATTGCCTGCGCTATACGAGTAATAATCCCTATATCCCATCCACTCGCCTCTTGTGAAGCGTTCAGACGCCCATCTTGTTAAATAGCAGATTCTGGAAATATGTCAGTGGGTTTTTCCTCTGGTCTGCGGCCAAACGGCAATGAAATCATCTTCTAATTAGTCGGTGTGTGTTTTGTGTGCTGTGTTGGAGTTTAGACTGCGTGATTTCCTACCCTTATGGCAGAGGGGATAAAATCTGCTAATATCACTGTTTAAATGTGTATTCTGTGCTCTCCTCCAATGTACAACACGCTTCTTGGCTGATGATCACACAGAAATATTGTGTAGGTCTTTGTGCTTTGATTTGAGAAACTTTCTGAAATAATGAGTTGTTTTTGATTACGCCTATACTACCGCCTGATGAGTCTCATGTGTACCATTGCATTAGAGATCAGTGGGTTATGGATCTCTGTAATACCGGGTACATAGTCTGCTCTAGGCCCATACTGTACCTGCATTTTATATGCCAGGTTCTCTGTACTAGTACGGGAGCATAGTATATTCCATTGAGACACCATATGGCGGCATTAGGGATGCCCATGAGGCCATAATGTGGCCCTGTGCTTTACAAGGAGGCTCTACGATTTCCAAAAGTCTCATAGCAGTGAATGGAGAACAAACCATACATGCGCATGCGTAGCTTTTTCTCAATTCTATCTGACATTGGTAACATATCCTATCGATATGCCATCAATGTCTCAGGTGGGAATCTCCCCCTTTAAAGGAACCATGATTTCGCTCTCATGAACTGTTGCATAAAGCAGGGGTGCACCACCAATGAGGCCAGGTGAGGCGATCGTCTCAGGTAGCACCAGGTAGGGGCAAGAGGTGGGCAGCAGAAGGGTCATGAGCAATGGGCTCTCTCATTGCGGCAAAGGGGTTAGGTTAAGAAATTGGTATTGGTGGGGGAGGGGCGCCATTTTAGTTTTTGTCTCAGGCAACAAAAAGGCTAGGTGCACCCCTGGCGTCAAGATACCCCTTTTGCTTTCATATTACCAGTTAAATTCTCGAAATCATTCATGGAAATTTAGACTGGGAATTTAGACTGAAGGTATGCCCAATTTCCTTGGAAAAAAAAGCAAAAAAGAAAAAGGGGGGTCATTTATTAAGACCAGTGTTTTAGACGCCGGTCTTAACCCCTGTATCTGGCGGAGGATCCGCCAAAGTTATGAAGAGGTGAAGTGTATAGTGTGAATGGACTTGATCGGCAAGAGATACCAGACTATTACCAGCCCAGAATGTATTATAATGTGAGGAAGCAAGAAAGCCAGAGTATGTAGTAAAATCCTGCAAAATCTTTTCATGTTTTTGTTTGTAAAGGCTGGTGCCACCTACAGGTTAATATTAGGTACTACATCCCATAGAAAATTCTGACGAGCAGTTTGTGACCTTCTGGTTTCTGAAGTATTACATTTTTTAGTTAAGATTTTCACAACTATATATAAAAATAAATATATATATTCACTAGAGATGGGCGAATCTTCAAAGATAAATATTCACCAAACTTTTAAAAAGATTCGCCTCGGATAAGATTTGATTCGGTCCAAGTTCTGCGAGCATGATGCGTACGTAGCATTAGCGTACAAAGATTTCAGAAGAATCTTCCGAAACGAATCTGAAAATATCGAATCTACGAAGCGGCGAATAGATTCGCTCATCTCTAATATTCACCTAGTACTCATTACTAGTGAGTGTTAAGCTGACTGTGTATTTAGTTCAAAGACATGGGCAGCTAGGTTAAAGTGAACTGACTTCTCTTTACTATGGGACAGTGGGGATAAGCGGCGACTCTATCTGATGCTGCTTATCTCCATCAAAAATAAAGCCAGGCAGGTATAGTCACTGATATTTTCCTGACTTTACATAAAGACGCGATTGTCAGTCAGATTTATACATATATTTATAGGTTTGATTTCTTCATATTGTGCATATTCATTATTCTTTTTTTTTTTTTCTTTCTTTCTTTTTTTTTTTTAGAATTACCTGCAGGATGGGAGAAGATTGAAGATCCCGTCTATGGCGTCTACTATGTAGAGTAAGTAGTTATTACTGACCTCCTAAACCGCCACTGGTCCTGTAGATGAATGTATTTATGAATATAGTATCAGTCTGTATAGTAAAAAGAGTCTTATTTTCTAGACACAGCACCACTCTTCTCCATAGGCTGTGTCTGGTATTGCAGCTGATCCTCAATGGAGGGAATGGGGCTGAGCTGCACTACCAGATCCAGCCTATGGAAAAAAGTGGCTCTGTTTTGCATGGATGCAGTATTTCAGTCTCCATTGACTTCTATGCGAGAAATTTGGCACCCAAGTCACATCCAATTTTTTTTCAAAGGTGGCACCAAAAAAAAAAAAAAACTCTTTGTGCAAACCTCCAGCGTGAAATCACACATACAATGGGAGGGGGGGGCGGAGGCTGTATTTCCCACATTGCCCTGACGTCATGTGACCCAGGCTGCACAGTGCAGCCTGGGTCACATGACGTCAGGGCAATGTGGGAAATACAGCCTCCGCCCCCCCCTCCCATTGTATGTGTGATTTCACGCTGGAGGTAACTGGGAGCTGGTCGCTGTGTTTCGGACCTCATGCACCTATCTGTTATTATCTATACCACAGTAGGGATAGCGTAGGTCCCGATGCCAACTGAGATACCTTGACGCGGTGCTCGGGCTCCGTATGTCTTTGATATAAGGATATACTGGCGAAAGTCTCATTTAACATCAGAGTGAGGGTTAGCCATATATTGTCAACGGCATTTTCCGCTGTAGTGCACCATTTCCGTGAATTGTTTTCTATGTAGATTGTCACATCCGCACATTTGTCTACCCTGTGTAGGATGTTTTTGTGGTACATGTGGTCCGCTGTAGGCATCCTCCATTGTATGCATTTTTTGCTGGGGATTACGTTCTGCAGCGGGCCACATGTGCGGGACTTGCTCCCCCAGTTATATGCGCTACAGCATTGGGGTTGAGCATGTTCTGCCATTTGAGACCACTGTGGTACATGTGGTCCGCTGTAGGCATCCTCCATTGTATGCATTTTTTGCTGGGGATTACGTTCTGCAGCGGGCCGCATGTGCGGGATCTGCTCCCCCAGTTATATATGCGCTACAGCATTGGGGTTTTGAGCATGTTCTGCCATTTGAGACCACCTTATTTTTCCGTGAGTTTGTTCAAACATATGGCATCCCACGGAAGTACAGAAGCCTCCATAGGATAACGTTACTGCGGTATTACAGCTCCGCGCCACTTGGAGCTCTTACCGAGCCATAATATGGTGACCGGTATTATTAATTTAGCAGATGGTTATTTTTATTACTTTGACATTGTCCCCCTCTCCCCTCCCCCGTGTCATGGCTGGATAAACATCCTGACCATCCACGTCATGTCAGAGTAGCGGCCTCAATGGACTTAATTCCTGTCCTTCAGTAGAAGCCATTAGTGACGTCATTGTCTTCCTTCTCAGTCACATAAACAGGAAAACGCAGTATGAAAATCCTGTCCTTGAAGCCAAACGCAAGAAGCAGCTTGGACAGCAGCAGACAGAAGGTAAGTCGCTCTCCGATGACCCGTCTGTAATATTTCTAATGTTAGAGTTCTACTAGTATGTATAATGTATAATCAAAGGGGTGGGGTGCTTTAAAAAATTACTGTATACAGGAATTCAAGGGTTAATGGTTATGGAGTCCATTGTCGCTTTGAAGGACTAATTTCATGGGCAACTTATTGATATATATGAGAACTATGTAATACTTGGGTTCTCCTGCGGAGGCGCTGCAGGGAAATCATTACAGCTAATCATTAAGGAACCCAGAAGAAGGGCACCCTCTAATCTGCTTATTGTTGGGGACCCTTCTGACAAAACTTGGTCTTCTTATGTTTACAGTTCCTTAAAATTCTAGTAGGGAGTATAATCTTACTCCCAACCCCCACTTCCTGAAATTTTAGAGAGTTTTTAAAGGGATATTTCAGCTTTGTGATATCTATCCTTCAGACTGGACATCAATATCGAGTCAGTTGGGTTTCGCCACCCGGCACCCCCATCGATCAGCTGTTTTTGTTAGGTGCCAAGAACTAAGGCTACTTTCACACTAGCGTTTCTATTTTCCGGTATTGAAATCCGTCGTAGCATCTCAATACCGGAGAAAAACGCTTCAGTTTTGTCCCCATTCATTGTCAATGGGAACAAAACGTAACTGAAAAAAACGGAGCGCTCCAAAATACATTCCGTTCCTTCTGGTTGCGTCCTCATACTGGAGAGAAAACTGCAATAAGCTGCGTTTTTCTTTTTGTCATGGGATGTGGAGCAAGACGGATCCGTTGTGACTCACAATGCAAGTCAATGGGGAAGGATCATTTTTGTCTGACACAATAGAAAACGGATCCGCCCTCCATTGACTTTCAGTGGAGTTTATGACGGGATCCGTCTTGGCAATGTTAAAGATAATACAACCGGATCCTTTCATAACAGATGCAGATGGTTGTATTATTAGTAACGGAAGCGTTTTTGCTGAACCCTGCTGGATTCAGCAAAAACGCAAGTGTGAAAGTAGCCTAAGCAGTGGATGGAGCCAGAAACAGAAGGCTCCGTCCTCTGTGTTGTGGCCATGCCTGCATACTGCAGCTCAGCTCCTGTTCAAGTGAATGAGAGCTGAGCTGCAGTACCCCATCATGGCCACTACACGGTGGATGGAACCTTGTGTTTCCAGATCCATGCACTGTACAGTTTCTGGCGACGGGGCACCCAAAAACAGCTGATCAGTGGGGGTGCCAGGTGTTGGACCCCCACCAATCTGAAATTGATGATCTATCTAGACGATAGGTTCATAAATGTCAAAAAAGCTGGACTACCCCTTTAATGTAAGGTTATAGTTTAATTTTCCTGAGAAACTTTTTTATATATATATATATATATATATATATATATATATATATATATATATTTTTTTTTTTTTTTTATTATAAGCTCCCAGTACATATATAGGATAAGTATTTTAACCCTTACATTTTTTTTCTCAATTTACGGTAAAAAAAATTGCATTAATAAATGAACATGTGTCTTTGGTCAAAAAAAAAAAATAAATGAACATGTGTCAGGTGGCAATGGGTGTAAACTGTATATAGCTGAAAAGGACAATCCTAATTTATTTATTTTTTAAGATTGTATTTTTGCAATTTTTTGATGTTATTTTTGCAATAATTTTTTAAGATTGTATTTTTGCAATTTTTTAAACATTGTTTTTGCAATTATTTTTAACATTGTATTTTTGCAATTTTTTACATTGTTTTTGCACTTATTTTTTAACATTGCATTTTTGCAATTTTTTTGACATTTTGTTTTTGCTATTATTTTTTAAGATTGTATTTTTGCTATTTTTTTAACATTATGTTTTTGCAATTATTTTTTAAGATTGTATTTTTGCAATTTTTTAAATATATTTAATGCTTTCCTGTTATGGAGAAGAGCTGATCGGTTACGCTCTGTTATCTGTGCCGTGTGGCTGCTGTGGTAGATCAATGAGATAGACTTCCGTCTGGAAGTTTTATTAAGCCTTTGGCTGCATTTAAAGACATTTCTGCAGAAACCGCAGGACTTTTGCTCTGAGATCAGGGAGGAAAGTGGATTTTAGATGCAAGCTGCTGCGTAAGGAAGGTGTAATTGTAGTGTCTTTGAGCGGAGACTACTAAACATTCCCTGCTAAGGTCACCCTGAGTACAAGATCCACAGGGGGGCACCCTGAGACAAATAATCTACAGCGGAGAGGGAAGAAACTGCACGTCTTGTGCGAGAACTGGAAATAGAGAATAAAATCCCCTGTCACTGGATCTGATGGGCACAATTTGCTATTGCACATGTTCCATCCAGATTTGCAAATGCTCGGTGTCAGTACTGATCTGAAACCCGCTGTTCTCTGTGTGTGACTACAACTCCCAGCATGATGTAATAAACAATAGTACATCGGAAACAAATGACCTGCTGTTCAGGAAGCCCTTAAATTGCCTATGTAATATGATAAAAGAGGCCATATATCAGTCAATAATACATTTATATAATGGCAAATAAAAAAAAATTAAATTCCGAACAAAATAAATAAAATAAAAAATAAATAAATAATATATATTCTGTGTCATCTTTCACAGGCCACATTTTAAGGATTTTCTTTCAATGGGTTATTCAAAAACATAGCTAAAAATAAAAAAAGAAAAATGTTGATTTCCTCCATGATTCTTTGCTGATTGTTTCCTAGACCACAGGGATGACGTGTTATACTCGCCCTTTAAACGCTGGCCATATTGACGTCGCTGCTTACGGCCGATGATTGGTTTCCATGGTTATTTTTTGAGTACGCCATGTCATTCCTGCAGCATAGTAAGCAAAGACCATTGGAAATACAGAATATGAAAGATTAATGTTTCCATTTGATGGTTTTGCCATAGGCAGCTGTTAGTGTTAGTAGTTAATTACTAATATAATTAATATTGATACATTGTTACCAAAGGAAGGAAATTTTGACCCTATGGCATGTCGGGGTACATTGGGATTGACTGTATTGTACCTGGAGCAGGGCCTAAGAGAGAGGTGCATGACTTGCCCTTTAAATCCCTGTGTCATGCTCCGCCCCCCCCAAGCCCTGCTTTTGGCATAAGACACTGTATAACATTTGCTTGGAGTGTTCCTTTAAACTTTATCTTTACCTGGCTGCTTATTTCTTTTTGTTTTATTATGTCTTATAGCAACAGATTGGCCAGGAGACCTCCCACCTATTGCACCTCCACCCATTAATCTTCCCAACAACCTCACACCAAAAAAGAAGGAAACGGCAAGAGATCCTTCCAACCACGGTAATTCTAGAATTATACAAAAAAATTGGATAATATGTCAGGTTAGGACAGGGATGTAGGCAAAGGGGGCACAGTTGCACCCCAGGCCTGATGAGGCATACTTACCAGCGTTTGTGTTGGTAAATTTGGAACATTTGAAGACCCGACCTGGGCACACCCAACCCTGTCTAATAAATGGACACTTCTGGACAGTGTTAAAAGGGTTGTCTGAGTTATATAAAAACCCTGCAACCGCTGTAAATGGCCAACAATAACAAGTGAACGGATGGTCACCTGTTTCCTCCTCTGCTTCTTCCTGCGCTGTGCTCCAGTTCTCTCCGCCGCGATTTGTTTTTCTGGCTGCAGAGGTTGACGTTCTGTGCACACAGGTCACTGCTGCAGCCAATCATTGGACTCAGCAGAGAGGTCTTGTGCATGACTGAGGCCAGTGATTGGCTGCAGTTGTGACTTGCCTAAGGAACGTCACCGCTGCAGCCAAGAAGATGACATCAGCAGCCTGAGGACCGGAGCTCAGCGCTAAAAGAAACAGCGGAGAAAACAGGTTAATATCCATTCGTTTTAGGGGTGGATTGGCCATAGACCTTACAGGTAAATTCCCAGGTGGGCCGATGCTCAGGGGGGCGGTTGGGCCCTGCTCACGGCTGACCAGTGGAAGATCTTGAGAATGTATTTTGTGCTGCTGGCAGTATTATGTGATGGACTGTGGTATTTGGCTCTGTTGGGGTGGTATAATGTGCCACAATATGGTATTGCTGGCCCTGACTTCCATCAGTTTGGACCCAACTACAAAACTTTTAGTATCTTTTCCAGGGCCACTTTAAGTTCCCAGTCCACCCCTGATTTATTTGTTATTTTTATATTTTTCGTTTATTTATTTTTTTATTTATTTCAGGGGCTTTTATACAACATGGACAACCCCTTTAACATAAGCCCTACCCATTTCCAGGCCAAGACAATTCCAATTTGTCAGGATTGTCTTCAAAAATTTGGGACAATCCCAGGAAATTCGGGACTGTGGGCAACTATGGATGTGGTCCAAAGGGCCCTCTGTCCCATATGAGGACATTAGTATTACATATGGCAGATGCTAGGTGAGGGATCCTGTTACAGCTTTTAGACTGGAGTCCAGGAGATCTAAGATATGCCCCTGAAGTAGACAATGCTGACGTTTTTTTTGTTTTTTTTTAAATCTTATAATCTTATTTTTTTTTATATTTTTTTATCATTTCAGCTAAACCATTCTTCACCAGAAACCCTTCCGAATTAAAAGGAAAGTTTATTAACACAAAACTGAGGAAAAGCACCCGAGGTTTTGGTTTCACTGTGGTCGGTGGAGATGAACCGGATGAGTTTTTGCAGATAAAGAGCTTGGTTCTTGACGGCCCCGCTGCTCTGGATGGCAAGATGGAAACCGGTAAAATTGTTATTCATAAACCTTATGGGTCTGACACTTTTTGATAAATATGCAAGAAAGTTTTAATTTTTGTCATCTGTTTTTCCCTATCATAGGTGATGTTATTGTCAGTGTAAATGAAACCTGTGTTCTCGGATATACCCACGCTCAAGTTGTGAAGATCTTCCAGTCTATACCCATCGGTGAAAATGTTGACCTTGAACTTTGCAGAGGGTATCCACTTCCATTCGACCCTGATGATCCCAACACAAGTCTGGTGACATCGGTGGCCATATTGGATAAAGACCCTATCATTGTCAATGGACAAGAAACATATGACTCACCATCCAGCAACAGCAGTAAAACTAGAAAAGCCAATAACTTGAAGGAGCCAAGGCCAAGCAGCCCTGCGGACGTATCTTCGAATGGTTCCCATGGTTACCCTAATGACACTGTCTCTTTGGCTTCCTCTATAGCAACCCAACCTGAACTCATTACAGTGCATATAGTCAAAGGGCCAATGGGCTTTGGCTTCACTATAGCGGATAGCCCTGGCGGTGGCGGTCAGAGGGTGAAACAGATTGTAGACAGCCCTCGTTGCCGTGGCCTCAAAGAAGGAGATCTCATTGTGGAAGTAAATAAGAAGAATGTGCAGACTCTTACACATAATCAAGTTGTGGATTTACTGATCGAATGTCCAAAGGGGAGTGAAGTTACTCTGTTGGTGCAGAGAGGAGGTAAGCATTGTATACTTGTAGCGGGTTGACCTAATTGGTCATGTAAAACCAGTACTGCATTAGTCCACTCCATGTAGGTTGTGCTTGATGTTTTGTGAAGGATGTCAGTTTAGACTTATGGTGGCCATAGGCAGGAAGATTGATCGTCCTGCACTTAGGACATGGAAATGGATGAATCCTCAGGAGGCTTCCAAGCATCCGGCAGAGAAAAGGGAAGGGTTGGATCTTTGAATGATAATTACGATGGCAAATTTGTCAGAATATCTCCACTATATCAAACACTACTGGTCAACAGAAGTTCTAGATATCTAACCAGAGATGGGAGATTCACAACCTTACCAAAATATGGGGACAAAAGTTTAGGTCAAGTATGACCAGCTTAAGAAAGAGTCCTTAAAAGAAGTCCTTAGGATGGGACATGATTGGTGGTGGTCCACTGTTTTAAAGCTGGCCAGACACATTAGATTAATGTTGGACAACTTGCCAACCATATAATGTGTATGGGGGCCTCACGATTCTCCGCCGACGGCAGATGTTGAGGGAGAGAAGGATCGGGCAGTTAGATTTCAACATGCCAAGCCTTTTGTTCACGGAGAAGAAAAGCTGGTGCCAGAAGGGTCTGCCAGTAGCTTATTGCCGCCTTCCCATTCAACTGGGTCAGGAGAGATAGCAGTCATCCAAATGGACATTTGGTTGACCCCTTTCTAAAATATATGGTTGGCTTTAGACCCTGTTGATCACCACAATGAAGGAGCTGGAATGCTTGTAATTGCTAAGGATAGTTCATGAATGCTGAAGCCCTGAGAGACCCTTTAATATGTTTCCTGTATTGATCCGTCAAATAGTTTGGTTATAGATTGGGATGAGAAAAAAGGGTCTACCTTTTTTCCTGGTCCATGGGCAGTGTCTACTATTGCATCTCAACCTTGTTAAAGTGAATGGAGCTGATCTGCAATACCATACATGGCCCATGGACAAGAGGGACGCTCTTTCTGGAAAATATCAGACCTTATTTTCTAACAATGGACAATCCCTTTAAATCTGTTGCAGTACAGGCCATGTAAAAAGGTTTGCTCATGACCTTAAACACAGAGTTTAATTAACGTATATGAATAAATGCAAGCTTTCAAGTTTTCTTGGCCATTCTGCTATTTGGCAGGTTTATTGAAAATGCTTTTCACTTTATTGCTGGTCTTTTGAATATTGACTGAATGGAAATGAGACATTAGTAGTTAATTGGATTAGTTTAAATGGTGGTAAAGCTGAGAATTGTTTTCCAGCACCGCAAGCAATGGGCCAGAAAATGAGCAATGTGTCTGGGGTAATGGCTTCCAACTGTAGAAATACATACAATGGGACTTACCTTTCCACCTTACTATTCCCCCATCACTGGTGCATCGTGACATGTGGTCCATAAGGTTGAAATATAACTGAACCACAATGGCCTACAGCCGTTTTCTACTAAGTCATGTGACACAACTTCAGCTTAGAGATCACATCTCACAATTCCAACCAGAAGGGCAGCAGGGTATACATATAGTTATGGAGAAGTTTGCTGTTGTCCCCAGTGTTTCAAAACTCAAAAACTCTTTAAATAAATAAAATAATAAAAGTTGCAGGATGCCGCCAACAGCCTAAAAAGCTAAAGTCGTCTGAAGGTAAAATAGTATACCTCATTTATCTTTTTTTTTTTTTTTTATTTGTGCCAATTGTCAGTTTGGAGTAGGCACATGTTCTATTGACACAGAGAGAGGAATTATCAAGTTAGTTTTTTGTGATTTGGTAGACTTTATTCTCCTTGATATTGCTTCGACATCAACTCTTCTCTACTTTATGAATTAGATGGCCAATTCCTTCCTGAAGTAGCCACCACAACTAGGCTTTTCTTCACTCGGGCTAAAAATTCAATTTGGTGCCCTAGTCACCAAGAGGCTCCTCTTCTCTGCAACTGCGGTCCCCTCTGCACTTTGATTGACAGGGCCAGGCAGCGTAAACGTTATCACGCCTGGTCCTGACGACTTTTCAAGTCTCGAGATTTGCCATGAGCTTCAGGACCCGGCAGGGGCGCAGTACAGGAAAGAGGCTCACTGGCAGTTCACTTCTGTACTGGGTGCATCCTTCGTGTACTGCACCTGCGCCAGATACTAAGGTGCACGGTGCAATCAAAGTGCAGAGGGTGCGACAGTTGCAGAGAGAGCAGAGCCTCTAGGTGTAATGGTAACGCCCCCGTTGCTCCTAGAGGCTCATTTGCATATATTAAAACTTCATTTTTCTCAGCAATGCGGACACATATGAACATGGGACCAACACAGATGTCTTCAGACAATGTCATAGGTACAAATCTGCTGACAGATGCCCTTTAAGGAAAGATGTTGACCAATTCCATCCATTAGTGCACCATTTTTGGAAATCTTTGGGTGGTGGAACTAGACTCAGATAGAGGAAGCTCGGTAGTCACTCATATGTGGCTGAGAAGATCTGTGAGATCTACAGTACAGACCAAAAGTTTGGACACACCTTCTCATTCAAAGAGTTTTCTGTATTTTCATGACTATAAAAAATTGGAGATTCACACTGAAGGCTCAAAACTATGAATTAACACATGTGGAATTATATACTTAACAAAAAAGTGTGAAACAACTGTAAATATGTCTATTCTAGGTTCTTCAAAGTAGCCACCTTTTGCTTTGATTACTGCTTTGCACACTCTTGGCATTCTCTTGATGAGCTTCAAGAGGTAGTCACCTAAAATGGTTTTCACTTCACAGGTGTGCCCTGTCAGGTTTAATAAGTGGGATTTCTTGCCCTATAAATGGGGTTGGGACCATGAGTTGTGTTGGGCAGAAGTCAGGTGGATACACAGCTGATAGTCCTACTGAATAGACTATTAGAATTTGTATTATGGCAAGAAAAAAGCAGCTAAGTAAAGAAAGTTAAGAAATGAAGGTCAGTCAGTCCGAAAAACTGGGAAAACTTTGAAAGTGCCCCCAAGTGCAGTCGCAAAAACCATCAAGCGCTACAAAGAAACTGGCTGACATGAGGACCGCCCCAGGAAAGGAAGACTAAGAGTCACCTCTGCTGCGGAGGATAAGTTCATCCGAGTCACCAGCCTCAGAAATCACAGGTTAACAGCAGCCCAGATTAGAGACCAGGTCAATGCCACACAGAGTTCTAGCAGCAGACACATCTCTACAACAACTGTTAAGAGGAGACTGTGTGCAGCAGGCCTTCATGGTAAAATAGCTGCCAGGAAACCACTGCTAAGGACAGGCAACAAGCAGAAGAGACTTGTTTGGGCTAAAGAACACAAGGAATGGACATTAGACCAGTGGAAATCTGTGCTTTGGTCTGATGAGTCCAAATTTGAGATCTTTGGTTCCAACCACCGTGTCTTTGTGCGACGCAGAGAAGTTAAACGGATGGACTCTACATGCCTGGTTCCCACTGTGAAGCATGGAGGAGGAGGTGTAATGGTGTGGGGGTGCTTTGCTGGTGACACTGTTGGGGATTTATTCAAAATTGAAGGCATACTGAACCAGCATGGCTACCACAGCATCTTGCAGCGGCATGCTATTCCATCCGGTTTGCGTTTAGTTGGACCATCATTAATTTATCAACAGGACAATGACCCCAAACACACCTCCAGGCTGTGTAAGGGCTATTTGACCAAGAAGGAGAGTGATGGGGTGCTACGCCAGATGACCTGAACCCAATCGAGATGGTTTGGGGTGAGCTGGACCGCAGAGTGAAGGCAAAAGGACCAACAAGTGCTAAGCATCTCTGGGAACTCCTTCAAGACTGTTGGAATACCATTTCAGGTGACTACCTCTTGAAGCTCATCAAGAGAATGCCAAGAGTGTGCAAAGCCGTAATCAAAGCAAAAGGTGGCTACTTTGAAGAACCTAGAATATAAGACATATTTTCAGTTGTTTCACACTTTTTTGCTAAGAATATAATTCCACATGTGTTAATTCATAGTTTTGATGCCTTCAGTGTGAATCTACAATTTTTATAGTCCTGAAAATACAGAAAACTCTTTGAATGAGAAGGTGTGTCCAAACTTTTGGTCTGTACTGTATCTGAAGGCTTATAGGGGCTCCAGTGGTTTTGATAATTGGAACGCCCACCTATTTGTATCATTGATCTGTATGTCTATGATCACCTCTCACCTTTTTTGGTCCAGACGTTGTAAGGGAGAGTTCACATCACCGTTGTTTCCAGAATGGCTAAAACAGATACTGAATGTGCATAGCAGATACACAGGTTCCGTTTTTTTTTTTACGGAATGCATTGTTTTTCTTTTTCTGTTCTTCTGACAGATCAGAAGAAGGGAAAAATAACGGTGATGTGAACTCTCCCTAAGAGAGCTTTGCTTACGGTGATGGAAGCCTACTTCAACAAATAGTTGTACTGCATGGATACGGTAATCCCACTGTTTAAAATTAATATAGTCGGCAAGTTCTTCATAAAAGAAGGTATTTTTCCTATTTGATGTATTTTGCAATGGGAACTAAGTGTGCATATTATTGTGGTGCATGCTGCTTTTTTTCTCTTCTTAAACCCTTCAGTGATTTATCACTTTGCCTCTGCACATCTCCGACATGAAAGAGCGACACTGTCTGCTGGATCCGTCCAGCTGAGCCGCCTCCTTTTATTCAAGCAGCATGTTCCAGGGAGCAGTAGTGAGACATATACCCCATACCTGCTCCAATCAAATGTCCACCACGGACTGCTGATTGTTAAATGGCGGATTTTACACACGTACTACAAGCTCAGATTTATTAAATTAGCTTTAAGTCGGCTTTATATTTATTTCATTAGAAAAAAAAATAATGCTGTGCTGGAATATGAAAAGTTTATTCATACCTCTGACAGGGCGCCTTGTTTAAATCATACAAATGAATCGTCAAGCAGGTGACCTCATTATAGTGATTTTTCACTTACATGTCTAATACATGTCCACGGTGGACGCAATCGGTCCTCTGATAAAGTGATCAGAGCCTTATCCAAAAATATGCAAGAATGTCTCAGTGAAACCCAGTGGCAAAGGTTTAATTTCTGCAGCACCCCCACAGGGAAAATAAAGCATTACACATTAATCATTTAAGTTAATGAGTTGTCTATCCAGTACAGGACATGCAGAGTCCTCCAGAGCATGAGGTGTTCTTTCTATGCAGAGGCCTCCAGAGCATGAGAAGCTTTTTCTGTGCAGAGTCCTCCAGAGCGTCAGATACTCTTTCTATGCATAGTCCTCCAGAGCGTGAGATGCTCTTTCTATGCAGAGTCCTCCAGAACGTGAGACGCTCTTTGTATGCAGAGTCCTGCAGAGCAGTAGATGCTCTTCCTATGCAGAGTTCTCCAGAGCATTAGATGCTCTTTGTATGCAGAGTCCTGCAGAGCAGTAGATGCTCTTCCTATGCAGAGTTCTCCAGAGCAGTAGATGCGCTTTCTATGCAGAGTCCTCCAGAGCAGTAGGTGTTCTTTCTATGCATAGTCCTCCAGAGTATGAGATGCTTTTTCTATGGTATGCTCTTTCTAGGTGTGAATCATATACAGACGACACAAGGATTCAGACATCTCAGACCGTAGGTCTGGAAGATGCCTGAGGCCTGCACTGCAGATGGTATGGCTGACCTCACCAGATGACTTGTGTAGCTCCACCTTCTGTAAATTTAGATGGGCCACTGTTAGTTTTTTTCCAGGGCGTATTCTCTTGAGGTCTAGGCAATGTGACCAATAGACATGATGTGACAGGCTGAGGAAGAGGCCGCAGTGCTCACCTCTTCCAGCAGTTGACCAGAGATTCTGCTGGAACTCGGGCACCCACCTTTAAAAAAGGTCTCATTGGCAGTGCAGTGAGGAGATGAAGAGATGGTCATGGTGCAATGGAGTCCAAACCCAGCAGTGGGACCAAGTAACTCGTATGTTCATCAGTTGGCCGCTCTAGGAGGTCTGTTATAGTCTTGGATAACCCCTTTAATTACAGCTGCGCAGTACTCACACAGTGCAGCCACTCTGCACCAGGAGCCATTACAATATAAGGTCCCAGATCTCCCATCAGTTTGATCCATCCCAGTTTAACCCTTCCCAAATACATAGCTGTATCCACCCGCGTAGAAAGTTTAACGTTAACCTGGCCTCCCCTGCATCATGGTCCACAAATCAAGGCACTCTGAAATTCCAGCTGAGAATACAATGTGGGCACATCTGCGTCTGTCCGCGCAGCCACTATTCAGCGTACACTCCCTACGCAGTGCCCAATCCTTAGAGAAATCCAGCCTGTCATCTAATCAGAGAGCATTCACCTGTAAATGGCTTAAAATCAGATTTTTAGGAAAGGTTGTAAAGCCTTTCACAGCATGGAGTCTTCATCTGTTTCCACCGGAGAATTTCTTCCCTGATAAGTCTATCTACCTGTTCTCATCTTCGCCAGTTCTTATCTGGCTTCTGCACAAAGAAGATAAAGTTTGTCTGGCGCTCGCTCTCAAAAGCCGAGAGAGTAATTTTACAACCAGTGTTTTTTTTTTTTTTTTTGTGTGAAATCCATTTCCTCTATGTCCTTCAGCCCCATGTGTTGGGCTCCGGAAAAAAAAAAAAAAAAGCTGCAAGCACCAAATAAACACTCAGGCTGGTAAGTGCTCGCGTCCAGCAGTTCTTAAATTGGCAGATCGCTCAGTTATCATATTACTAAAACACGATTAGAATTCATTCCAGGAAGAGAGTAAGTGCTCGCTGAAGGGATTCCAGGAAAGAAGAGACACTGAGGAGGAACCCCCAACCAGGAGACCGGATGTAGCCGGTGGGATTGCTCTATAGGTGACATCACCCTGTGCCAGGAATTCTTTACTTATACATTGATCTGGATCGTCGTCTCAGACCGGGCAGTGGAGCGACGATTCTCAATGCTTGTTAGGCCTCTGCATTTCATTTAAGGACCCATTGTTGTCAATGGGTCAGTGGACATGCGGAATGGATGGCCCATGTGCCTACCGCATCTGTACATCCATTCTGCAAAAAGATAAAACATTTCCTATACTTGTCCACAAAATGCAAACCGCAGACGCATTAAAGTCCATGGGTCCACAGATAAGGGTCACAAATAATGCAGATGCAGCACGGACAGCATCCATATTTTGCGGATCCGCGATTTGTGGACCACAAAACTGATACGCTCTTCTGCAGGAGGTATTATCTAAAGTGACCCCGTACTCATAGAAATGACCCTGAAGTACCACCAGACCAATGATCAAGATGAGTGAATCGATTTGTTCATCAAAAAGAGTTCTTGAGCAGTGAGTGGTTGCCCTCGCTGCTCAAGAAGCTTCCCCCTCGCCGCTTGATTGACAGGACAGGATCTCCCATCTGGCCCTGACGATCTCGTGCCTGTTGCACAAGCGCAGACCTTCTGCTGCTTATATAGCATACGCTGCCACACTTTTGGGTAGTGGCGCATGAATGGTCTCTGCTTCAGTATCAGCTGCAGAGACTCTGGACGTGCATCCGGTGCAAGAGTGAGATGTCCGGCTATGTCCATCAAGCGGCAGGAGGGAGCCCCTCGCCGCTCAAGAACTCTTTTTGATGAACGAATCGATTTGCTCATCTCTGCTACCACTATTTTCATTGATGAATTTGGGGCATTTAAGCCCCACCTAGGGCATGGCAAACCCACTTGGTAATGTCTACTTCTGGGTGGGACTTATATAAGCACCACCCATTTTTAGGCAGGGGAAAGACAAATTTGTAAGGATTGTGTTTGAAACTATAGTATAGGTCGAGGAACCCCAGTTACACTTAGGGACCATTTACATTTGTCAGTGGAGTGGCAAGTGGTCAGGCTTGAGTAATAGTGCTCCTTTAAAGCTAGTGCTAGATGCCAATTTTGGCCGCTATACCCAGCCTTAGTGCCCCGGTGCCGGAAAGAATCCCCAAAAAATCTGCACGTCACAAATGTGGATTTCTCCGCCGATTTTGATGCAGATTCACCGCAGACTTTGCCACTCCTGCGTTGAAAGGGGTGTAATATGTGCGACAAAAATTGCCATGTAGTGCACAGTATGTGTATGAGATCTGTAAATTCCCATCCCATCCCTTGCCTGGTACTGTAGACCACTGCAAATCCACATTAACTCTGTCCTGTGCTGACCCTCCTTTTTGCCTTTCACACGGTAATAAACTTCTGCCTTTGTGCCCCCATACAGTAGTAATGTTCTCTTTTTGTGACCCTCACATTAATAGGGCACCCATAAACTATTACTCGTCTATCCCCGTTCCTGCAGTAAGGCAGTACCAAGTTAATTGAGCAAATCAGTGTAGGTGGTGCTACTCTAGCGATGTAGCTGGGCCATCTACATCAAACAAATGATGACGTGACCGTGGTCCTAACATCCCATGGGCTTCAGCCCGTGGCCTCCCAGAGTAAATGGCAGGATACCAGTCCCGAGGATGAAGACGAAGTTGAAATTGGTATTCGTCTCCGATTTGAGGCCAGATATGCAGGGCATGAGACCCAGGGGCCCTTGTGCTAGCAACATCGCCACCCAACATTCACCCTTAGAATCCACAGAGGTAATGTGCGTTTTACAAAAAGTTCTATTGCTTTTAAAACGAAAAAGAAAGTATAAACCTCTTACCTCACGACTCATGTGAAATTAAAAGGATTTTCCAAGATTTTTTTTACAGATTGATGGATGGCTGACACCCGGGACCCCCGCCGATCAGCTGTTTTGAGAAGGCAGCGGCGCTCCTGTGAGCGCCGTGGACTTCTCCGTGCTTACCGAGCACAGCGCCATACATTGCATAGTGGCTGTACTTGGAATTGCAGCTCAGCCCTATTCACTTGAAGGCCACGTGACTGATGAACGTAACGTCACTGGCATAGGAAAAGCAGAGAGAAAGTTGGGTGTCGGACCCCTTCCGTTCAGATACTGATGACCTAACCGGAGGATATATCAGTAAAAAAAAAAATCTCTGAAACCTCTTTAACCACCTAACTGTTTTGCCTGAGTCCAGCTTCAGCAGTGTGAAAAGTAGATAACTGGAGAGGGGAGGGCTGCTTTAGATGCTGACATCCCCTGAATGGTAGTATCTAGAAACATGCAATTGGTCTTGTTTGAAAGCTGACAATCCAGGCTTTCATAAACGACCAGAATGACAGCTAAAGTCTGTTAGAAATCAAATTGGGAATAATCGTGAGTTTTTACTTTCACTTTCAGCTGCATTCACAGCATCCCGATTTCTGTCAGTGATATCTTCCTCTGTCCTGAACATATTGTCTGAAAGCTTTGAATATCTGCTTTCAAGCAAGACTAGTTGCCTCTTTCTAGCTGATACCATTCAGGAGATAGTAGCATTTAAATCAGCCCTCCCCCTCCAGGTAGCTACTTTTCCCTCTGCTGGAACTGGACTGGGGGAAAAAAGTTAGGGGGTTAATTACCAATCTAGTTATAGAGGCACTCACAATAAATTAGCAAGTCATTTCCGTACAGAGGACATGTATCCGAGATGGTTCTGAATCTTTTCTGACATGCTCTCTGATTTGCTGTCCTGGAGTTTCTTCACTTGCCTTTTCAGAAAACCGAATTTTTTTTTTTTTTTACTGTTATCATAAAAACATTTCTCCAGACAGACCTCGCCCCATTCTCTTTGACAGATAGATGATTTAGATGCAAAATTATTCGCCAAGAAATCATTCACTGTGGTATTGCCGCGCAGCGTACTGGAAGAAATAAAAAAAAGTCAACTGATTTTTCTTTTTCGCTTTTATATTTTTTTTTTTATTTTTCATCAGACAGCGAGAACAAAGATGTAAAAATATTTGTCAACAGAGATGAGTTTCATGTAGTTATGAATTAGCATATATTGCTGTTTTCTCTGGAGGGAATGCAAACCCTTATTACAGTCAGTGCTGCCATCAGGCATCTCTCACCACCAGGGGTGTATTGGACATAGACCTTACAGGGAAATTTCCAGGTGGGCCGATGCCCTGGGGGCCGCTCAAGCCCCCCTCTCAGCCGGTGACCACACATGTCCTCCTGAATTCAACTATGGCCCACATCTCAGTTACTAAGCCCCCCTGCTCCATATCTTAATCAGAGACAAATGGAGGAGGAGGAGAACAGAAAATGGCCTCTATGGCCGATTCAGAGGGAAAGCTTTTGGGGCAGTATATTGTGCTGCACTGCGGTATATGGTATTTTGCGCTGTCAATCTACACACTCCTACAACATGGGGCCACTTTTAGGTTTTTTCTAGGGCCAATTCAAGTTCCCAATCCGCCCCTGCTCACCACATATGTCCAAATAAAGGCCCATTCGGATCCGCAAAAACACGGATGCCTGCCAGTGTTTGTTCTGCAAATTCCGGAACACATAGGACCGGCACCCCATACAAAATGCCTATTCTTGTCCGCAATTGCGGACAACAATAGGACATGTTCCACCTTTTTTCGCTGAGCCGCGGCACGGAGCCACAGATGCCCGCAATCTAATGCTGCCCATTGAAATGAATGGGGCCGCATCTATTCCACAAAATTGCGGAATAGATGTGGACCCATTCACACGGCCCCTCAAACTGACCTTAGAGAAGTGTGCTGGTCAGCCGAATACTGCAGACTTCCTTGGTGCCTGCATCGCCCAAAAAACTGCCATTTTACAATATGCAAATGAGCCCCTAGGGAGGTCCCATTGCACCTTGTTGCACACAGAGACCTCTGTGCAGGGGCTCAGCTGCAATACCAAGCAAAGCCGCTATACAATGTACGGCACTGTATTGGTGAGCTGATAGAAGGCGTGGTGCTCTGCGAATGCCGGTGCCTTCTTAAACAACTGATCAGCAGGACCCCCACAGATCAAATAATGATGACCTTTCCAGAGGGTAGGTCATCAGTATAAAAGTCTTGGAAGACTCCTTTAATTGCAATATCATAAAGTGTCCATATAATACTGCCATAGAGTGCTGAAATAATAGTGCTGCACAATTTCCAAAATTGCCATATAATTTCTGTATGATAATACCGCTGATGGCGGTAGAGACCTCCTTTTGCCCATGCTCTAATCCAGCCCATGTGAGCGCATCCATGAGCATCCTCTGTACATTGCCTCCATTACATACATATATAGACCGCAGGGCAGCATTATTCGTTTTCAAACCACCTTCCTAGCCCCACGCAGTCCTCAGTATCATATCGGGTCTCCGTGTCTATGCTCCGGTACGTCCTGTCTGCGCTCCTGGCTGTTACGTCTTGTCCTTTTTGATTTTTTTTTTCCCTACAGATCTGGTATGAAATATTAATATTTTCGGCATTAACTTTAGTTTCTATGGCCGCCTCCAATCTTCCAGACATCTGATGCTTTCATTCAAATGATATTCAACCCCTTTGGAGATGTCGCCGTTTAATCAATGCATTCGTAAATTATCGGTGGCATCTCATTGATCTTCATTAGCGGACATGGCTGCATATTATCTCGAATAAGTACTTGACCTTTTTTTTTTCGTTCTCTGTATAGTGAAGACGTTGCTAATAAGGAGGCAGAAATGGGAGTGGATATGGGGGGGGTTGTGGTCATTAGTATCTGATTTAGATGGTCCGGAGTAATTGATGTAAAGCGCATGCAGCATGATCAATTTTTGCATATCACTCTCTATGTAATTACAGAGTCTTAAACTTTCAAAAAAAGTCTTGGCCTAGAATATTGACTGCAGCATCCAGAGAACATGAGTTTGCTCGTTTCCTTTCGAAATTGACAGTGATTTCAATGGTTATACCTCTCATGCCACTAGGGGCAGTGTTGTCTGTCTATTGTTTCTGTATCAAGATTATTTATTTATTTATTTATTTATTTATGTATTTATTTAACTCACTTATATAGTGCTGACATATTCCGCAGCTTTTTACAGACATTAGCATCAATGGGGCTCACAATCTAATCTAATCTGCATATACTGATGAATTATGATGGTTTGCAAGTAAGTGATCGTAAAAGAAGAGACCCCAAACCTAAAACCCGACAGCTCTTAATGGGGTTATCCCATGACTAATGTAAAAAATGAAAATCATACATCACATAGTACATGACAACCTCTTTCTAACAAAGCTAGAACCAGCCCTGTACCTGTATGGATGCAGAGATCTCCACATTCATTTCTCTGCTAGATTTATATCAAGCTGGCAGCTCAAGGGGAGTGTCTTTTCTGCTGAAGCTCAGGGGGCGTGTCCATGCGCTCCCTATCACAGTTCAGGAGGCGTGTCTATGCTCTCCCTATCACAGCTCAGGGGGCGTGTCTCAGCTCTCCCTATCACAGCTCAGGAGGATGAAACTGAGCATGTGCGGCCATCTCAGTGAGCAGGTCAAAGAAATAAGAAAAAAACAAACAGCAGGTGGCGCTATACAGATACATTTCATTGAATAACTCAGAGGCTATGCTAAATTTTTAATTCCATGCAATTACAAAACTATTCAGATCCAGGAGCTGATTTGAAAACTGTAGAATATTTTTCGTGGGACAACCCCTTTAATGCTTCATATCATAAAAGCAGATGCTAATATAACTCACATCAATGTATACAGTGTATCACCACTTCACTACAAATTTTACCTTTTTTGTTTACCCCACAGTGCACACTTTTGTTTATCCCACAGTGCACACTTACCTTACACATTCAGTATGGCCACTGCTTTTTGTATTTTTTATTTCACATTTTTTATATACGTATTTATATTTTCTGGGATTCAGAATAGTCTTTGTCCACATTACAGACCCATGTGCTACCACATGGTACCTCAGGGGGCACTGTGTTCTACCCTAGATGCAATAGGCAGCTGATCAGGGATCTGTACAACACAGATCTCCTAATGGACCTATTAACCTTCCTCTGCCATGTATAGTTTGAGAACACATGTATGGAAATATCTGGTGCTAGTGATATGGATGCATGTATGTACCCTACCTACACTGACCTTGTGTCTGCTCCGAGGCCCAAGAATATGGAGGCCTGAGACCTGGTTAGTCTCACCTCCCAGCCATATAGACCCTGTCACCCATTGTCCTCATGCACATCATCATTCATTAATAAAAAAAGAGAGGGTTATGGAATCCTGCAGGAATTTTTTGGAGGGGAAACCCTTTTTGTGTAGTATCTATCCACATTTATTATACCCTGTGCACATAAATGTTCCATTTTGTGGTTAAATACAGGATTGGTGGTAAAAATAGCTTGAGCGCAAGACCACCTGCCAAAATCAGAATGCCCCCACTAGTCAAATTTCAGTGCCCCCCTGGTCAGTACCCTATTCGTACTTCACCTTTATCAAAGGTTTATGGCCACCATTCCATTGTGAGGACTGTACTGATTGGTTTTTATAATATATATTATAGGTTAGCTCTGCTTTTAGGCTTCACTTATATAATGTTGACTATATGTAGTCACCACTAGAGGGCACTAACTGCTATTGACCTAAGTGGGAGCTGTAGATATCTGTATGCAGTGAGCTCCCCCTAGTGGTACTTCCCAGTAGGTACTGTGACAATGTTGCTTCAAATAAGGGCTGGCTACTTTATAGCTAATCTTAAAGAGATAGACCCATCTAGGAGATTGATGGTATATCGCTAGGATATGCCATCAATGTCAGATAGGTGTGGGTCCCACCTCAGGGCCCCCCAAAGTGCAAGGAGAGCAGATAGGCATGCGCTGTTGCCCTGTATTCTCCACTGTGTAAATTATGAGTCCCATAGCAGTGAATGGAGGTGTGCTGTCCTTCACTTCACGTTCCCCATTCCAGAGAGAGATGTGGATCCCAGAGGTGGAACCTGCACCTATCTGACATTGGTAGAATATCCTAGTGATATGTCATCTATATCCCAGATCAGAATACCCCTTTAAGTGTGTTTAACGCACTTTGTTAAAATTAGCGATATAGTGGCATTCCCCATTAAGAGCTGGGCAATTTAAACAGTTGCAAGTCCTGCCTCTGGGGTAGGTGCGCCGCCTGTCTCAGATCCGTGCAGACACCTTAATTACTATTGTATCAATTGAATATAATCTTGTAAAACTTTCCTTTTGGAAATGTCCTACGTGCCTTTCTCCTTGTTCCCTCCTGAGCTGTTGACATTTTGTACAAACCCCATACAACCTCGTCTCTTAAGTCAATTACTGCAGCTTTTGCAATAAACATGGGTATGAATCGAATGACATTTTATGATTCATGGTCCTTGTGGGGAAACTGACAAATAATGATCGCCAAGCACACAAGGGACGTCTAATGAGATTTGGTGGTCAGTAATTTTATATATATATAAGGGATAGATAGATAGATAGATAGATAGATATAGATAGATAGATAGATAGATAGATAGATAGATAGATATAGATAGATATGGATAGATAGATAGATATGGATAGATAGATAGATAGGAGATAGATGGGTAGATAGATATGGATGGATATGTATAGATATAGATAGATGGATAGATAGAGATGGATAGATAGAGATGGATAGATAGAGATGGATAGATAGAGATGGATAGATAGAGATGGATAGATAGAGATGGATAGATAGAGATGGATAGATAGAGATGGATAGATAGAGATGGATAGATAGAGATGGATAGATAATGATAGATAGATAGATAGATAGATAGATAGATAGATAGATAATGATAGATAGATAATGATAGATAGATAATGATAGATAGATAGATAGATAGATAATGATAGATAGATAATGATAGATAATGATAGATAGATAGATAGATAATGATAGATAGATAGATAATGATAGATAGATAGATAGATAATGATAGATAGATAGATAGATAATGATAGAGAATGATAGATAGATAATGATAGAGAATGATAGATAGATAATGATAGATATGGATAAATAGATAATGAGATAGGTAATGAGATTGTTTTATGATAAATTTTCTTACATTTTTTATCATTTTTTTTTTTAATTATATTTTTATTCTGATAGTCTTTTTTTATTTTTAGATTTTTCATAATTAATAGTTTTGTTATATATTTTTAGTTATTTTGATACAGTCTTGTTATATTTTTTATGCTTTTATATTTTTAATGTTTTGATATTTTTGTTATATTTTTGTTATACTTTGATGTGGTTTTGTCCACATCTGGGGTGGAAGCTTCATTCGGGGCCTCCATTGCAGATTCTGTCAAGACAGACCGGACAAAAAAAAGTCTTGCATGTAGGACTTTTTTTGTCTTTAAAATAAAAACCGGATCCTGAACGGAATCTGAACAGACTCCATTGCAGTCAATGAAATTTGCTCAGCATCATTCGTCTCAGTTGCCAAATCTGGCTCTTCCGTTTTTTTTGTTGTTCTGCTACACTAACCACTAAGAACAGAAATATATCGGAGTGATGTGAGTTCACCCTTAGGCTTCATTCACACGTCCGTATTTTTCTTTTCCAGATTTTCGTTCCGTTTTTTGCGGATCTGTGTTTCCGCAAAAACCTTCAATTTTTACCAATTGTAAATCCGCATCCGTTCCATTTTTCCGCAAAAAAAAAAGGAAGGAGGAATATATGTTGGTAGGGTATTTCTTTCTATTTCCTGGAAATGGATCCGCAATTGCGGATGACATAATGATGCATTCCGCATATCATCCGCATTTTTTGCGGACCCAGTGACTATAATTGCACCACGGACCGCATATGCGGACAAAAGTAGGACAAGCTCTATCTTATTTGCGGATCCGCGTAATGGAACGGAACAACGGATGCGGACAGTATACGGAGTTCTGTCCGCATTTTTTCAGGACCCATTGAAATGAATGGATCCACATCCTATCCGCATGATTTGCGGATCGGATCAGGAAAGAAAAACAGGACGTGTGAATGGACCCTTATACTTTTTATGTTTTATTATATTTTTTATATTAGTGTAATCCATCTATGTATTTTTATTTGTTCATGTTTTTGTTCTATCCTGATAAGTACATTTTTTGTTATTTTTTATCTTCTACTTTGTATACTTTCCCAGTCTTGTTAGACATTTTTTTATGGCTGCTCAGTGACCCTTATTTGATATGCGTGGCATATTGCATTAATGGGAGCAATTAGAACTGATTATTTTGCTATGACAATCCATTAAAAGTTTCGTTCTATTGATCTAGATGGTAAATCCTGGTCTTCATACACAGAAGTCTTTTATTTTCTTCCTTGATGAAAAGAAACCTCTCTTGAAGAGTTGCTAATTATTAGCTGAAGATAGATGTTTTTGTCTTCCCACTTAGTAATTTTGCTGACTTGTGCTGAGACTAGGACTCCAACTGGGATTTGACAAAATCTTAAAGAATTTAAGAAAAATCTCAGTTTACAGAAGTAAAGGAAATATAGTAAAGTTATAGTAAAGGAAATGCTCAACTTTGTCTTCTTAAAATCTTAAATGGGTTGTCTAGCCATATATATTGATGACCTATCCTCAGGATAGGTCATCAGTATGTGATCGGCAGGGGTCCGACACCTGGCACCCCCTCTGATCAGATGTTTGAGGAGGAGACGGCACTCTACGTGAGTGCTGCTTCCTCTTCATTACACTGCACTTCCTCAACTGAATGGAGTGAGTAGTTGTAACGACACTACGCCACCACTAGGGGTGCACCACTAATGAGGCCAGGTGAGGTGATCGCCTCAGGCAGCACCAGATAGGGGCAAGAGAGGGGCAGCCGAAGGGCCATGGGCTGAAGGGAAGGGGTTAGGTTAAGAAGTTGGCATTGGGGTGGGAGATGGGGCGCCGTTTCAGTGTTTGCCTCAGGCAGCAGGAAGGCTAGGTGCAGCCCTGGCCACCACACCACAGGAGACGACATGTAGTGTACTGAGGAGGAATCAGCACTTGCTTGGAGCCCCGCCAGCTGATATTAATGACCTGATATTAATGATGGGGGAGATGGAAGTACTATCTGTCTACCTGCCTTTAAATGGGTTGCCCACTTTGTTAGAAGGTTCCCTCTGATGATGAGCTGGTCATCTTTTGCTGGTTCCTTGCTGGAGGAACCCATTAGTACTTGTTTAACTTTCCTGCAGCACCTCCACAGGAGAAATGAAGTATTGCACTGTTTTCTTGTAATGCATGGACATGCAGAGTCCTCCAGAAATAGAACCGCTCTTTGTAGTCGCTCCCCACTCTGTTTATTAGATCGGGATCTGGAAAGGTGGACCCCACCCCCTTCTGTTAACTCAACATTTCCTAATGCTGACAATGGGTGTCCTGAACTGGGTAACAGCTTTCATAATGTGCATGAATGTGATTGAGTGGAGTGCTGTCCTGGGTAACATCGGTGAGGTAGTTTACCCTACCTCTGAGAGTGCTGTCCCGGTACCATACAGAAATTGTGGCTAAACATGGATGTGTGTGAATTATGTAAATTTGTTGGAATCTAACAGGTCAGGAGGGAGGGCAGAGACGGTGCTGGCATCGGTGGTGACTAGACATTCAGAACAATGGAGATCTATACAATGGGATGGAATATTTACTTCTTTACGAAGGCGACTGCATGGACTCTACCTAACCCCATACAGACTCAGGGTGGTCACCTTGGTGGATTGACAGACAGCTACCCTAAGTAACTAAGGCACTGCCCAGCAAACAAACTGCAAACTGGCCAGATCTCTGTGCCTATGGCCACCTTCAGAAAGATCGCTACATATGTGTATATTGGGGAAGTGTGCAAACCTTTTTGGGGGTTTCTTCACTTTCTGATGATTTTTATCCCCTATGAAATGTTTTATCATCTGTTCATGCTGTTATTTTGTACTGGGTTTCTAGAAAATGTATCTGTGTATTTTGTCTGTATATCTATCTATCTATCTATCTATCTATCTATCTATCTATCTATCTATCTATCTATCGATTATCTATCTATATTCTATCTATCTAATATCTTATATCCTTCATATTTATCTGTTTTTATTCCATATCACTCTATATTTCTCCCTATTTCATATTTATGTATCTTTCACTCTATGATAACACATATATATATATATTCAAATATACAATGAACTTAATAGATATGCTGTAAACTATCTATCTATATCCTATGTCTGTATTCTATCTATCTATCTTATACCTATCATTATCATATATCATATTTATCTTTCTATTTCATATTTATCTATTTTTCTCACTATTTCATGTTGATGTATCTTTTTCTCTGTGATATCATATATTTCTTTCTTTCATGTGTATCAACCAAATATGCAATGAACATGACAGATGGATATGCAGTAGATTATCTAAACTATCTGTCTCCTATCTATCTATCTATCTATCTCATGTCTATCTCTCTATCTTCTATCTATCTTCTATCTACCTCTCTAATATCTATCTATCTCATGTCTATCTATCTCTCTAATATCTATCTTAAATCTATCTATCTCATGTCTATCTCTCTAATATATCTATCTATCTATCTATCTATCTATCTATCTATCTATCTATCTATCTATCTATCCATCTATCCATCTATCCATCTCATATATATCTATTTATTTATCAAAAAGCAAAAAGATACATTTAGTATTGTGTATTATGCTATTGTTGGTGAGCCAGGGATCTGCTGCGCTCACTATTCCTCTGCACTGGTGAGACCCGGTGATACACCAGCCTTGTTCTAATGGAGCTGCCTGCCACATGTTTATTAACCTTGATGGAATAACACCCCCCCACCCCCTCCGCACAAATCCTTGTCTTCTCACTTGCTGTAAAGAAACCCTTTTACCAGCAGCTTGTATCTGTGGTTCAGTTTCCATTGGTCCAATACAATTGACAAGCAGCTCGCGTCAAAAAGGAAATATCTAGGATTTAATTGTTAGCCAAGTCCCTCTTAATCCAGGGGAAAGCGTTTGAGATTCTGTCCAAGTGCTTAGTTTTTCCCAGGCCGCCGAGGTCTGTTCTCCCCAGCCTCCAGGCTGCTGCAGCATCGCTAATGCAGATAGATTTCTGTCCCTCTCGCTTTCTCGTTCCCCCCTTTTTTTTTTTCGCTCTCTTTCTCCTCCTCTTGTTTTTTTTCTCTCTCTCTCTCGCACTCTGCTTTGATTCGTTCTAAACAGACTGCTAACTCCGATGCTGGAGAGAATCCTGCTTTTACCGTGCAGATGGCTACATTAGAATGATATACCTTGGGATTTATCTTCGATGAACGTAACATTTGTATGCTAATGTTGATCTCTCCCTTGTTGCCGTTTTGCAGGACTGCCGGTCCCAAAGAAGAGCCCAAAGTCGGTGAGTCTTTATTTCATTTTTACCTTTTTTTTTTGTATTATTTCTTTAGCATGCTGTTTTGCTTCTGCCGTTAGGAATAGCTTAGCGCTGTTTTATTCATGGGGAAGGGTGCACTGTATATCGATACCACGCTCATTCTCGTACTGCATGATTAAAGAGCCGTATGCAGACAACCTTGCAGCTCCTGCTCAACCCAATGCCCAGGCTCTTCCTTATCGCACCTATTAATCTTGGTAGGTGACTTTTTTTTGTGGCAGTTTAATTCGGGAGGAGATGAAAGACAGAGGAGGTGAGGGGGGTCTATCCATATTATAGTTGGGGAGGGGGGGGTGAGACTCCACCTTCTTTTCTTTATTTTACAGTCCTTAAATACCCTCTACACTTTATAGTGCTGTTTTGGGACCCCCCTTTTTTATGGATTTTATGTGTTTTTTTTTTTTTTTTTAATTTTTTTTTTGTTCCCCCTAGCTGTTATTCTGGTAGTAAATTTATTCAGGAGGTGGACATTATTTATTTATTTTTTTTAATCTGTCACTCAAATTATAGACTGCAGGAACCTGCAGATTTGGGATCCCCTCCCGTACCCTCCTCCTGTACACATCTTTTTTTTTTTTTCCTTCTACCAGATGCAGTCCTAGTCAGTGTCTTTCTTCAAGAGTGGTTTCTGTAAAAATAGCTTGCACATTATTTTAGAGGATGTATAAATAATTCACTAGCTGGAGCTAATTGATGATCTGTATCCTGTGATTTTTTCCCCTTAATCTATGCTTTTGCATCTGAGCATATTTTTTTTTTAAATCTTTTTTTTTTTTTTACATTGGTTGTTGTGATTTTTTTTTTAATTTTTTTTTTTTACACCAACATGAAAATATGTAAACATACAGCAGCTATTTCAAGACATTAAAAAAAAAATTATGGAAAATATTAACTTTTTATTATCATCAAATATTCCTCTGCATTTAAATCACCCTGCCAGACTCAACGCATCCTTGCTCAAATAACGTTTGGGTCTCTAGAAGAAGAAGGCGAATTTAGTTAAATCCCTGAAATAAATGATATGATTGTGATGCCCGGAGGCATTTCTGGGTGGTCACGTGACCATAGGCCCCAACCATTGTCAGTTTATATTAAGGCAAAGGGAGAGAGTCTTCGTTTGTGCTCACAGCCCAATCACAAAAATGTCAAAGTATATGCTTATAGTTCTGCACCATCGTCAGAAGTAATTTAGCCCTTGGTGACAAGTGCTCACAAACCGCTTTTGAAGTAACTGTAACCTTGTTCTTATAGTTTTAGTCACATTTTAGTGTCAATGACATTTTTTTTCAAATAGATTTTTTTAATTTTTTTTTTAAAGGGGGACATACGTACAATACAGTTTACAATATTAAAGTCTGTATTTAAATAAAAAAAAGAGTTTTAATTTGTGATTTGTAAGGCAAGATAAATCCTGTGGTATTATTTGTAAGCTCCTTTACAAGAGTATTTAGTGCAATCTGTAATTAATGATTTTAGGCTGGGATTTTTTTTTGGACTGCCAGATAAACAGTTGTTCAACATCCATGAGATGAAGAATTTATTTATTTTTATTTAGAGAAAAAAAGTTATTTTTGAATATTTACAGCTGCCCAATCCACAAGATTTTCAATTTTATTTTTTTTGTAACTTGTGATGCAAAAATTTCTGTAAAAATAGTGTGCTTATTTTTTTTATTTTTTAAAAAAAAAAAAACATTTTTAAACCGTTGTCTAATTTTTGCTCCTGGAACAATATTAAAAAGGTTGTCTGAGTGTTATATACTGATGACCTGTCCTCGGGATAGGTCATCAGTATGTGATCGTTGGGGGTCTGACACCCGGCAACCCCGCCGATCAGCTGTTTGAAGTGACTGCGGCGCTCCGCTGAGCCTTCTCGCAGCTTGGTAAGCACAGCGCCGTCCATTGGCCATTGTGCTTGGTGCTGTAGATGAGCCCCTTTCATTTGAATGGGACTGCGTTTCTCCTAGGCCATGTAACTGATGAACGTGACGAGGGTTGAGCGAATCAAACTCCATGAAGTGGAATTCGATCCAAATTTCAGGGAAAATTCGATTTGCTGCAAAGCCGAATTTCCTTGTGCTTTGTGGTAGAGAATCGATGTTACCTGAATGGTGGTAAAAAATTAAAAAAAATGTCATACTTACCTCACCTGTTTGAGCGCAAAGAGCTGGACACCATCATCTTGATTGAAGATCTCGCACGAAATCCTGTGCGTGGTGACATATGACATCACCACACCAGTCGACGTGAAGATATCATCATGGCCTGCATGAGATTTTGCGCTACAGCTTTAATCAAGATGGCGGTGGTGTCCAGCTATTCAGGATCAAATGCATGAGATAAGTATGATTTTATTATTATTTTTTATTTACACTGTATTATTTCTGTCAGATCGCCGCTCCCGTATCATTGCACAGACTACTTACAAAGAAATGCGCTTCATGATGAAGGAATTCATCAATAAGCACATTTTTTTGTCGAATCAGATTTTTTAGTGCTTCGCTCATCACTAAACATGACGTCACTGACCTAGGAAGAGGCCGTGGGCTCATGGACCGCAGCAATCTCATTGGTGGAGGTGCCAGGAGTTGGACCCCGCCATTCAGATACTGATGACCTTTCCTGAGGATAGGTCATCATTATTAAACATTCAGACAACCCTTTTGAGCCGGTAATGAGTCTCTCATATTTGTTTCAATTTTTAATATGAAATTAATTGAGTTATTAAAAAAAACAAAAAAAAACATTTTTCTTGATAATCTTAACACTAGGTGTCTCTCTTCTTCCACTTTGCAATTTTTTTATGGCACCAATAGCTGTATTTACAATTGATCAGGGGTACTTAGTATTTCCCGCTTCCCTTCTGTTTATACCCCCCCCCCCACTCCACCCAACAAAAAAAAAAAAATCAACACTCTAAAACCCAAAAGCACGTAGCCAAAATAAATAAATAAGAAAGAAAAAAAAAAGTTGAACTGTTTCTTAACCTGTGGTCCTCCAGGCCATTACCTATTTTGCCAATTCAATAGCCGTTGATGTCCACGGCGACTTTTCTTGCACAGCCTGCTCTCTGAAGCCTAATTGGCTTCCTGTTGTTGGGAACGGGTACCAGTAGTATTTCACCTGCTGGTAGGAATTGATGTACACTTTAGTGTCATTGCCCCAGCAAGTATGATACGCAGGATTTTTTTTTTACCTTTTTGGGTTGTGTCCTTCTCTAATATCTTCCAACAACTTGACCCTTCGATTTTGCTAGCAGTTAAAGAGCTCAATAAAATAGGGAGGTGAGAGCTGTGATTTAGCAAGCAGTAAATGGCTGTGATCTGTAGCCTGTCATCACCTCCTACCTGTTCTCACTGAAACTTTACTGGCTGCAGACACGCGGACCAAACCTATTCCATGTCAGTAGCCTAATGGTGACACCTACAGGTTACACTACAAATCTATGGCTAGATCTTATTAGTACTATTTCATGATTATTATTTATTCCATTATTATATTTCACTATATGCTTTTGTCATATGTTAGTATTGAATTGTGTTACTGTCTTAATAGCATTTTAGATGATTGACATTTTATTTGTGTATTACCAGTATTGTTAGTGTAGTATATTATTATTTCTTTTATTATTTTTTTATTATATATTTTATTTGTGGTATTGTATTATTGTGTTATTAGTATTTTTATATTGTTTATGGCATTATTATATTGTATTATATGCTATATGTTTTACTTGTGTTAATGCTTTATGTATATTTATATTTCACTGTTACTATAATATTTATCATTCATTATCGTATTGAGTTTTATGAAAGTTCACAAGCCTCCAGTGCAGATTCCAGAACATTTGCCAGAAAACATAGCACAGCGCTAGTTTTTGTACGGTAAAATTTCAGATGCTATGGAACTACAGGCCAATGGGGTCTTTTGGGTGGCATGGTTTTCCGTCATGTGACTGAAACGTCACAGTGTTTTTCTGCTTTTGTGACAGAACAGATAAATGTAATTCATAACACTGATGTGAATGTAGCCGAAGAAACATTCTCAATTTTTGCGTAATTTATTAATTTATTAATTGTTGCAGATTGTTGCTAGATAATTACATTGTATTCATTTTTATAACATTTCATCATCTCCAGCATGTTTCATAGTACAACACATTTATTAGAAAGTCCAAAGATGTATAGGTAAGTGGTAGGGAGGCTTCACAGTAGGTAACAAAAACTGGATAACCGGTAGAGGGTGCATAGCCGATAGTGTGTTTCAATACACATGCATGCTCGGTTGGGCCTTAATAGGGAGAGGGGAATAGGCCACTGCCAGACACCTTGTCTCCTGTGAATACAAAGGATTGGGTAGAATTCAGCACGCCCAGCACTTCTTTACCATGATGTCACCTCCAGTACATAAAGAAATGGGGCCTAGACTGCTGCTGTGGTCAGCCATTAGTAAACACCTAGAAGACTTTTTTTGTCTTGCCTTTTTGGGGCTATTCATTGATTATTTTCAAGGGGCTACATAAAATTTAAAGTTAAAAGTGTCTCTCTTTTTTTCCACCCGGAAATGGCACATTTCTTGTCCATGGGTATTGCAGCTCTGCCAAATGCACATGAATGGCTGCAATACCAGCATATATGTGAGCAGTCCCAATTTTGGTGGGACAAAAAGGACAGGTTTATGCAAATGTGGGCGTATTTGGGCATTTTGGGGGCATTCCTTGCCACTCCTGGGGGTGAGGAAAAAAAGTCCCTATTTGGATGAGTTAAATGTTAGTAAGTAGGTACTTAGACTCAGCCAAAGGACCAGGATGACCCTATTTTAAAAAAAAAATTGTAGTTTTTGATAACCCCTTTAAAGAGGAGCTCTCCCCTCTCCTGACACGTCCACTTTAGTAAGTATCCAATACTAATTTTGTGGGATCTGATCTCATGACTCTGTTGTGCTGTTCTGCTATTATTCCTGCTAGAAGCTTATGAATAAGTGTAAAAATTGGGTGTTACCAGTAGTGGGTGTGTCCCTACACACAGGGGCGGTCTTGGGCACCACGCATCCTATGCATTTGCATAGGGCCCCCGACGTCCAAGGGGGCCCCCACGCTCCGCTCTTGTGCCGGTGCCCAAGACCGCCCGCCCAGCTGTCACTTACTGCATTTGTCCGAATGCGTACGCATTTTATAAATTAGTACGCTAATGCGTACTAATTTATAAAATGCGTACGCATTAGTGTACATACTAAAATATGCGTATGAATTAGCGTGCAGATTTGAAAAAGCGCACGCAAATTCCACCCGAGCATGCTCGCTCATCTCTAGTCCCAGTCTTTGATGTGTGTGTGGGGGGGCATATCATTGGGGGCGTGTCATCAGAGGGCGTGTCATCAGGGGCGTGACGTGTCATTGGGGGGGGCTCCCGGACATAACTTCGCACAGTCTGCCACTGGCAGCAACGATTGGACAGTGTCAGACTGTACAGGGACACGCCCACTACTGGTACCACCCAGTTCTACAGGAATAATCGAGGAATGGACCAATATAGAGCAATACGAATACAGTTGTCAATTCATGTGGAATACAATTAAAGATCATGAAGACCATGACTTATTATATACCGACATTGTGCAAATATCTTCTTATCTGCATTCCAAAGACTATTTTCTGTAAAGTCCTTTAGATTTACTCCGGTAGTATAGATTTTAGCTGAAAGTCACGCCTTCCATTCTCTTTTTCCCATCGGACTTTGTTAAAGCCTATGTGATGAGCATTTGCGGTGTTGCTTGGCAACGGAGTAAGGTCATTATTTGTGGAAATAACCGGAGTGTTTGGCAATCTCCTCACCGAGCATCCGAGCCTCCAGAATGACGGACGGAGCTTGCACTCCACTTACCGTAATTCTTTAATGAGCACGTACTGTAGCATAGCTCAGCATATATTAATTACATCATCATAATTAGCCAAAATCCAGGTGACCATGAGCTAATGCAGAGATTGTATGCCGCCTTCATAGTGTGCACTCAGCAGCACGTATTGTGCACTCAGCATTACTGATACAATACATGTGAGGTCACCCGGTGACACCGGCCGTGATACAGGAGGCATGTTGTGCGTTAGGCACATCATTTTCGTATCTGGAGTGAATACTGAGCAGCAAATTTACAGAGAGGTCTACAAAAATTCCCATGGGTGCAATAATAAAACAAATTATCATTTTGATTTCTCATTCTATACATATTGTATATCCACGAATCCATATGTATGAATGTACAATATAGGAGGTGACAGACTTGACTTAAAGGGGTTTTCCGGGATATTAATATTGATGACGAGCGCAGCTTTCTCTTCAAACAACTAATTGCGGGGGGTGCCGGGTGTTGGACCCCCGCGATCTATTATTGATGACCTATCCTTAAAGAGGCTCTGTCACTACTTTTCAACCTATGTATTTATACACATAGGCATTTAGGTGCTTTATTTCTAACCCCAGACATACCTTCATAGTGCAGAGCCAAGCAGCGATTCATGTAGAAAATTCACTTTTATAATTATGTAAATTAGTCTTCGGAGCACCGGGAGGCGTGCTCTTGCAGTCCGAGCACTGCATCTTCAACGCCCTCCCGGCTCCAAAACACGCCCCTGCAGCCTTTAACCACGCCCCTGTATTGAATGATAGGCAGCGCATTGAAATCTTGCGCATTGAACTGCGCACTACTATGAAAGCGCTTGCACTGCTGTTTGGCACTGTAAGCGTATAGCGCATGCGCCGGCTCAGTTTAGAGTGCGCAGGAGCGGTGCTCCAAAGACTAATTTACGTAATTATAAAAGTGAATTTTCTACATGAATCGCTGCTTGGCTCTGCACTATGAAGGTATGTCTGGGGTTAGAAATAAAGCACCTAAATGCCTATGTGTATAAATACATACGGTAGGTTGAAAAGTAGTGACAGAGCCTCTTTAGTTGTAAATCTACAATTAATCTACAATTAGAAAGAAGAATATATGTCACTATCTGGTTTTAACTGCTAGAAAAAGATAAGTGCCACATTTCCTTTAATACTTCCTTTAAGGGCCTTTACATCTTAAGCTGCGTTTTAATTGACTATCCCGTCCTCAACCTTGGAGCTGTTTAAATATCCTTTAGACATGAATGCTTTTTAGCCAATCTTTTATATCCTAAAGGGATATTGGATTTTGTGCTCTTTCCCCTAGAATTCGGCAAATCTTCTATATTCTACATTCCGTACAACAGTTTTCAGCCCCAATGCTTTCATCCTATCCTAAGGGTTATCTGCAATTTAAATTTTTTTCATGGTCCTTCCTTCATGTGATAATGGTAAAAACATTCCTACCGGGCCCCCATTGTAATTAGGTTGCAGTAACGTCCTGGATCACGTGCTGTACATTCGGCATGTGATCCTAGCCCGGTTACAACCCAATGTACGCGCATTGCACCTGTGCAGTCAGGCAGCCTCAGCTCACAGTGCCCGAGTTAGCCTCGACTGCGCAGGTGCAACCCATGTACATTGGGTTGCAACCGGGCTAGGATCATGTGCTGAATGTATGGCACGTGGTCCAGGAAGTGCCAGCAACCAAATTACATTGGGGAGTGCAACGCTGGCCCAGTAGGCATGTTTTCAACATTATCACTAAATTGCATGAAGAGGGAGATATTAAAAAATAAAAAATTTCAGATAACTCCTTTAAATTTATGTAAAATCCAGAAAAGAGTTAATATGTAATGTACTTAGTAAAAATTGTAGGAAGGCGCAGGGACAAGCCAAGCACAGGCAGAAAACCCCCTTTCCGGCTCTTCTGCATTACGGCAGCATATAAATTGTATAATGCATTACTTTCTAATGGAGTGACAGCATGTGTGAGGTCAAAAAGTTAGGAAAGTTGTTATGCAACATAAGTACACCTTGTCATGACAACGCTCAATAATTTATGGAAATCTATTCCCAATAGCGAGGCCTTGAGCTCAGCGCCCTCCTCTCCTAGTTGTTCTCGCTGCATCTCTAATTCTTCACCATTCTGTCTCATTTTCTACTGCGATGGTTCGATAGTCAACATACTGTTTTCATAGCAGCCTGCGAGAGATTCTATGTTACATGTCCTGGCCATAGGGTGGTTTAAAATTTTGTATTATTTGCACCAGAAATTCATTTGTTTTGGTCCAAATCGGACAAGAAATTTGATTCGGGTACAAACTGATTCTACTCAAATCCAAAGTGCAAAAAGTCTCACTAATTTCCGAAAAATTCTACTCAAACTAATTTGAAGAAATTCTGGTTCTACAAAATCAGAATTTTTTCAAGATTTAAAGTCGAATTTTGATTCAAATGAATCGGTTTGCTCAGCTCTAATTTTCACTTTTTTGTGGGACTTCTTCATACTTGTGTGTACTTAGCATGTATGAGCTGTTCACAATCGGCTGAGGAAAAACGGTTGCAGGAACCTTCTGAGATAGGTCATGAGAATAGCGGGCAACATATTGGCAATTGGGAGGGTTGTATGGATTTTGCAATCACAATTTGGGCTGTTCCTCAGGTAGAAGGGTTATTGGGCCAATAATGACTTACCTTTCTCTCTCTTCCCCTGGATCAATAAGAATCAAACAATCCCTACTGACAGATGGGACCTATCTCAAGCAGATGGTATATTTTCTTTTCTAAAAGTCCCTAGTTCTAACCCAAACAATTCTACTGACAGATGGGACCTATGTCAAACAGATGATATTTTCTTTTCTAAAAGTCCCTAGTTCTAACCCAAAAGATCCTAACACTGGAATCTAATCTCCAATAGTTAAAGGGGATTTCTGAGAGCTTATAACTGATGACTTATTCTCAGGATAGGTCATCAGTATGTGATTGGTGGTGGTCCAACACCCTGGACATTGTACACTGCTTGTATCCAGGGGTTATGACTACCCTGCAATCCAGCAGCAGTGGTCGTGCTTGCACACTATAGGAAAAGGCCTAGAGAGGCCAGCGCATGTTCCTGTGGTGTGCAAGAGCGACCACCACTGCTGGATTATAGGGTGGTCATAAACCCTGGATATGAACAGTGTATAATGTGATGGAAAAATGAATCAAGCCAGCAAGGAGGCAATATGGACAATCACAATACATTAGTAATTACCTGTGTCTACATGATTCACGCCATTTGCTGAAGTGAGACCACCCCTTTAATTATATTATTCATATTGGATAATAGAACTAGAGACTTGGAATTGGCTAGTCTATCGGCTACATTGTCCACCCCATGATTTTAAGGAACCAATTGAGGACATGGTATAGGGATTAGTGAGGTCATTTTGGATATGTGACCCAAGAAAAAAAATACTTCCCAATGGGCCTTTTTAGTGGCCGGCTGGCTCAGACTACATGTTCCTGGGTATAAGTAGGGATTTTTGTCTGAGCAGGTGTCTCATGACTCTGCAGGCCCACCTAACTGGCAGGCGATTTTTTTTATTTTTTGCCCATGGCCTGATCGATGTAACTTTTGAACGGACAATGCTCAATACAGTAGCTTTGCTTTCTTTGGTTTCCGATTTTAGCTCGGTTTTGTGCTCAGTAAATACTCGTTTTTTCAGTTGAAGGACTTAACCGTTGAAAAAGAGGGGGAAATGACTGTCTCCCAATCTACGATGTTAACAAGATGATTCTTTACAGATTATTACTGAAACACACGTCTCCAGTTCTCCTTCAGGGAAGCGGAGAGCACTCGAGCAGGAAATTGGTACCTCTTCATCTCTGGGGTGAACCTTACTGCCTGTTCTTTAATTTCTTCTGATCATTTAACTCATCGGTTTCCAGAGAAATATGCCGAAAGTTCCCTCTGGCACGCGTCGTGATAGTGGATGCTTTTTTTTTGTTTTGTTGTATCTGTGTATATATTGTTTTATCCTGTGCTTTGAATAAAAACCTTGCTGATGGCCATTATTCATAAAGCCATTAGTTTGCGTGAAACCATCAGTCACAAATCTTATTACATACTCGATCTAACTCCCATTTTCATAATTGACATGTTATGGTTGAAGCGTATACTAAGTTATCCGCTGCTGAGTGTAAAGTTATGGGAATAATTTGTCTTGTGTTTTTAATGTTTGTATGACATTTGTATTTGTTGTGATGGCAGAACTGTAGGCCGATCTTAAAGGGAACAGTAATCCTAAACACAACACACAAAGAGATGAAAGGGGCTAAACACTTTGGACAATATCCTTTTGATAGTAGGGTATCCTAATGATAGGCTGATCGTAGGGTGTCCCGCAGCCAGAACCACCGGCGATCAGCTGTAACTTGTGGGGAATTCCTGCGAGAAGGGTATAATTTCTCTGCAGCTCCACCCCTGGTCAAATGAAGCATTACATGTTACTCATTGAAATCAGTGGGCTGTCTATGTAATTTAGAGATGTGTTGGGCCCTGCAAAGCACCATTGTGCCTAATAATTAGGGAACCCTACTCTAATAATTTATTATATATTTTTTTTACTATTTTAAGTAGCTATTTTATTTGAATGGTGAATTTTCAATTATTTCAAATGTGAATTTTGCTGTGTTTTTTCTTTACTACACAATCTCTTTAAATCTGCCAAGGAAGTAAGGTAGTTCTCTACATATAAAGGTAGTAGAAGGTGCATTGCCTAATTTTAGTTTGAACTATTACTCTGCCTGGTGGGGAAGGTTTCTTCTGCAGCAAGCTGCCTCCCAGTCTTAGACAAAGCCTCCCCATTTGTTCACATACAAACCCTCAGAAGAGTCAAATCGGACCCCTTAATGGAAATATATGTGTTTCTTGTCATTGTCATCTGACCCAGAAAGAGAATTATATGGTGGTAAATTCTGCTGGTGATAATAAAAGATTGATCAAAGACTAATTGTTTTTTTCTACTTTCTAAACAGCAACCACAACTTGAAAGGAAAGACAGCCAAAACAGTTCCCAGCACAGTGTATCCAGTCATCACAGTGGGCACACAGCCTCACCCCTTCGTAGTGCCCCTATTGTTCCTGACTATCCAACCAGCGAGGCACCATCTGTGGACCAAGGTGACGGCTCAGGACAGAAAAAGCCTGATCCTTTTAAAATCTGGGCCCAGTCCAGGAGCATGTATGAAAGCAGACGTAAGTATCTACTCACGCACTAGCTCTCTATGATATAGATGCCTACTACTTACTACATGTAAAAAAAACATAGCAGAGGTAAAAGCTTTGGACAATCTGTTTTTATCAGGCAGGTCCACCCACCAAAAGCCTGCTTACAGTTTGTTCTGCTGCTGTAAACCAGTGTGATCAGCAGCAATCTGTAGAAGAACCAGACAGCACCTATTCCATTCTCCTGCAGCTCCCCCACAGGGTAAAAGAAGCATTACACATTTTCCATTGAAATCAATAGTCTGTCTGTGTAATGCACAGATATGCTGGGTTCTCCAGAACAAGAGAGGACCAGTTTTATAAAGAAGCTTTTGAGTATATTTTTGGAAGATGGTAGGAAATTCATCCAAACCTAGAGTAGACGCTGACCTCTTCAGATTAAAACCTATGGTACTAAAAAATTCTTTTGGAGTCATACCCAACCCAAACCTAATTAGGCTCAAAGGGTCCATTTAACACATGAGTACTATTCTGTGATAGTTAGGGGGGCACTGTTATAGATTTTAGTTTGGCCATTGCTATTTCAAGTCATGATGATGAAATAAGGGCAGTATGGACCATCACACAACAAAAAAAAATCCCAAAATTTATACTCCTACAGCTCACAAGCATACCTTAATTCAGGAGGCTCACAGTTTTACCTGAAACCATTTTTACATTATTTTATTAGACCAAGGTTTTACGGCCTAGGTAGCATGCAGCGTGAATGTAAATTTCCCTGCAAGCAGCTATTTTTCCCCCTCGATAAGCAATGAGCAGAGGAATCCCAGAACATCAGACTGATTGATGCAGATTTCTTGGCGATATGACTGCGCAGATCAGCATGTATGTAACCTTGGCATCACTGTTAACGGCCTAGCATGTTTTCAGAAATGGGAAGTAAATGGACCTCACACATGGCCGGGTTTAGTCAGTGTGTAACCGAGTGCAATATGTCTACTCCCATAAATTGATTGGCTTTGTGAATTTGGCAGATGCACAATAGCCTGTAATCCAGCAGAGAGTACAATGCATTGTCAGCAACTAGAATACCATATATCGGTAGCAAAATCTTGTGTAGACGTAGGTATCTAAAGCCGCCTGCCGCTGCTGAATCCTATACATCAAATATCACCAACGATTTATAATTGACAGTAAACGATACCAGTGGATTGTATGCGTCGTATTTATTACCATAGTGAATACCATATTTAGCAACCCATATAAGCCAAGAGAGCCAAAGGGTTTTCCTCAATTTTTTTAAAATATTTTTGAAGGATCCCCCCCCTTTCATGTTGAAAAAAATCCTACTGGATCAACACTGCGCTCCCCAATGTAATTAAAGGGTTATTCCCATCTTAGACAATGGGGGCATATTGCTAGGATATGCCCCCATTGTCTGATAGGTGCGGGTCCCACCTCTGGGACCTGCACCTATATTGAGAACAGAGCGGGGAATGAACGGAGGGCATACCGCGCATGCGCAGCCGCCCTCCATTCATTTCTATGGGGCTGCTGAAAATAGCCGAGCACTGGCTCGGCTATTTCCGTCAGCTACATAGAAATGAATGGGAGCGGTGGCCGCACATGTGCAGTGCACTCCCATTCATTTCTATGGGAACAGCGGGGAGCTGTGCCTGGTGGTGGCCGGACCCCCAGAAACCCGGGGTCCTCCAGGCACAGCGCTCCCCGCTCCGTTCTCAGTATAGGTGCAGGTCCCAGTGGTGTGACCTGCACCTATTAGACAATGGGGGCACATCCTAGTGATATGCCCCCATTGTCTAAGATGGGAATACCCCTTTAAGTCGTGGGCACTTCCTGTATATATGGCACGTGATCCTAGCCCAGTTACAATTTGATGTTACATGGGTTGCACCCGCAGAGTCAGGCAGCCTGGGGCGCTGTCAGCAGTCAGTATCTGAGGCTGCCTGGCTGCTCAGGCGCAACCCACTTACGTCAAGTTCTCAGTCCACAGTTGTAAAAGAGAACAAAGCTTTCTCTTAGTGTGACAAAGCTAGATACAGGAATAACGCTCATCAGATGGCTATTGATATTTTGTTTAGTTTTTTATGGGTATTTAATCTTGATTAGGGTAAATTACTACTCAAGCTAAAGAGCTGGAAGAGCAAGAAAAACACCTCTAATTGCATTATTGACTCAAACACATTAACTGGAAAATTTTAGCTTTACTTATTCTTCAGAGGAGCACTAGTATCTATTCAGCACAGTCTTGAAAGCGGCGCTGATGTAATTTTTGTTGCCATAATTTAAGATTTTTGGGATTTTAATTTTTAGGAGTTCAGTAAAAAGCCTGTGAATTACTAGAATATTATTTCATTAAACCCAAATGAACTGTAATGTTCATCTAATAGTCTTCTCTACTTTTCTAAGAACAATAGATGAAGGCTAAGCCTATCATAACCAAGTCCACCGTGTTACTGATGTCTATCCTACACTTGTTATTCACACATAAACCTTGGGGCTCCGAGAAGACCGGATCATAGTGGACACAGATAGAATACCATTTGCTCAATCAGAGAGAATTACCATGGCATTAGATGATGAGGGCACTCAGGGCTGGCTTTAGGGTTGTACAACCTATGCACTTGTGCAGGCCTCTCGAAAGGGCTTCTCCGGCCATGATGGCCCTGGCTGTTGTTATATAGACACTGTCTGGTACTTCAAAAAGAAGAAGCATTAATAGGTCCATCCTAAGTAAGGCTGGTCTGTTATGTGTTGACCCTGTGCAAGGTCTAGTGACTTGTTACCGTAGAGTTTCATGGTCCTATTCACCTATTCATAGCCAGCCAACAGATATAGTGTGAGTTCACATCATCGTTAGAGGAGCAGAACAATAAAAATAATGGAATTCGTCACATAACCGAGACCGGTGGAACTGAACAAAGTCTGTTGACTACGATTTCTGTTCAGTTTAATTTTGGGCGCTTGTTTTTTTTTTACTGGATAAAAAAGTCTTGCGTGCAGGACTTTTTTGTCTAATCGTTTTGACTGAATCTGCAATGGAAGCCCTGAATCAGCTACATATAATTTTAATGGTTTTGTAATTGAATTTGTTTTGCAAACATCCATCTGTCTGATGTGTGGAGAAGTAGGGATTGGCTTATTTCAGCCTTTTGTGGGTAACTGTTGGTGTTTCTTGGGCCTTCAAGCTTCTGAAGGTGGAGTATCTCCTTTCTAAGAAAGTAGACCTCTTCAGTAGTGTTGAGCGAACTTGTGGTTTCAAGCTTGACGTACAAGGTTCTGGTTATCTAAGAATTCAGTTATGGATTCCGCTACCACGGACTATAAGTTATTGTCTGTGGTAGCGGAATCCATAACGGAATTCTTAGATAACCCCAACCTGAACCTTCTACGCCGAACTTGAAACCACAAGTTTTCTCAACACTATTCTTCAGGCCAAGTTTGATTACCATTATTTTCCTCTATTGCCACCTGTAAATGAAGGAGGGTCTTAAGATTAGTCTTCCACCAATTTACATTCTACCAAAAGCTCCCCTTAGATATATCTTTATGGTAATGAAACATATTTTTATCCATCCTATATTTTTAGTACAGTTCATAATGATCCAAAGAAATGGGTTGGCCATTTGGGTCAACGATTTTTTTCCTGCATAAATCCTTTAATTATTGCAGCCATCCATCTATATTAATGTGCAGCATGAGAAGTGCCCAATATAAAAATCTGCCTTCCATCCCCATCAGTTAGTGTTCTCCATGCAAGCCTTTGACTTAACCACAAGTAGCATCTTCCCCTAATTATATTGATCCTTTTTTCAAGAATAGACTTTATATCACCTCATCTACTTGACTCACTTAATGGTATTGACTTGTGGAGACCACCACTTTAATCGATGGGAGTGAAGATCCGCTAAGGATCAGAAACAGTTTTCCGGTAATACTCTACTGGGCACCAAAATGAAGTTTAATTGATATAGCCTTTTCATTCACATTGCCTTATTCAGCTTTCCTATCCTGTTAGGTCAAAGAAAATTACTGAGGCATAATAGCTTTTTTGTGATGGAAACATGGTTTAGAACATACAGTATTTGGTATTTTTTTTATCTGCAGTTTGCCGGAAAGGTAACACGTAGGATATGCAGTATTGGTCCAACCTCAGGGAGTTCTTACATGATAAATATACCCAAAGAACATGAGCTAAGCTGAGTGACATTCTTATGCCTATATGTGGGTGGCCCTGTAAGTCCATATTATAGTCTCTCTAGACTTTACTCTAGACATTGTAATCGCGGTAACAAAAAGTTATCTTTATCTATCCACATTACTGTCTGCAGGTGTTCAGCATCTCTAGGGTGACTCTAGCGCTTCATCGTCTCTTCATAATAGCCAAATTACATTGGCTATGTTTCTGCTATCTTTGGGGTTCAGAAGCTGGAAAGAATAGACCACATAATATTGCACATCTAATTTTGTCATTAATTGTGTGTTCTGCTTGGTGGTTCCTTGGGTGGTCTCTTCACCTGCTGAGTCAAACCTATTTTGTGTCGATGAGATAAGATGTCGAATAGACCATAAATGTTATTGCAGTCCCTGTGGGTCGGATTACAAGTTAAAAATCCTACACCTGGCTTATTTTTTCTCGTGTCTTCTCTCTAACTATGGTGAAGAATAAGAATTTATATGTGTATGGAATCGGTATCATTTGTTTCGAAGTTGCCGGTATAGGTTGAGGGCAAAAAAATGCTTGAATACAAAATTTCCATTTTCAGTATGGCCATATCCGCCATTGTTTGGAAATAGCTTGAACCTGCTGTATTCAGCTACTTACGTGTGTGAGTCTAGCGTATTTAATCCTTTATGTTCCACCAGATGATTTATGAGATCAGCTGGCATAATTGTTTCGGGATTGTTATCGTACAATAGAAGGGATGAGAGGACGCCAACATGAAAGTTATGAGACACAAAGCTGTTCGCTAATCAAATGGGGGAACACAGTGATTAATTCATAATGATAAATTGGATCAAATTTCCAACTTGGCAACCGCCAAATCATCTGGCAAATGCCTTACCCAGAATGCTGTAAAAAGAACTGGTGTTATTAATTGTAGGTCGATGACATTTCAGGTTTGGGCCCATTAAATTTTATTTTCTAGAAGTTATTAATCTTGGCCACAGTGTGAGCGCATAAAGTGTTAAATAAGTGTAGCTACTAGCGTTGAGCAAATTAAAGTATCCACATTTCAGGGAAAATTTGATTTGCCGCAAAGCTGAATCTCCTCATGCTTCTAATCAATTTTCCCTGAAATGGCGGTAAAAATAAAACAATCATGCTCACCGGCCATCTTGCTTAAGATCCCACACAAAATCTCATGCGCAGTGATGTATGATGTCACCACACCGGCCAGCATGATGACATCATCAGGCATTTGGCGAGGCATCAGGCGAGATTTGGTCCGGGATGTTCAAGCAAGATGGCCGCGGCGGCCTCTTCGCGCTCAAATCTATAAGGTAAATACAATAGAATTTTTTTTTTAAATTTACACTGTAATATTGATGTCAGATGCCGCGATCAGAGATAAACATGGCATCTGAGGGGTTCAATGATGGGGAGGGGGGCGGGCGCAATCACCATTCCCCATCATTGCACTCGCTACTTACAAAGAAATGGGCTCTATGGTGAAATTGGAACATAATGTGTTTGAGTCAATAATGCAATTATGACGAAGTAAAGGAGCTGAATCGAATTGTTAAGACCTTCGCTCATCTCTAGTAGCTACAGAATGTGAGTTGTAATAGTATGTAGTTAAGGACTCATGTCAGTGGATTGTAGGATTGTGTGCTAAAATAATTAGCAACTTAAAGATGCACTCCCATCTCAGGCGTTGATGGCATATCGCTAGGATATGCCATCAATGTCAGATAGATACAGGTCCCACCACTGTAGAGCAGTGAAGGAGAACAGGCATGCTTTGCACAGCCACTCCCCGTTCACTGCAATGGGAGTTCCACAAATAGGAAAGTTCTAGCTCAGCTATTTCTGGCAGTACCATAGAGGTGATAGAGAGGTGGCTTTCCATTCACCACTATGGGCCTTCCAAAAATAGCCAAGCGTGCTTATTTTTGGAACTCCCACAGCAGTGAATGGAGAGCCTACATGTTGTAGTCATCTTAAATTCAGCAGGCCCATTCTGAAGACAGGAGCATGTCCCAGAGGTGGGACACGCACCTGTCTGGCTTTAATGGCATATCCTAGCGATTATATATCGATGGGCTAATTCTGTATAGATGGCTTTATGAGTTATGAAAAAATTGGACACAATTAGTTGGCATAAGCTGCTGCCAGGTGGATTCAGCCATCTTATGTGTGGCCACCTTAAAACTCATTAACAAAAACAATACTGTAAAAGGAGAGGAGGGTCTATCTAAGGTTAGTCCTACCAAGGGCTGTCTATACAGTACAGGCAGGGGCGTAGCTATAGGGGGTGCAGAGGTAGCAGTTGCTACCGGGCCCAGGAGCCTGAGGGGGCCCAAAGACCCTTGTGCCGCATAAGAAGACACCAGTATTATAGACAGTGCATGCTGGTCAAGTTACACCTTTGGCTGGAGGGAAGGGGTTGGGTCAAGAATTTGGTATGGGGGGGAGGGGGAGTTGTCCTTTTAATTTTTGCCTCAGGCAGCACAAAGGCAATGTGCTTCCCTGCCCCTGGCCACAAAGCACTGAGTCAAGGGGGCCCAAGCTGAACTCTTGCACCAAGGCCCATTAGTCTATAGCTACGCCCCTGAGTACAGGTAGCCTATGAGTTTACTATGGAGCTTCTGGAGAGAAAGAATCCAGTCAAAGTGGCTTCCATCCTCTTTGTTAGGGCTTCCTTGCAATCTTATGGAAACGGACAAGGAAGAAATAACCACAAGCATCAAAGAAATGGGATGAGGAAGTCATTAACCCTTTTATCCTGGTTGCAATGACCTTGCATTGTAAGTGGGGACAACTTTTGATCCTTGCTAGGGGCCACTTTTTGTCTATATATGCTTATTGTCCCACGAGCTCATTATAAACTAAAGTTCCTATAGTTTTGGGAAACGAGAAAGGGATGATTGCTGTTGACCTTACGGAAGGATTGGAGGTTGAAGGATGAATATTATGTCCCAGTGTGAAGTAGCTCCAGAAGGCCATCAAGCCATCATTTTGTTCTTCTCTATGGACCCTGTTTAGATACTTGCACATACAGTGTGAATCAAGCTGATCTTTTTTAAAGATTGGATACTACTGTCTGTTTATTTGGACTAAAACCAGACAGTCGGCCATTTTGTCCCGGCTCCATAATAAAACACAACACCTCTGTCATCAAGCTTGTATATTAAGAATGGGAAATACTGTTTAATTTAGGACATTTTGTGTTTTTCCTCTTTTGAATCTAGAATAACAATATGTTTATTCCCTTCTCTAGTTCCAGATTTTCAAGAGCATGATATCTTTTTATGGAGGAAAGAGACTGGCTTTGGCTTCAGAATTCTTGGAGGAAATGAGCCAGGGGAACCAGTAAGTAGCAGTGGATGACAATGTGAAATGTACATCATTATAATTGTAAAACCTTATAATATTTGTTTGTCAATTAAGACCTCCAGCTGCAGATGGTAATTTCACTTTCGATGTGTATGATGACATATAAGACTGTGACTCTGGAGAAATCGTCTGGCATCATTACTGAACTTCCTGCCACTTCAGCCTCTTTATCATGCGTCTTTACGGATTGCTATAAACATGACCACAAAGAAAAGATGTAATAGTCAATGTAATCAATCAAGACTGTAATTACTCGAGCATTATGGCTTAATTTTGATTGGAGTCATGACAGATCTATTTTTAATGGATTTTAATGGATTTAATTGACTTATAATGGGTGCGTCAAGGTTCCAACCAGCTAGATCTTGTAAAGGAAAATGGGTACCTTTTGCGAATCATGACACAGACCTCTCACTTGGCCATCCAGAACCCTGGAACTCTGTAGGGTTACTGACAAGGAGCAACGACTCCAGAACAGTGCTGCCTACAGATAGGTTTCTTTAGTTTTGTTCAGAGGCGAAGCTACCGTGGGGGGGGCGGGGGGGGACTGGCGACGGCTCCGGGCCCAGAGCAGAATGTGCACCCATCAGACCTCAGATCAGCCCACCCAGCCACATAAGGTTAAAATAAAAACCTTTCTTACCTGTCCTGCGCTGCGGCTGCCCTCCGGTCTGGCGCTCCACTCTCTTCTCTGGCCCGCACACACTATGACCTGATGCTGCGTGCAGCGTGGGCTGATCTGAGGTCTGATGGGGGCACATTCTGCTGATCTGAGGTCTGATGGGGGCACATTCTGCTGATCTGAGGTCTGATGGGGGCAGGGGACTGTTAGTTTAGTGATGTAAAAACTGGGGACATGTTTCCTTTAACATAGGAGTCCCCTTGTTTTTACTCCTATTACTCCTATATTTTACTGCATTATGTGGTAGAATATTTAGAGTAGGGTATGTAGAAAGTCTATTGTACTGTACTTAACAGCATAGATGATCTAGTGGTTTATACAGTCATCTTTCTAATACAATATTATAACCACAACTAGTAGTATGTGCCTGTGAAGTTGGAAACGTGCGTTTGGGAAGCCACTAAGTGGGGGGCCCACTCAAGTATGTTTCGCCCCCCCCTGTGCTGAACCTCTAGCTACGCCTCTGGTTTTGTTGCTTACCCAAGTCATGTTTCAAGGCTCCCATATTGACTTAAAGTGGCACCAGGGAGACAGGAAAGCTGTTTTGCATACTTTTCTCCAGGGTGCATTGTCCTAAAGACTCCTACCAGCTGGATTTCCGAAAGGCTCTAAAGACCCTTACCAGCTGGATCTCCTAAAAGAGAATTTAAAGCCTTCTGAGGGCCTGTCTACTGGATAGCACAAGTGGCAAAGAAAAAATGCAGTCTTAAAGTATCGACATAGCATGACCTTACATAAAAAATAAATGTCTATTTGTTCTTAAGATCCACTGCAAGAAAATAAGATCACCTTCTACACCAAACGCTCCAGAAATAGCACATTTGTCCACAGCCCTACCATGATTGGCACAGTCAATCCATGTATTCTACAAACATGACTTCTCAAAGTTTATTAATCCAAGTATATTGTCTAACAAGTTCCTTCTTTTCTCAGATCTTCATAGGTCATATTGTGCCTCTGGGATCGGCTGATGCAGATGGCCGGCTGAGGTCGGGAGATGAACTTATATGTGTGGATGGAACAGCTGTGGTTGGAAAGTCACATCAACTTGTAGTTCAACTAATGCAGCAAGCAGCCAAACAAGGTCACGTCAACTTAACAATTAGGCGCAAAGTAGTTTATCCAGGTGCGTTGAAAAGTTCATTTTGTGGTAAAGTAAGACAGTTCTTCCTAGATAACCAGTTATCATCAATTACCTAGTAGATTCTCCACCAACATATGATGGGTCATTAATAAAGTAATGAAGTTCCTTACAACTTGGTACAACTTCTGATCTGAGAAATAGATGTCTACTTTAGATGTCTACTAGCACACTGAATTGTATTGGTAATACTGGAGGGCAAGAGATTATTGGATCTCTGTTGTATGGGTTGATTGAAATCATGCCAAAGTACCTGTTTTTGAGAATATATGCTGTGAAATCAACCGTATGAATAATTTTCAACCTTATGGTTTACAACACTGATCTCCATCCTGAGGCTGTTCAGCTGAAGCGAAACTACAACTCCTGGTTGGAAGTTGTAGCTTTACCACAGAGGGAGGAGGCACAGTATGGAAACAATTGGTTTACATTAGACCTCTTGATATTTTGTCTTTAGGGCTCTGCTTTTACTTTGATGTCTTCTATGTATTGATAAAATATTTAGCTAATTCCTAACCATCTCTTATTTTACCTTCCAGTCCCCAAAACAGACAATGATGTCCCTGCTTCACCAGCATCTTCCCACCATAGCAGTACCCAACCCGCCTCTTTAACAGAGGAAAAACGCACACCGCAAGGCAGCCAAAACTCACTAAATACAGTCAGCTCGGGCAGCGGCTCCACCAGTGGAATCGGCAGTGGTGGAGGAGGCGGCGGCAGTGGATTAGTCAGCACAGTGATTCAGCCATATGATGTAGAAATCCGTCGCGGTGAAAATGAGGGCTTTGGATTTGTCATTGTTTCCTCTGTCAGCAGGCCAGAAGCTGGAACTACATTTGGTAAGTGCATAGTTTGTTTTACCCTCCCCTAGTTGGCCACTAGCCCATTGTTTGCTAACCATGAAGCTCCTCTGGAGAGGGAAGTCCTGCACAGGTTTTTGCCGCCCATTAGCAAGGGAGATGAAACCATCCAGGGCTTGGTCTCCTCTTTCCACGAGACCCATACAAACCTCATGTTCAATGTCTGTGGTTGTACATGTTTGGGATGTAGAGGTTTCTACTGTGAGCTTTTTTTTAATGATTTAGAGCTAAATTTCCAAATTATGCTTTCAGAATTTATTTTGCTTCTGGTTTTATTCCATTAAAACAAACCCAACCATCTTCTGAAGCCCCAGATGACAATAAAATCTGTAATTATTAAGAAATCTTCATTGCAATTCTCTGGGTTTATGATTCAGTCCTAGTGTTTAGGGAGCAGTAAAATCACTTCTATTCTGCATAAGGAGCGGATAGGAGCCTTAATCAACACACCAGCTTCAGTCCTACATGAAATATATAGATGTTTGTAGTATAGCATTTTGTTGGCTTTGACTCGAAACACAAAATCAAAGTGACTTTTTAATACAGGTCTGTGGATTATGAATATAAATAATCTACATTTACTAACACAACATTCAATAAAGCTGTCACAGTAAACCTATTATATCATAATGAAATGCATATAGACATCTACTCAGTCTTTGAGTTAAAGGAGTTTTCCAAGACCCAACGGGCTCCGCAAACCCACCTTAATTACTCATGTCTTGTCTGTGGGAGAAAGTCTGTAATATACTTACCAAAGTCCCGTGGATCAGATGATGACATCACTACCTTTGTCGGATTTTTGCTCTGGTCGATGGATAGGATGCCACTTTTGTTGTGGGTGGTGCCAGAACTATTCTTCTCCTTGGATCATGCACAGATGAGGTAGATTCAAGAGTTTGTGCATGTGCCAGTGAGATGAATACTTCTGGTCCCGAAAACAGTGGAAGTGACATCCCCATCCCCTGGTAAGGGATGTGACGTCGGTGGAAGCAAGATTCTCAAAGAGTGTCCATGGTCGGGTTCCTAAGTGGTCCACACAAATGTAAGTATCCTTCTTCCACAGGCAAAATATGAATAATTAAGAGGAATTTGTAGGACCCGTTGGGTCTCATACAATGCTTTCAAGTCTAGACCTGATTTATAGGTACTGTGATACCCTAATATATTTGAAGATTGCATTATCTACCATTTTGTAATCAAGTGATTTGCACAAGCTACAAGCAACTCGTGAAGGGCAGCTGCAGGGAAAGCAAATTCCCTGCAGCTAACTGCAACCTTTAATGGAGTTATCCAGCCCCAATTTTTTATTTTTACAAAAATCTTAGGATGCTCTGAAATACCAAACTGAGTAATATTCCTCTTTCCCACTTTACCCCCATTCTGTGTTAAGCAAACACAACGTACGATGAACCAATAGAGACAGAAAAAATAGCAAAACAATTAAAAAATGAGAGGCAAGAGAGAATACAATATCCTAGGAGTCCTAGGAGACCTCAGACTGTCATACACAAATTTTCAAGCCAGTTTGAGCACTTTTGATTCAGGATCAAATTGGCTGAGGAATTTGGCCAGATCGAACCCGAATAGAGTGTTGAGTGATTTGCTCATCTTTTATTGCCAACATTTTGGGCTGTGGCGGACACCACTGAGGTCATAGTTATTGACTGGAGCAGTGACATGTCATGCCTGGTGAAAAGAGGGTGGTAGGAAGCTGTGGCGGGGAATTAGCAGAGGTTGGTAAGGAGAACATTATTTCATTTCCTGTTTTATAGTATTGCAAGCTTTTGGCAAAAAGTATTTCATAGTGCTGAACAGCCCATTGGCTGGGAGACTGGTCTAGTCCTCAGGCAGTAACACTCATGGGCTGTGGTTACAAACCACCATAGTATAACACACTTCAGTCAGGTTATCACAGTGTTTTTGCACTTCAAATGAATCTCTCCCCTAATGCCCGAATTGTGGTCTAGATATTTTTTTTTTGTAGGGAACACATTATATGTTGGCAACAACCTAACCATCCCAACAAACCAATTTGCTCCTGTTGCGAACAGCTAATGAAAGGCAGGTGCGGGGAAAGCAAATTCCCTGAAGTATCCTACAGCCTGTGAAAAAACATTAATGGGAGTCTATAGTTTCTCTACAAAGCATAGTATAATGCATAATATACTGCAAAAGCTCAAAGATTAAAAAAAAAAAAAAAGTTTTTAAAACTTTTAAATTATGGTACCATCTCTTGATGTGATTGACCCTGCCTAAATGCCAGGCACGAAACGTGTCAGTTTTCAGTAAAAATATTCTTTATGAATAAAGAAAATAATAATTACTGGGATTCTTTACTTATGGTGACAGAACCTTCTGATCAGCCCAGAGTTTCTCGAAATCATACATACATAGATAATATACTGGCACATGTCGGTCTGTTGCCTGTTTATGAACTCCAGAGAAGCCGTGGGGATTTTTTTCCTGCACTGCTACCCTTTACTGCCTGTAAATTACTGCTTGTAGCATGAACGATTCAGTTAATGAAAGTATATTAGATCATTGAGAATAATGCAGTCCTTTAATATATCACCTTGGGTACCTCCAAACCCAGACACTATAATCCTGTGATGAGTGATTGCATTTTGTTATGAAGTAAAAGCTATAACTTCATAGAGTACTCTCTGCACCATCTAAGAATTTGCATGGTTAATATTGTTTAACGTTGACCTGTCCGTCTTTCCAAAATTACCATTTCTGATATCAGAAAAGAAGTGTCTGCCTTTCTGGGATACAGCAGTCCTCGTGTCCATGGGTTGCGCTTAGTACTTTAATGGGGTTGAGTACAGCACCAGCCATGGTCAAGAGTGGGGCAGTTTCTAAAATAAGAGCAGAAACTTTTTCCTAATCTCATATACTTCTGTTAAGATTTAAAGCGGTTGTCCAAGTGTTTATTTTTTAATTAGCTCCACCAGCCAGCTGGACTTCTGGAGAAATCCATACTCATATGCTGCCTGCCATCTGGTTTCTAGACTGTCTTCACTGGATTTCCGATTCCTTCTGCCAACTTCCTGCACAGATGGGGTCAAATACCACCTCAGCCGATGACTGGCCTTAGTGTTGATGTGTTCCCAAGTTGCACGTCAAAACTGGGTCAAGTGCTGCTTAGGAATGCATTCACTGTTGAGGCCAGGCATTGGCTGCAATGGCGCACTTGACCCCATCCTTGCTAAAAGCTGATAGACGGAGACCAGAAGACCAGTGAATAGTGCCAGGGAGCTGGAACGAAGCAGCAGGGACTAGATGAGCATGGATTTCCCCCTGGCTGGGGTTCAAATAATAATAAAAAAAACCTGGTCAACCCATTTAAGGATATAATAGAATCCCTAAGCATGTCATCTGATATTATGGTAGCCATTTTGCATACTATTTCAGAATCTCAGTAATGTTATCGATCTATATAGGCTGCATTCTTATGTACGATCAGATATATGCTTATTTCACTGCTGTGTGGCTACCACCTATTTGAAATGAGGACTAACACTAAAAAGTAGACATGGGTTTCTTCTCGCCTTCGGTGTGTGCATTTTTTTTTTGCTCTCTGCCTCTTCCCTTGTGTTCTTGCATGGTGTCCTTGTGTGTGGTGTCTGTTGGCTTATGCTTGATGTACTTCTCTCAGTGATAAGACACAGTATCCATCCGATTAACGGTGCTGCGCATCTGAGGGGTGGGGATTGCTTTTTTTTTACATTCTTTCATGGATCATCATCCTCCTCTAACAGTGAATAGAACATTGGCAAGTTCAAGTAGATTATATGTCCTGTAGTATTGAGGGGTTTACAGGGTCCGGCGAGAGGGTAAATGGGGTGGAGACCAATTAACAAACCCTAGTATTATAATAGTCAAAAGCACCACTCTAAACCTGGCAGTTCTGCTGTGTTAACATCTTGACATGGCGAAGAATATTCTGCTTATGTCTTCAGCTTTTGGAGTATGAAAAAAAAATATTTTCATACCTATCTGCTTATTTTTTCCAATGCAAGGTGGTCTGGTCATCTAATTCTTCAGCATACAATGGTGAACATTTCAAAAGGACTCTACACGTGTTCTTGCACCATACACCGGTAGCAGACATGTTCTAGGCTGCACTAATTAGAATCCAACCAAAAAATGATTGAGAATTTGTGATGTCCAAGTCCTTCTCTCCAGTTCTTAGTGAATTCATTGGCTAGATTCTTATGAATACTGTTGTAGGCCAAGCTGTCAAGTACTTCTATAAAATCTTCTTAGACCAGACGAGGGATGAAAGTGGTCTGCGCCTTGAAGCATTACAGTTGTTGGCCCCTTACCAACCATTCGAGGCATGGAGCACTTGGATTGGGTTGACAAATTGAATTAATGATAGTGGTCAGCTGAAACTGTAAGTGTATGGAATGATTGGCTGAATTTGACAAATCATCTGCTACTTTGCACAATCCCCTTTTGGTTTTTATTTTTTAACTGCCAGTTTAGTCTGCCATGTTCACAGTCAGATTGTTCATACACAGACAGTTGGTAAGTCACATTTTTGGTCAACCTTATGTCCTTAGCGATATGCCATAAATGTTGACTGCTGGAATACCCCTTTACGGTGTTCTCTCACTGACTAAGGAGCTGTAGACACACCGTGACCTAGGGACCTCAAGCACTGCCCTAATGCTTGATAGATGTGAAGAACGTTATCCTACCATAATTTAACTGTTGGAGTGATCATCCTCATTTCTTTCTCTATCTTGTTTTGGACCAATAAGTGTACGCCACTGGCAATATTTCACTCCATTTTTTTATTTGGCCATACACCTACGATTAGGATTGGCCACTATGTGGCCGATCATTGATATGTCATACGAACGAACGATCTGACCACCAACATACCAGACAAAACTGGTAGACCAATGCAAAACATCAAAATTTGCTAGTGCAAAGAGTGGAATGATGGGCCATAATTCGCCTAATTTTAGCCAATAATAGATGAAAAGATATCCAAAATGATAGATCACTTTAAAGAGATTGAACTTCACAGAACTTTAAAATGATTGTTGGCCAAAACGGTCAACTTCTTCTTCCATTTTAGTCTCATTTGATCTTTTTAATGAAGAGAAAGATATGGGGCCGCTCCCCTAGTGCAACATCTCAAATTAGTTACTGTAATCTTTTAGGGGAAATGGAGATCACTTTACCTTTTGGCAAAATGATCTCCAAGACAAAACCCCTTCAAAGAAGGCTGGTCTTCTTTGTGTGCTCCATAAGGTTCTTGAAGCTTGTAGGCATCAAATGATGGTTAACCTAAATTGCCTAACTTAAATAAAAGTACATCAAACGTTGAGAGATTTATTTATACCCAGGACACAAAGAGCATCCTATAGCTAGTACATTTTTTTTTACCAGTTCACTGTAGTCTTACTGAAGAATACTGATGGATCTGCTTTGTTTGTTCTAAGCAGCATTTACCGAATATGCGGGAGTCAGCAGCTTTGCCATGTTGTCCTGAATATGACTGGTTGTCTTGCCAATGTTTTTGTTCACATGAGCAGCACAGCTCAGCTAATAACGTTAGCTTAATGCATTATTAACCCTCAACCTTCTGTTTCCTTTCTCAATCCTTCTCTTCTGTACCCTTCGGTGTCTTGTCACTTTAACAAAAATTGTGACACAAAAAAAAAGCTGGAAATGCATGTGTGGCCATGCCTCATAAAATAGGTCGGATAATAGAGGGAAGCCCAGCTGACCGATGCGGCAAGCTCAAAGTGGGAGACCGGATACTGGCCGTTAATGGATGTTCCATCACCAACAAGTCGCATTCGGACATTGTCAACTTAATCAAAGAAGCTGGAAACACTGTTACTCTACGCATCATTCCTGGGGATGGTAATGTATACTCTTTTTCATACTTAATCTTCCCAAATGCTCTTAGAGGGGTTTTCAGGTACTTAGATGTTTATGACCTATCTCCAGGATAGGTAAATTGTTTATTTTATTATACTTGCTTATATGGTGGCCAACATATTCCGCAGCACTTTACAGACATTATCACTCGTGGTCCCCAATGGGGCTCACAATCCCAATTTCCTATTATGTCTTTGGAGTGAGGGACGAAACCAGAGTACCCACAGGAGACCCATGCCAACGTGGGGAGAAGATACAAACACCATGTAGATGTTGACCTTGGTTAGATTTGAACCTAGGACCCTAACACTGCAAGGCATCAGTGCTAACCACTGAGCCAACATGTTGTCGAATATTGGTGATCAATATCAGTCTTGAATGGGTTCTAATCTGCAGTACGCTGGTGCTAGGCCTTTCTGTCTCTGGCTTCACCCACTGTATAGTTTCCGGCAATGGTAGCTTCTCTGAACAGCTTATCGATTGGGATGTTGGGTTTCATCCCCCGACTGATCTGATCTTGATGACCTATCCTGAGGATAGGTCATCAGTGTCTAAATCCTGAAAAAACCCTCCAATTTCTATACTATCTAGTCCTCTTTGTGCCATTAAGAGTATAGGAGAGGTACGGTAAATCAAAAAGTTATTTCGAAAACAGTCTTAAAGTGGGTTTGTCTATGTTGACTACAATTATGGGTCATTCCTATGGATGGCACAGTGGGGAAGGCTTTCTCAGTTCTCAGGAATAGTACAGATTCTAGTCCATACAGTGGGAATTGGTGCAGTAGTTTTAATTTAATACCAATATATACATTTGGTGTGGCTCTGTATCTTACTTGCTGAGGAATCTACTCGGCCATTGTTGGTATAAGGTTCATGCCTCCACTGGGTACTGGCAGTGTTTCTATTACACTGACTGACTAGAGAGCGTGTGTGCCTACTAGATCCCAAATTAATGAATACATTGACAACTGGGTGTTACCTTTCCTTGTAAGAGCACTGATTGGACAGTGTAAGATTTTGTAGGGACACATTCCCAACTAGTAACACTTACTTACAAATGTATTCATCAGATTCTGGGAAGAATAACAAACGAAGGTTAAAACATAGATTTTTGGGAAAAGATGGTCCAGAATTGTTATATTATGGAGAAGAATACATTTATAATGGGATTGGGACAGGTCCCTTTGATTCAATTCAAATTGCTAGATGGAAGTGGGAGCTTCAAAAAGTTCTTCCCTAAAAAGTTGGGTCCTAAGAAAAAGAACAATTGCCATTAAACATTTCTTGGATTCTGTATTAGCCATGGCCTTCATTTGTGCCATTATTAAAGTCAATGGAAATATATTTGCTTGTTATGGTGGACACCCCTATCAAAATAAAAAAATCTCTAAAAAATTAGAATTTTATTTGTGGTCTTCTCCACGCTACAGGACACATGGGCGTCCGGGGCATTTCATGATCCCATTAGAGAAGATTATATTAAATATAATTTCAGTTTTTATTGGGCCATGTAATAAATCATAAAATGGAGATTTTGGGAGCAGAGGATGGAGAAGAGACTGCTTTCACTTGACATTCAGTCAATTCTCACAGACATGTTCATTAGAGCATCCATAATCAGGATTAATAGTTAATTAACTGTGATATTACTTTTAATATCAGACACAAGTGTCAATTCTGAAGTAGGCGATGGTGAGAGGAGCGCATTACCATTCATTTACTGCTGCTGGGATGAAATCTAGGCCGAATTATATTATTTATCCAGCGCAATTATTAAGCAACCTTCACCAGTTCCTAGCAACAGGTTCTGAATCGTTCTGCTAAGAGCTTTTTTTTTTTTTTCCCAGCTCTTTATTCTTTTTAAGTCTATACAAGCTATTATGTCTTGTCTGAATTCTGGAGGTGGGAGTTAGCCTTGTTAAAGTTCAAGGTTGAAATATTAGTTGTGGAGAAAGTTGTATGTGTACTAGTTGCTGTGGAGGAGACTATGAACGGGCAGCAGTGGATTGGTAGCGCTTTTTTAGTGTTTCTTGTCTACGTGGGATTATTTTCTAGTGTTGTTGTTTTCTGTGATGTCACTATTATTTGATCACCGGGTAAAAGTGAATAGTTAAAGGTTACTTTTATTTTTTGCGGAAACTGCACCGTTTATCTCATGGGCTTTGGCTGATACTGCAGCTCTGCTACATTAAGGCATTTTGCTGCCATTAAATGTTATTTTAGTGTAATGCAGCATGAAAACAACTTATTTTTTTTATTTACCTTCTGTTACAAAAATGCTCTAATTGTGAGATATTCTCTCTTTACTTTATTATAATGGCACACCCAATGTTTAAAGTCTGTCAGCAGTTTTGTACCTATGACACTGGCTGACCTGTTACATGTGCACTTGGCAGCTGAAGGCATCTGTGTTGGTCCCATGTTCATATGTGCCCGCATTACTGAGAAAACTGATGCTTTATTATATGCAAATGAGCCTCTAGGAGCAACGGGGACGTTGCCATTACACTTAGAGGCTCTGCTCTCTCTGCATCTGCTGCACCCTCTCCACTTTGACAGGGCCAGGCAGTGATCATGTTTACACTCCCTGCGGAGGGCGCGACAGTTGCAGAGAGAGAAGAGCCTCTAAGTGTAACAGCAACGCCCCCATTGCTCCTTGTGGCTCATTTGCATATAATAAAAAATCATTTTTCTCAGCAATGCAGGCACATATGAACATGCGACCAACACAGATGCCTTCAGCTGCCAAGCACATGCAACAGGGCAGTCCGTTTCATAGGTAAAATTCTGTTGACAGATGCCCTTTAGTCTGTATAGTAATGTTCATGACCACCTACTGAGGTGGTCGCACATGCTCAGTTCTTCTTCAACTGCCACCAGGTGTATCTACTGTTAGCAGCTGACAGTTGCAGGGAGAGAGCTGTAGTAGAACAGACATGGCCCCCTGAGTTGCAATAGGGAGGTTGCTGAAGCAGAAATGACTAAGACACACCCCTAAGCTGCCATCTTGAATTAAATCTAGCAGAGCAATGAATAGAGGAAGCTCTGGGTAATGGATTAGAAAAAGATTGCCCTGTACTATATGATATCCAATTTTCATTTTTTACATCAGTCATGGGATGACCCCTTTAAATGGAGTTGAACTGCAATATCAAAGCCTATGCACAATGATAGTGCTATTTCTAGAAAACATAGAAAACTGAATGCTTACTTATGAGGATAGCTGCTTGTGCAGTCCCATTGTTCTAATTCTAATATCTGGAAGTACTCTGGCCACTGGATTTCCAGGTGCTGAGATCTTCAGCAATCAGCTGTGGCATCAATGTGTTATATTCTCCTGCAGTGCCTCCACAGGTGAAATGAGGAATTACACTGTGACCCTTCAAATCACAGAGCTGTGTAACGCATTCCCAAGCTGAGTCTTCGAGACGATGTAGACACCTTGCTTTAACTAATTGATGGATGTTTTGAATAAGGTACTCCCCTTCATTAACCCAAAATGCTCTAATAAGGTGTTTGAAATTGGGTCAACCCCTTTAAATAAGGATTTTAACATTCTAAACCTATGGCATAAATGCGTTCATGGCCCAATATCAAGGAAAAAAGACCTAAAATATTTCTATCACTGGCACAGTGGATGTAGAAAGCTAAGGACACAGATCATATCACATTGTCATTGCTCTTCTGTATTTGTATTTTACATATTTCTGTGTTTTAAAGGACATTACTCCACTGAATTATAGAACCTAAATGTACTCGCGAGGATAAAATGCCATTTTTTATGAAGCCGGTTACTCCTGTAATGCTTTAAATATGATACAGCTGATGGTTCTGCGTAATGACCCTCATCTTGTTTAATAGATAAAATATCTTCAGGCCTTTTTCTCGGCTTATCATGCAAATTACAAAATATGTCTAATGTACTTTGCCTTTTTGTGCGTCTCGGCTACCAGATTGTTGATGCGTGTGGCAAAAAGTCTGAAGAAAATATCAAATGCATAATGTAATAAGCTTCAGTGGATTCTAGGTTTTTCTTCAAGAGGGTTATCCCATGAATAATGTAAAAAATGAAAATCAGACATCATATAGACATGACAACCTCTTTCTAACAAAGCTAGAACCAGCTCTGTACCTCACAAGGATCCAAAGATCTCCACATTCATTGCTCTGCTAGATTTATATCAACTGAAAGCTCAAGGGGAGTGTCTTTTCTGCTGCAACTAAGGGGGCGTGCCCATGCTCTCCCTATCACAGCTCAGGAGGTGTGTTTCAGCTCTCCCTATCACAGCTCAGGGGGCGTGTCTCAGCTCTCCCTATCACAGCTTAGGAGGCAGTTGAAGGATGAAACTGAGCATGTGCGGCCTTCTCAGTGAGCAGGACAGAGAAATTATAAAAAGGGCAAACAGCAGGTGGCGCTATACAGATAGATTTTACTGAATAGCTAAGCAAAATTTTTAATGACATGCAATTGCAAAATTATTCAGATCCCGGTGCTGGTTTGAAAACTGTTGAATATTTTTTGTGGTACAACTCCCTTTAATAGAAAATATACAGCCACATAGTTGCGAACTATAAGTATTTTTCATGTCAGGCCAATATCAGTCCTTTTGTATATGATCAAAACGCAAATAGGGTCTCATGCTAAAATCAAAATGCTGCCCCCTGTTGGTGCTGACTTTTACAGCAAAGAAGCCTTTACCCCTGAAACAATAAGTCTGGCTCCTGTTTCTGACGTAAATAAGAGAAAAGGATGAGGATACCATAATTGTAGGGAGGGAAACTCCAGCAAAGGTTTCCACTACCTTTAAAGATGTGGCAAGAGCTAATCCTAGCTTCCTGATGGGCCCCTTTGTAGTTCCAGGGGCCACCTTTATAGTAATAAAGTGATGATAAAATAGATAGGCAAAAATTCATCTTGAATAAAATTTAAGGCAATATTTATACTTAAAGGGGTCGCCCCATCTGGGATATACCATATATATCCTATAAGTGAACAGAAGACTCCGCAGGCTCCAAATGTTACAAAAATGTGACGTTTCGGCATTACAACTGCCTTTTTCAAGCACGCTTGAAAAAGGCAGTTGTACTGCTGAAACATCCTCTTTTTTATGGTGGTCATGACTGTCTGAATAAACGGTTTGGAGCTACATTTGGAGCCTGCGATATTGTGGTCTTTTTGTGACTTGTACATTCCAGATGTTCATCTGGTGATCACGGGCACAGTGCGCAAGTGACTCTGGTGTTCATTTTGTGGGTTATAAATATCCTATAGATGTGGGTCCCACCTCTGGAATCGGGTTCTATTTCAAGTATGGGGCCTCCATGTGAATGAAGAGCAAACCACTCATGCACGGCCAACCCACCATTCACCCCTATAAGACTTCCAAAATTAGATTTCTAGATTTGCTCTTTTTAGAAGTCCCATGGAGGTAAATAAAGGATAACCCCACATACTTGACTTGCTCCCCATAAACTGGTACGGGGCTTCAGAAAATAGATGAGTGCCCCATGCCAATGAATGGAGAGGACATTGTGCAAGTGCAGTGTGCTGTCTGTCCACAAAGGTGCTCTGTTCCTGTGATAGGAGTGGGACCACCACTTATCAGACATTTATGGCATATCCTATCAATATGCCAGAAATGTCCCATATGGAAATAACCCTTGAAGGACAGTATAATTCAATAAAGTGTAAAGGAATAATAAGAATTTTACAAAATACCCTCTGACAACATTGAGGTGCAGATTTTGATTTTACAGAAGATTTTCTTTTTCCTGGAAAGAGTCATTGTCTGTGATCTGGTGTTGCTGCTGAGCTGCAATGTTAGATACAACCCAAGAGATAGGCTCTTTCGGGAAAATGATAGACCCCTTTTGTAATTTAGACAGATACCAGTGCAAAATCACCTTTTGTAAATGAGGACCTGTTGGCGAACCAGCAGCTGAAACCTTGGCGATCAGCTGTTAATGCAGCGAGTGGCCACACTTTTCTTCTGCAGCGGCCACTGCAGGACAAATGTGGTATTACATGGCACCCATTGAAACGAATAGGTAACTATCTAATGTGGTTGGGCTGAGTCCTCCAAAGGGGAAGTGGCTTAGGCAGTGGCGTACATAGGGAAGTAAGGGCCTCATAGCAAGGATCACACCAGGCCCCCACACAGGTCAAAAGGGTTTCTGCCTTAACCCCTTTCAATGACCCTTGGGCCATTTTTCCACTGCCTCATTTGCTAAAAGTTGTCTCTTTAGAGGGTAGAGTCCTGACCAAGTTTTCACCCCCCGTAGAAGAGGAGGTAATCCCAACTAAGACTGGGCCCCCTCTTGTCCTGGGCTCCATAGCAGTTGCACGGTCTGCCACTATGGTAGTTACACCCCTGGTCTTAGGTTAGTAGAGGGAGCCTGGCATATTTACAGGGTTGTCCCAATAGGACCAATTCATTAATATTTAAGTTAATTCAGTGCGTACTGAATAACAGAACAACATGGCTGCCTGCATAATATACAGGTGCACTTTAAGATGAGTAATAATTGTGTCACATCGTTAAACACAGACAAATCACATCACAAGACACATTTTCTCCGTCTCACGGCTTCATTCATTAAAGCGAAAGATCCATTTGTTTACCGAGATCCCACTTTTCCAGATAACTAATAGGCGCATTATGCAAAATAAGCGGCATAATTACTGCAGTTACTGAACGTTATTAAATAAATCTATACAAGGTCCCTGTCTGCTTTATGTTGACTCTGGAAAACCTCTAATCCTTGCAGAATCCTCTAATGCTTCGTTATTGACCAACGCCGAAAAGATCGCCACAATTACGACCACGCACACGCCTCAGACGGTGGCCCAGGAAACAATGTAAGATTTCATCATTAAGGGAATATCCACGGCAGAGATTTTTTATGCTTACGTGTTGCTTGATTACATTTTTTTTTTTTTTTTAAATATAGGAACAACGCAAAACCAAAGCAAGAGCCGCCATTTGAATTTAAACCTCCACCCACTACACAGGTAAGAGAACTTTTTTTTAGTATTCTTTAAAAAAAAAAGGCGCCTTTATCTATAGTGTGTAAGCACGGCCACTGCTGCTGGGGTGTAGGGTGGACATAATCCCTATAAATGAGCAGTGTATAATGTGATGGAAAAATGATTCAAGCCAGTAAATGAGCCAATATGGACAATCACAATACATTAGTAAGTGCCTTGCATTCACTGTGTCTACATCCGGGGCCGAGGGCCATTTGGATATTTGCAACATTTTTTGCGGACCATACAAAATTCGCAAATTTAAAAATTAAACTGCTAGATTTGGTCAAACCTGCAATTAGATCAGACCCCTAAGCTTCATCCGCCTTTGATCAGACCCCCCGCAGCCTCCATCAGCCTCAGATCAAACCCCCCAGCCTCCATTAGCCTCAGATCAGACCCCCCCAACCTTTATCAGCCTCAGATCAACCTTCCATCAGACCCTCCAGCCTCAGATCAGATCCCCCCTAGCCTCTATTAGCCTCAGATCAGCCCCCCCAGCCCCCATCAAGCTTAGATCAGACCCCCAATTAGCCTCAGATTAGACCCCCCAGCCCCAATCAGCCTCAGATCAATTCCCCAACCATCATCAACTCCCCAGCCCCAATCAGACTCAGATCAGACCCCCAGATCAGATCTAATCACATTGGATACCCCCAAGCCCCAATCAGCCTTAGATTGTACCCCCCAGACCTCATCAGCCACAGATTGCCCCTCCACCCTGATCAGATATAATCAGTCTCATATCGGACCCCTCAGACCCTATCAGACCTCAGATCAGATGGTACAAAAAATATATAAATAAATAAACTTACCTAGCTTGCTCCCGATGGTGCTACAGATCCAGTACTCCCTGCATCTCTTCTTCCGGGTGACCTGACAGCGCACAGTATCAGGTCATAGTGCGGGTTTCAGTACACAGATTGGGGCTCGAAAGAAGCCCAAAAAATATGGTATGTTCTGGCAGGGGGGCATGGAATCGGGGGCTATATGAAATGATACTGCAGGCGGTTCCCCACCCCTGGTCTACATGATAAATGCCATTTGCTGAAGTGAGACAACCCCTTTATGCCAGATGTGAGACAATCTCTTTTTGCATAATTTCTTTTTGCAATTCTAAGAACATACGTGTTATTGTAGTTTTATGCTACCAGAAATGAGCTATAAACATGCTGTTACTTTTTTTATGAGCAGTACCACATTTCACCACTATGCTGATGCAAGAACATTTTCATAGGGACCTATGCAACAGCGCCCCCACCTGCCAGGCCCATTTACATACATCATTATAGATATTTTGTGGATTTTTAGAAAGGATTAGACATAATATGAAGTCCTCAGTGAATGTTTAACATGAGTTGCAGGGATGTTCAGAGTCCTTTGAGTTGGTCTCTGTAGCCGCAGTATTTTGTTTTGCACTGTCCTGATAAGCCTTACCCTTTAGCAACAAACCAAGTAATTGGAAATATGTTTCAGTAACTCGCAGTACATTGGGCATGGAGTATATTTCCCGAATCCTGTTTGGTTATGGAATTTTTCATAGCACATTTATCAGGTTTGGGAGACAGATATTGTGTTGATGCAATGCTCGCTTAATCCAAGAAGCCTTTCAAGCAAGCAGATAAAGGGCTGTAACTCACTTAAACGAGCATCCAACAAAACAGGATATGACAGATATTATACTTGTATCGTGCCTAGAAAATATTCCTACCGTTGATAACAAAACGATAGTGGTACATAAAGGCATAGTATTGTCATATCAAGCAGCCATTTTAGCTAGAATGAGAACATTTTAAGGCTGTTTCAACACAGCAGGTATATAATAATCTATCTGATAATGTAACTTAAAGGGATAACTGAGGGAGGCATGGAAAGCATTCTGAAAGATTTCTTAAACCACCATACCTGAAAACATTTAACCGTTTACATTTTAAATAATCATCGGGGTGCCTGCCTTTTTATGTTTCCTTCCTGCAGCCATACACTTATAATATTACATTCTGCTTACCTGAAGCCACCACTAGAGGGAGCTTATGTCATAGAGATTTACAAAGTTCCCAGTAGGTACCATGGGAGAAGTATAAATCTATACTCTGTGGGCTCCCTCTAGTGGCAGAGAATGAGATATAGAATTTATTATGCTTTTGTGAAGGGAAGCTGGGAATTCGAAGCTCTGGATCGTAAAACCTTAGCTCTGACTGCAAATTCATTGCATAAACTGTTGGACTTCAGAATGAAGTGGTGTACAGATATGGCCATTCATTATAATTAAAAAAGTGGTACTGCCAAGTCTTCTGTATCTAAAGTACATTTCTGATCATTTTTGATTCGTGTTTCCTTGTGATCACAAAACCGTTGTTATAATCTGCTGCCTTGTACATGTTCTTAAAGGGACACGATCACTAAAATTATTTTAATGTATTTAATTTTTTTATTTTTTTTTCTTATCTAAAGAACAGCGGTAGTCTGTAATCCGCTGCAGCGATAACATCAAGTTTTACTGTAGTCTGTAAAGTGAGATGCATTTTTTCCATTAGTCTACCGTGTCACTCATTTGGCCATTAGGTGGCAGCAGTTTTTACACAATTAAAGGGTTTCTGTAACCAAAATTTACCATATTAAACAGAATGACATTTCCAATGCGAAAATGCCATCTCATGCTTAATATGTAAATTATTTTATTCTCTGCTGCCCCATTTTGTAGAAAAAGTAACTGTTATTATATGTAAATTAGCCTCCTAGGAGCAGGGGGGGGGGCGGTAACCCTGCTCCTAGAGGCGCCGTTTTGCCCACCTTCTTTTTCTTGATTGACAGGGCCAGGCAGCTCGCTCCATCCGCTGCCGGCCCTGTTCGATCCTAATCCTGCGCCTGCACCGTGCGTCCTTCGTTCAGCGCAGGCGCAGTGAGTGTAGCATGCTTTCGCATTGGAAATGTCATTCTGTTTAATATGGTAAATTTTGGTGACAGAAACCCTTTAAGACTCATGTTCTCCATATAAGTAAAAAAAAACACCAGGGTTGCCACAGTCCTTAAAATTGGTGACTTTTTCCTGTGTCCGTGAAAAAAAGAGATGTGTCCATGATTTATTTTTTTGAGGTTGATGGTGCATGACTAGATTATTTTGGTGGTAATTATCATTTTCCATCTCCCAGTAAATGGTGGTGATGAGGTTTTATCAGTATACGTGGCTATAGACATGTATTACTTATAATCTTTTATCTTTCATTTTGGTTTTCCAATTTGTCAATAAAAACTGTTGGCTGTCTGTGATTTTGGGATAAGTTGTCCAGAAAAAAGAAAAATTCTAAGTATGTCTAGGTTACAACACAGTGACAATTTATTTTTTTTGTTTGCAGTCTGAACAAGAATTGTATGCAGTAGAACTCGATAGAGGAGCTAAAGGATTTGGGTTCAGCCTACGAGGAGGCCGGGAGTATAATATGGACCTTTACGTTCTGCGTCTTGCAGAGGATGGACCAGCGGAGAGGTGTGGGAAGATGAGGGTATGTATGCATTTACAGTTATACCGTTTTTACTTCTAAAATGTAGCATTTAAAGGAATTGCCCGCTGGCTTCTTGATATTGAGTAAGGCGCTGTTTTTTTACCAGTCTTCCCTGTCCTTTTTCTGACTTGCCAAGAATGACAACCAAGCATGTGGTGCTGAAAGATCTTCTCAATTGGATGAAGTTGTTAGGAGCGGTATCGCTAGGTTGTTCTTTATCTTATTTATTAATCAGATTGTCTACCGTTTAGACCTGTGGCCCTCCAGCTGTTACAAAACTACAACTCCAAGCAAGCCTGGACAGCCTTACAGCTATTAGGGCATGCTGGGAGTTTTGCAACAGCAGGAGGGCAGCAGGTTGAACATCCCTGGTTTAGACAATGAGAGGATAAAGGGGATGTCTTCTTTGGACAATTCATTTTAGGACACATGGACATCATAGAAAGAGGGGTTCCTTACGTGGGACCCTCTACTGTACTACCGGCTCCTGATCTGGAGGACCTAAGACAACCATTTATGAAATGTTCACCCATTGGTTTCAATGGGGACAGTAGGTTTTCTAGCAGATTTGCTGTGGATTTCATCCTATGCATTGCAAAAGGTGACATTCATGGGAAAAATCCACAAAAAGAATTAACATGCTGCAGATTTAAAGATTTATATGCACTGCATGTCATTGTATGCAAAAATACTTTTTGCAGCACGTGGATGAGATTTTTTGAATGTAATACGCTGCAGATTTTATGCCTGCAAATCCGAATGGAAAATCAGTAATATTTCCGCTATGTGTAGCCTATTACAGGGGCATAACTATAGGGGGTTCAGAGGTAGCATTTGCTACTGGGCCCAGAGGTCTTAGGGGGCCCAAAGTTCCTTGAGCCCCATAAGAAAGGTCAAGTTACACCTCTGTCTGAAGGGAAGGTGTTAGGTCAAGAATTAGGCATGGGGAGGCAGAGTGCCATTTCAATTTTTACCTCAGGCACACAAAGGCTATGTGCTTTCCCACCCCTGGCCACAAAGTACTGAGGGAGTGGGGACCTAAGCTGAACTCTTGCATAAGGCCCCATCAGGCTTTAGCTACGTCCCTGGCCTAATACTATTCTTCCCCCTGTATACTGCAGCAGCTACCCCTAGTGGTGACCGCCAAGGTTTCCAGTAGCTGAGCCCCACCAATGAGGTGTAGTCTAGTAATAACAAATTGTGAGATGACGTGAAATATGTTAATTAGTAAATTTGAGGAAACGTTGCCGAGTTTGGTCATATATCGAATATGGCTTTAATAAGCAATAGATATTACCAGACAAATTCTGTTAGCTGCTTTTCACTGTCTCTATGGCAACAGACTACAGAACCATGACTTCCTCTGTAATGCAAAAAAGAACACTTTGTAGTCTGTTGCCAAGGAGATGGCTTGACAGATTTTTGTAATTATCTTTTTCAGTAATGGACCTCTACTAGCAGAAAGCAGGTCCACTGTTCAGAATGTAATACAATGTCAGACTGGGGTTCCTTGTCCCCACCAAAGGAAATAATGTTGTGGCAGAACATGTTTATGTTCATTAGTTATTTGTGAATGAGCCCACAAAAAGTATACCCTAGGGGCAAGTAACTGGCTCCAAACTCCACTCCAAAGGTTGACTTCTGCTTGACCTTTGGGTCTTCTGGTCTTCAGGTGGGCCAGTCGAACCCTGACGGACCCTTTAAGTGGACTATATGATTTGAGAACAAATGTTAAATGTAGAATGTCTTGTACCCTATAATTCCAAAAAGATTTATTTTTTTTTTCTTCTGCTGTTGCCAATTTAGAACTGAATTGGACTATAGAGGAAGTGGAATCTGTAAAGGACAAGTCTATTTTCAATTCAGTCTTTAGACTCTGTTCACACTATTGTGTAGTTAATATTTTCTCGGGTCCGTTATGGGAGCGAAAAACCAAAAGTAACTGCATGCCATATGGCACAAATGGCACTTGAAGGATCCCATTGACTTAACAGGGGGATCTGATAGATTCTGTCATGGTGTCTGTTGCCATGAAGAGTGGTTTTGCACGCTGCACTATTTTTTCCAGTCAAATATAAGTCTCCAATGATAGTGTGACCAAAGCCTAAGTTTATCGCTCTGGTCGGTGTCACATGCACATCATATAAAGGGGGTTCCTTACATGGGACCCTCTACCGTACTAGTGGCTCTTGATCTTGAAGACCTAGGCCTGTGATGGCTAACCTCCGACACTCCAGCTGAGGTAAAACTATGACTCCCAAGATGCACACTTGCTCTGGTCTTCTCAGAACTCCATAGAAATGAATGGAGCACACTAGGAGTCGTAGTTTCACCACAGCTAGAGTTTCAGAGGTTAGCCATCACTGACTTAAGATAACTATTTATAAAATGGGTACCCACTGATTTAATTGGGGACAGTGGATTTTCTCGCAGAGTTGTCATGGATTTCATCCTATGTCTTGCAGAGGGTGAAGTTCAAGGTTGAACATTATCTATATTTTTTTTTATATATTTTCTTTCTCTTAGAAAGATAGAAATAATACTAAAAATTCTCTTGTCTCCTAGGTTGGTGACGAAATTCTGGAAATCAATGGGGAGAGCACAAAGAACATGAAGCATGCTCGGGCAATTGAACTGATAAAAAATGGCGGCCGGCGAGTGCGTCTGAGTCTGAAACGTGGGGACGGTTCAGTGCCAGAATATGGTGGGTCAAACTCTGAAAACATTCCTTTGCTCCCTACCATCACTCCATGAATGATCTCTCTCTGTCAAGAATCTGGAGCAGGAAATACCTTTTTTCTTTTTTTCTTTTAATCACCAGTGTCTTACCAACTTTTGCGAAATATGGTTAATTGCTTCGCTTGTACTGATTTTTTTTCCCGCTCTCCTCAACCTCTTCTTGCTTCTGTGGACTTGGGGCTCAGTAGGAGGAAAATTTAAAAAAAAAATTCAACGTAGCATCTTTGGTGAAGGAGAAACTTAAAACAAACCTTGTCTATTCGTTAAAACTCAACTGTGTTGAACTGTGCCAAACCGTTTTCATCCTTTTGTAACAGATAAGGAATCCGACGTTTCCAAAACACATACACACAAAAAAAAAACATTTTAAAAAAAAGCTGTAATTCTTACCAGGAATTTCACACGTTGACTCCTTCCTAATTTGCCTGCGCTGTTGCATAAAGTTTGTGAATTGTCAATTTTCTGCTTTTTCGAGCAGTGTTTATCCAGATAAGATAAAGATTTTATTTGTCAAAAGCTTAAAGGATTAAAAAAAAGGAGATTTTATTTAAAGAAAAAAATATATATGCTATCAGGGAACTGGATATTCAGAACGTAATTTTATTTTACGTGAGAGGATGTTCTAGTGAAGACTGTATTAAATAACTTATATTGTAAAATATTCCTATTTAAGAGAACTGCTGATAGGGCCATATATATTTATATATAAGGCTTTTCCCAACCAAAGGTCTTTGAGGTTTCTATGAAAGCTGATCTGAACCCATTTCATCCCGAATTTTAATTTTTGCCACCATGGGTGCATATTCACTCATTTCACTTGTTTACAGACCATCATAATCTGCTCATTGCAGTTGCTTATGAATTGATTTTATAGAATGAAGAGGTCTATGTGGGATCTAGTGCATTCTTCTCTGCATAGGTCCTGGATAGGTCCCTCTTTGCTGTACACCATGCGTGCCAGTAACAGGCCATATTGCAGGTGGTAAATTTTAGCAAAATAGACATGTGACTACTATAGTTTTTTTATGTTTAAAGGGGAAGCATTCACTTTGTCTAATAGCAATTGGCACAACATAAAATAACAGTAAAATAAAAACATTATTTGTTATTAATTATGAAATTAAAGGAGCACTAAAGTATAAAGAGATTGACAGCAAAATAAGAAAGGGCCTGCTTTTTGTTGTCTTAAAAAGGTTTCCTAATATCCGTATACTGATGACCTACTCTCTGGGTGGGTTGTATAGTGGCTGTGCTTGGTATCGTGCTCAGCCTAATTAATTCAATGGGGCTGAGCTGCTCCTAGGCCATGTGACCAATGAATGGGATGTTGCACGGCCTAGGGAAAACTTCCATAAGACCACGGCGCTACTGCTAGCGCTGGTGCCCTCTCAAACAGGTGATCGGCTGGGGTTGGACACTCTCCAGTCTGATCTTGGAAAACCTCTTTAGCTTATATGTAAATGGTACTGGAGGTTCTCAGAAGAGAAGATATGAGATAAAGGAATGATCTTGGGGTTAGGAAATTTTTTTGCATTCCGAACACTACCGCCAGTACCTTCCATAGGAGGGTAGTAAGGCCTCCCTAACTGTCTGTTCTCAGGGGTCAGAGATGCTGATGATTTTTACAAGTATGCTCTTTCTAGGGATGAGTGTAAATGGAGGTGTCTAGATGGCTGTCAGCTCTACATAGACATACCATATTTCTTCGGCTCAGGATGTTAAAGGGTTTTTTTGGGTACCAGGGTATTGATAGCCTATCCTCAGATCAGGCCATCCATACCATATTGGTGAGAGTCTGACTCTTAGCTCTCCCACTGATCAGCTGCAAGCACTGCAGTCTCCTCGTTGCTCACATTGGTCAGTCTACCTGCAGGCCATATATTTAGTAACGACGGTGAAGGGTATTGCAGTTGTGCCCCGTTCACATTTACAAAGCTGTAGTAATCTATTCCACTGCTACTAAGAATATGACCTACAGGTAGAGTGACTGATTTAAGCAGGAAGTAGGCTGCAGCACTCGCATGAGCACTGTGACCCTTGAACAGTTGATGAGCCTATTCTGTGGATACGCTATCAATTTTCTGGTCTTGGAAAACCCTTTTAATAATAGTATCAAGTCGGTAAGGATTTTCAGCCACCAGTTGTCTAATATGTATGGACAACTAAAATAATTTGTACAATTTGACAATCCCTTTTCATATGTCCTAATCAGCTGTAGGAGTGTAGTAGAGGTGGCCTACCTCTTCCATTACCAGATTGGACATCCACTACAAAAAGCAGTTCCCACTCTACCCAGCCCATCCATGTATCACTCAGATGCCTACTGGTCTCCTAGTGCTGTCATTCCAACGTTGCTCTAGTTCCCACTGTTCTCCACTTCCTGGTCGCCACTCAAGACACCTGAAATACCAGGAAAGGGTTACTCGCCCAATCCGTGGCTTTAGTGGTGATCTGCCTCAGCCAGTGACCGAGTGGTCTTTCCAGAACAAGAAGTGGAAAGCAGCGGGAACTAGAGCAGTATTCGAACGCCAGCAGTGGAGGATCGATAGAGAGTAATGCTTTTCTTTGGTATTTTTAACACTTTTTCACCCTTTAAAAAATATTTGCTATGGAGAATAGAGTCGCAGTTTGGACTGCAAGTGACTGCAAAGTTTTGCAAAAAAAATCTATAGATTGTATCAGTAGTAGAGATGAGTAAATCGACTTGTCTCATCAACAAGAGCTCTTTACTTGCGAGAGGCTGTTCTCGCTGCTGACGATGCTCCCCCATGTCTCTTCATTGACAGGGCCTGACATCTTGCTCGGACTTGATAATCTTCCACCTGCGCTGATTATCGTAGGTGGAAGCAGAGCCTCAGCGCTTGCACTGCTACTTGGAGCAGCGGCACAGGTGCGAGATTGTCAGGACCGGGAGAAATGTTTGGCCTTGTCAATCAAACTGCATGGTTGAGCTTCATGAGCAGTGGGGACAGCCTCTTGCAGGTGAAAAACCCTTGTTGATGAGACAAATTAGTTCCTACGAATCGATTCACTCATCCCTCATCTGTAGTATTGATTTCTGAAGTCTCCCATCAAACCAGCAAAACCTAAACAATTTAGCAACCGCAGTATAGACGGGCAACATCAGGTCCATCCTTGACCCCCATCAGGTCTCATCCTGCTTTTCTCTTCTAATAGAAAGGTCATGATCATCACAAGATGTCCCAGCATGTTGAAAAATTGTCCAAACCCTTGTATTTGTTACCTCTCCTATCACTGCCTTGACTTTTCTCTGGTCATCAACCTTATCTCTTCTGACCTCCTGATAAACTTCAACTTTTGGCTGAACTTGCATGTTTATTTGACTGGGGAGAGAGAGACCTGCCGCTGCCAGATTCTTGTTGAAGTCCAGCATGGCCGATCTCGTTTTTCCCAATATGTTTGACAGTCACTTTAGATCAGTTGAAATCTAAGGCTACTTTCACATTGTCCATGAAATGTGGTGGGCGTGACTGCCTCATTTCCTGGACTGACCGTGGCTCATTTGACCCAAACTCCCTGCATTATGTATAACTATGTATCACTTCAGTTGGTCAAGACCACAGTTCACGGACCACACCTGTGAAAGCAGCCTGAAGTCTATGGACTTTATTTTCATATTGGGTTGTGCAGTCCTAGCATTAGGCTTGGAAAAATGTGAGTTAGCCAAGTGATACTTCCCCTTTAACAAATGATTGCCAAACGTGAAGATTTTTGAAAACTTCAGATGAGACGAAGCGTTTCTTAGCAACTGTACTGCAATGTATTTTTTTTTTAAATAAAACCATAGAAAAAAATAAAGAGCAGAAATATTGATGGCGGTTGAACAAGGTCCACAGCATCAAACAGACACAACATATCATCTTCAGCCAGTTCTAAGTATCTATCCGAGGGGAAAAGCAAAAATTAACCTCCAAATGAATGGTATAAGATTGCAATGCTGCCGGCATCTATTTTCTGTACATATTTTTACTGTCCATGACTTACTGGTTTCCCGTTAAGATGCACTGTATTGTAAATTACCCGTTGTATGACTTGTCCTGTTGTGAGGTGTTTCGCCTCTATACGACATGGCTGTTGCACTGACAAAAACAAAACAATAGGAAGCCAATTTAATGAAAAATCTGTGGTTTTTTTTTCATTTTCATTTTTTTTCCTTTTTTTCCTGTTTTAAAAGAAAAGTCAGAGACTTTGAAAGTTGTGCTGCTAAAAAGTACAGGTGTAAAACGTCACGGGGGTCGCCGGTTCCTTGGCCCCCGTTTATTACAAATGTGAAGTTCCAGCTTATTACCTCTTAAATGGAACATGCTTCACAGTGAGGCTGTATCATTTTGTAATGAGTTTTTGTATTTTTATTTTACTGTTGTGGTCTGCTGTGGACTTGTATATATATAACATATATCTATTTTTTTTGTTGAATGTAATTTTTTTTTTCCTGGCATCTTGTCTGTTTCCCGTTTTTGGAAAGAAAAATAGTTATTCTAGTCTTGTCTGTTAAAAAAAAAACAAAAAACAAAAACAAAAATTCACATCCTAGATGCCTAATGTCACTATATAAACTGCAAATTTCACAGCCTTATTTGGATGTCATCTAACCAACCTGGTCGGAATTCGAAATAAACCATCCTGAAATATGAAGATTGAATAACTTTGTTCTCCTTTCCTCCTTTCAGTATGTAGGGTTTCTAAATCCTCTGCTTTTTCTCTTTCTTTCTCTCTGTTCCTCACTTCTTCTCTTGGTGCGGGGTCTATACCTTCTTCAGCGATGATACCTCCTAATATCGCTGCATGTATGAGAAATGAAAAGCTCGGCGAGCCTTGCATCTACCTTATGGGCCAAAATCAAACTACGGTTTGTAGCTAAATCACTATTAGGTGTTTCTGTGCTGTGGCCTAATTATTACCATTGCTTGTGCTTTGCTAAACTAAGTCTGACAGCAACTCATGAACACCTTGCATCTCCCTGAACTGTATCTGTAAGTACACTACTGGATGTTAAACATGCAAGCCTTGTTATTCCATTGCAACCACGTGGCAGAATGGTGCTTGCAAGCTTAAGTGACGCTGTTTCAAAAAGAAAACCCCAAAAATGTCCTCTTATCCTTGGCAATCAGCGACACATTAACAATGCTGGTTTTGTGGTGTCAGGTTTGTATGTGTCTTCAATGAATCCTTTAGCTCAGTTGTCGATTAGACTTTAAAGAAGGATACCAGTGTAGAAGGATCTAGGGCTTCTCTGCGGTCAAGCTGTGGATCGAAGGTTCTTTTAGATCGCTTCCATATCGCAGTAGCTATCGCTCAACACAGTTGTAAAGGGCGGACAGTGGCTTACCTCGGAGGAGATATGTGTTCACCAACATATGGGTGGTTTTACACCAGTGTTTCTCAACTCCAGTCCTTAGAAGGATTGTTCCAGAATGATGGCTTATCAACTATCCATAGGATAGATGACGTGTCCGATTGGTGGCAGTCCAACTGCTTACACCCCATTGATCATGAGATCGGGGTTCCATATTCACAGTTTGAAAACAGTGGTGGTTTCGCCGCTACTACTCCAATTAAACTCCATGGGACTAATTGGGAAAGTCAAGGACTGTACTTGGCTATCTTCGGCAGTCCCATAGACTTTGAATTGGATATATCTTATAGAGTGAACAACTGCGGTGACTCTTGACGTGCTGAAAAGAACCATTACCTGTGCAATTCTAAGAAAATCTTGAAAACATGACCTATTGGGATGAGTGTTCCTAAGGACTCGACTAGAGAAACATTAGTCTGTCCCATTGATGGTTGGACGTTAATCCAAGCCCAACTATTAAGGGTACTTATAAAACATTCAACAAGAGTGATAGAGTTGATGACCACAAATTGGCCAATAACGTAGATTCAGAAGATAATATCCAGGCAGAAAGTGATTAGTTGCCAACAGCTATCATCTCTGCTGGTGGCAGTAAGATCATCTACTCCAATGAAGTTTTCTTCAGCATTGTGCATATTTCAGGGCAAAAGCCATTACCTACTTCGATATTCAACTGTATTATTAGTGTGTAATAAAGGAAAAACACTCACACTAAAATGCAACGATAGATTGAAGCCAGACTTAACTAATGTCTACGCTGAATAAAAGTCATTGAAAATAGATTAACAGGCTTCAGTTAATACCTGTACTGACCACTTAACAAATGTGTGTTGCAGACATTAACCTAGGAGAGGAAATCTTTCTCGTACATATCTACATACAAAACTAATTTTATTTTTCCTCTCCAGAACCCAGCAGTGACAGGAACAGCCCCACAGCCAGCTCACAAAATCTTTCGAAAGTGAACACACTATCATTTGAAAGACATCTCATGCCATTGGAGTTCAGTTACCCACCAAATACTCACAAATCATTACAGCATGAGGAAAAACGGACTTATGTGAAAGACCCTAAAGGCAACAGGGACTACAGACAACGCAATGATCATCACACTTGGAATGGGTCCTCTAAAAATTATTCTCTACAAAGTAACCGCAGAGACAAGTCCCCTGAGACAAGGCATCCAAGACCAGGTGGAAAAATGGTGGTTAATGGACAGAAATACATGTCTCCCGAGAAGAGAACTGAAGGAACAAGGAGCAATGAAAATACAATAGAAAGAAAAGAGAGAGAGAGGTATGAACGAAGGAGAGATGATTCTCCTCGAAGAACAAGGGAAAGGTCACCTGTACGAAAGAGGGATGGGTCACCTAGTCGAAGAAGAAAGTCACTGGATCGATTTATGGATACAAGAAGATCACCTGATCGAAGAAGAGAGAGTTCTCCTGACAGGAGAAGGGCAAAGTCATCTGACAGAAGAAGAGAAAGATCTCCTGATAGAAGAAGAGACCGCTCACCTGAGAGGAGAAAGGAGAGGTCCCCAGAGAGAAGAAGCCGAGATCAAAAATCTGGCAACAAAGATCGGGATGAAAACAGTCTGAAATATGACACGATGAGAAGTTCTAAGCATTCCTCAACACAGCGGAGGAGAGCCTATAAGGAATGTAGCACAGATCTCAGTATCTGATACATCTGATGTCACATTCTGTTATCTAAGTAGGCTTTGAGAGCAAAAAATTCTTAATAGTGTCTTACTGATACACCCAACACCTAACGATCCTAGAGTTCCATGAAATGTTTTATGCAGATGAACCCTTACTACAGAGTGTTGTGCCTGATGTATATTAAAGAAAGTATTTTTGATGTATCTTTTTTTAATTTATTTGCCAAATGTAAACCCCTAAGGGATATAACATGTTCTTCAAGAAGCTATTTTACTGACAATGTTCATTTATGGACTTTTATTTCCAGACATTTCTTCTGTGAAACATGTTCATGGCACTGGAAAGCAAATCACAATTTTTTTTTTCTTGGTTTTTATTTTGGGTTGTTTTTGGCCAGGCTTGATTAACGCATACATATCGTTGACTGTTAATTAGTTACCTGCAATTGATTGAATTGTGATTAATTGAACTATGAATTATGGTTACATTGGCCAATGGTGGGAGCTATTAAAATGAAGAAGACTTGATCGAAAAGCTGGGAGGTAGCTAAGAGAGGATACCCGAGACTACTATTGCAATGAAGGACGTATACAAGCACACTTCACTCAAGGATACTGATATCACTGTTTTTGGTTTCTAAGGTGGACTTGTAGTGCTCGGGATATCATTCCCAAAAGACACCTGCCAAAAACGACTTGCCATAGAATATAGCATACGAATACATGGCCATAAGGGTCTATTATCAGCCAATAGTCCATTGTGATACAGCTCCTGTCCTTACATATAATTTCTTCTTATGTTTTTGCTTTTTTATGAACAGTGGAGATCTATGGTGTTCCAATGGAAATGAGGAGGTATACAGATCACAATGCACGGCCTAAAAAATCTATTTTTTTCTTTTTCATTGTAAGTCTTCTACAGCAGCTGTTATCACGTCTGCTGTGCTTCCATGGTCCAAGACAATATTGCGTTACTGCCTAGCTGAGCCGAAATGTCTGCCATCGCTCTGAATCTGCTGCTTTTACAGTGCATTTGTGTAAAAAAAAAAATACATATTTTCATACGGACATGAATGAGCATTGCAAGTCTATCACTGTTGTTGCTATGGTACTGTACAAAAAAAACGGCCAATCGTGTGTACAGAGTTGAAATTGTAATTATTCAAGCTTGTTAAAATGACAAAATGCCTTTTTTTCCGTGTATAAAAGATACTTTATGACGATAAAAAAAAAAATCATGCAAGGAATGTGATAAGTGTTTATATTTCTGAGAATGGAGAAAAAATGATGAATCGGGGATATATTTTAATGTAAACTGAATCAGGTATGTAAAGGTGTATTTTCTTTTTTCGAAATCAGAATCCATACCAGTGATTTGGAAGATTTTTTGTTTTATTTTTTTTGGTTTTTCCATTTTTGAGACTAGGACTAGGTTACAGCATTGTGGACCTCCATGACAAAGCACTTGTATACACTCTTCAATTATCATATCTCGTACCTGATCCATGGCGTTCTTCTATGTCTTGGTGAAAAGAGGTTTGTGGGCCAATCTTTGTTTCAATACTATGCATAGATCGATTCGACACTGTCCATACCATTGCTTTATTTAACGTTTGGGAGTTGATACATGACATTGATTTGATTGAAGCTGATTGTGGACTTTGCCAGTACAGGCTACCTTACCTGGGACAGAACACAATGTATGTAGCTAGACAAGCAAGTCTGTGAATGCTATTTTTATTATAAATAAAGTTTTCAATACAAAACGATCATTTGTGTTATGAAAGGTGGCGTTCCACAGGTTCATTTTTTCATTTGAATGGATGACATAACATGGCTGAGATGATATGTCTGGAGTACGTACCTGTCTTGATAGTTTTTTTTATTTTTGGATTGACAACACAAAGCAAAACCAAGCAAGACCCCAAACACTTCTTTTTTTCAACTAGGTTCTTTTCACCCCACTTCCTTTTGTAACTTTTTGACTCTCTATAACAGCTATTCTAGCATATGACTAAGGACTAAAAAGTCTTGTAAAGAGATGTTTGCCTCCTTTTTGGTTCCTCTCAGAAACACATCTACTTGACTTCAGACATATTAGAACATCCTGAAAGTCTCATGGTTCTGTAGACCCAAATAAGGCGTCTGATGTTTTGTCATTTTGCAAGCTATGATATTCTATGTTCTAGATAAATCAAGACCAAGATTCAGGCTCAGCATGATGGTAAAGTGACTCCTCCTCCTCTTCTTCTTCTTCTTCTTCTTCTTCTTCTTCTCCAGCTCCATCTTGAAGCAAGCTTTCAGGAACCAGTACAATGTAGTCAATAGAGATGAGTGAATCAACGAAATCTGAAGTTGGCAAATAAATTAGCTTATCTCTAGTGGGACCATTCCTTTGTACCTTGACCATTGCAAAGTCCTTTCTTTTCTCTTATCTTTACACATAGCAGATTTACACCACACAATTATTAGGGCTACTATCGGGAATGCATGTTACTATAGACACTCTGCTGGCAATCGCCCAATGAACGAGCAAAATGCTAGTTCGTTGGGTGAATTAAAGGGGTTTCCCAAGATGTTTATATTGATGGCCTAACCCTAAGGATGGGTCATCAATATGAGATTGTTTGGGTCCGATTCCCAGCACCACTGCCAATCAGCTGTTTGAGGAAGCAGCAGCTCTCTGGGGAATGCTATGGTCTCCTTGCAGCTTACCAGGCACAGCGCCATCCATTTGATAGTGGCTGTGCTTGGTATTGCAGTTCAGTACCATTCACTTGAATGGGACTGAGCTGCGCCTAGGTCATTTGACCGATAAACGTGACATCACATGACCCTAGGTAGAGGGCTTTGCAGTCATGCCACGCCACTGCCTCTTCATACAGCTAATTGGTAGAGATGCCAGTAGTTGGACCCCTGCCAATCTGATATTGATGATCTCTCCTGAGGATAGGCCATCAATAAGGACAGGACACTGTCATAACAAAAGCATCAGGCATGTTGAAATTCAACTTTCCTGACCCTTTTTTTCATTAGTGTCTGCCCCATATACTGTATATTAGCTAGTTGGCTGGTTTCACCAAAATTCTTGAGTTTGGCACACATTTGTATACGTATGGCCACTCATCTCATACATCGGTGTCATATCGCAACATTTATTTTTATATAAGATCCGTAAGAAGCCAAGCACTGGCTGAACTATTTCCTGCAGTCCCATAGAAGTGGATTGCACCCACTTACTAATGTAAGACAGATAAAACACGTCCTTACATATAACAGTCAGGAATAGCTGATACATAGCAACTAATACTGATATTTTACTAGAGAAGTAACCTTTATCAGTTGGATCTGAGTCTGAGACATTGTATGTTGAGTCTGGTTTCAACTTACGATGGGTCAGAAAAGACTATTGTATGTTGAAAATATTGTATCCTGAGGCCATTGTATCTTGAGGGAGCACAGTATTGTTATTATCCATATTGCTTCCTTTGCTGGCTGGATTCAATATTTTCATCACATTATACACTGCTCGTTTCCATGGTTATGACCACCCTGCAATCCATCAGTGGTGGTCGTGTTTACACACTATAGGAAAAGGCGCTGGCCTCTCTGGTGGCCGGGACAGTGCAAGCTCACATAGGCTAGTGCTTTTTGGATGATGACGGATTGCAGGGTGGTCATTACCATGGAAATGAGCAGTGTATTATGGGATGAAAAAAATGAATACAGCCAGCAAAGGAGGCAATATGGAGAATCACAATACATTAGTAAGTGCCTTGTATTAAAGGGTTTGTCTGAGTTATGTAAAAAAAAAATATATAGCACAGTAAATCTGATGGGTAGCGATATATACATAAGCTAATCAAATTTTATGCAAAAAAGAATATATTTCCTCATTTCCCTGGTTCTCTTCAGGCCTTTGTTTACCTGCAATAACAATTCTCTGCCCCTCCCCCTGCTCTGCAGTGAATACAAGTGCTGCCCTGAGTGACATATCTGCCTGCTAGGATACACAGCAGCATGTTGTATGTGTAGGACTACAAGTCCCAGCTGTACAATGACACTACTGATGCACACAGGAACTTCCCCCTACCTTTCTTGTGCAATGCTCTGTGTGCTACAGAGGGGGTTAAAGTTGAAGAAGTCCTAAAGAATCCAGGGAGAAGGAGACACAGAGCAGACAAAAGTGCAGGGGGCGTGACCAGTACAGTGATGTCTTGTGTACAGACTCTTTGAGGCTTGTGCACGAAACATCAGCAGAGCAGGGAGAGAAGCTGACATCACAGGTCATGTGACCCTCAGTGAAATCTGAGAAAGGGGCCACTGAAGTTAAAGTAAATGCATTGAAAAACATTACATTTGCCTAGTTAGAAACATACAAAGGACAAAAAAATAACTCAGACAACCCCTTTAACTTCCTCTGCATAATAAATGCCATGTGCTAAAGTGAGACAACCCCTTTAAAGACATAGCCGTACTTCTGCTAAACATCAAAAGATTTACAAAAGATATAACTATACTATTGGATAAAGGTTTCAGTTCAAGCAGGCATAGTCGCAGTGTATTCATTCATTTCACTCCCATGAAAAGTGCAGGTTGGTCTACATTATGTTCTTTTATCCTGCGTGTACAGTTCCCTTGTGCTAAGTAATGGACCAAGTTTAGCGATCTAGCCGTTGATGTAGATGGGGAGGGAGTACGTTGATGAACACACATATTGCGGTATGTTACCAGTCAGCTGTAACAAGGTAGCGGTAGTGAGAACAGAAGATCTTGCATTACCTTAACCTCTGTCCACCTCCAGCTTATGCTGTGCATCAGACTGGAAAAGATTCAAGATTTTAAATGGCCTTTGAGATTAAGTATAAGGATCAGATCACAAGACAGAAATATATTTTATTTTCCCGGCAATGCAGACACATTTAATGTAGGAAAAGGACTTTAACTCAATAGTCACAGTTACTTATTTAAGGGGAATCTGAGACCAGCGACCTTCCTATCCAACTCTTTGCATAGACACATAGCTGTGGTTCACTTGATTTAAAATGCTGTTTTTCTTGTGTCGATCCGAGGCTTTGTTCTGGAACTTTTTCTTAATATTTAAATTAGGCCCTAGGTGCAATGAAGGCGTCACCATTGCTCCTGTTGCACCCAAGCTCTGCTCTTTTCTGTGGCCAGATCCTCTCATGCTTATTTGCCACTATTTGTCGAAACAGCCTGGGAGGGATAGTCACAGAAAGGAGTGGAGCTTGGAGGCAACAAGAGCAACGGTGACACCCTCGTTGCACCAAAGGTCTAATTTGCATATCAAGAAAAGTGTCATAAGTCAGGGACAGAGCCTCGGATCAACTGAAGAAAAACAGCGTTTGATAGGTTTGGTACAACAGTTTGATAGGGAGGTGACAGAGCACTTGTGTGGTGCCCATCTTTTTGGCTGCAGATCTGTCAATTCCTGGGCTCCTCTTCTTCCATCCAATATGGCCACATCGTTTCATTGACTGTCTGATGCAGTCTATAATTTCGGAAGCCCTAAACACTTCCTGCAGATTGGCCAGCACTGCTCATGTGACCAGTGCTGTCCAATCCAAAAGCAGGGCTGGGAAGTGTTTTGGACTACTGACGCACAGTACACAATCTTGGATGACAGAAAAGGGGCCCAGAAATTGACAGATCTGCAGATAAAAAAGTTGAAAAGTAGGGTGCCAGGTAAGTGATCTGTTCGTTCCTCATGCAATTTTTTTTTTTTGAGCTGGAGGGCTGCTTTTAATATTTTAGAGTATGTGCAGCAATGGATATAGTACTGAACCAGTGGTACTACCCACAGGAAATTATACACCTGGAACCTAATATAGTAGAGATGCGTCAGATGTGTATAGGGCTTTCTGAGTTTGTAGGGCACCCACATACTAAACAGTGTAGGGTCTGTGCCACCAATGAGACAAAATTCTCTGTCTCAGGTGCACACGCAACAAACGGGTATATAAGAGCTGCAAAATCCTTAATGGAGCGTTTCCATCACTGGTAAGCCACTGGTAGAAACAGGTCCCAACTCTGGGACCCAGACCTATATGGAGAATGGACCCACCTGATGAAGCTACCGAATCCAGGTGGGGTATGAATGGAGAAGTGTGCACTGCTCTCTCCATTTATTCGCTTTCCAAAAGGAGCTGGAATACCCCTTTAAAGTGTGTATCCACCCAAATTAATTAAAACCTAACTTTATTGTATGAGTTTAAAGGTGAGAACGCTGCCCTTGAGATGTCCAAATCCCCTGTACAGACATGGCTACAAATGATAAAATTATGTTGTCCTGCAGGAACCACTAGAGGACGCCATACTATTGATATTATGGATAGTTATATATCGTATGTGCATCATGGTGGCTCAATGGTTAGCACCGGTGCCTTGCAGCGCTGGAATCCTAGTTTCGAATCCAACGAAAGACAACATCTGCATGGAGTTTGTATGTTCTCCCTGTGTTTGTGCGGCTTTCCTCCGGGTTCTCCGGTTTCCACCCATACTCCAAAGCTCACTTATTTCTTTTTACATTTGAGCTCCATTGGGGACAACAAGCATTGATAATGTCTGTCAAGGGCTGTGGAATGTGTCAGCGCTATATAAATGAGCAAAAGAAGTAAAAGTGCTGCCAACAGATCCCATAAAGCTGTACAAATATAGTCACCATTCACATTAGTCCCACTACCCAGAAGGGCTCACAAATAATTTCACCGTCATGACAGCCAACTTCTTAAGATGCCATACAACTTATCACAACAGGAAAAAACAAAAACCTGCCAATTTCATCCCAGGAACCCGATGCTGCAAAAGCACCTACCGTCCAATGTCTATGCAGGGTATTTGGACAGTGGCGTACATAGAGAAGTAAGGGCCCCATAGCAAGGATCAAACCAGGCCCCCCAACACAGGACAGAAGGGTTTCTGCCTAAACCCTTTTCAGTGACCCTTGGGCCATTTCTCCACTGCCTCATTTGCTAAAAGTTGTTCCTTTAGAGGGTGGAGTCCTGACCAAGTTTTCACCTCCAGTAGAAGAGGAGATGATCCCAACTAAGACTGGACCCCCTCTTGTCCTGGGCCCCATAGCAGTCGCATGGTCTGCCGATATGGTAGTTACGCCCCTGTATTTGGAGTTCCATATCTGAAAAATATACCATTATAAAGATGCATTGAGGAGGAGTTCAAGAATAGAAAATGCACACCCGTCCTTGGGTTTGTTCTGGTATTGCTATATGGCTCCATAGAAGTACCACATGCCACCTGTGGACAGGGGTGGCTCTGTTTTTAAAAGGAAGCACCCATATTTTCTAACGTTTTATAACCCATTCGCCCAGCACTGAATATTGTATCTAAAACCAGCATGGTGTTAAAAGGAAGACATTGACATTGCTCTTTCTGCCCTACAAATGGTGGCCACGTGGAAGGTATGAATATGCATGTGACAACCTGGCCCGGTATCTCTCCTGACACAGCCTTTAAACCTTCATGATCCTTCTCTATCTTGATTTGAAAACACGGAGAAGCACACAATTCCATTTAATGCTAATGTGACTTTTTCACAGTATACCGCCCCAGCTTGTGATAAGGTTATGTTCCATTAAAGCCCCGATGCCAGCTATTTTACAGGTGATCACCATGGGCAGCTGATGACTCAGTCTGAAAGTTGCATTTTAAATAGAAGCTACAATTTTTTGCCTTGATAACATTTTAACTCTGCATCAAGATGCCACGATCAATCCTCCCCCCAGTTTATTTCTTTTCCTACCCTAAGAATCTAATCCCTGGATACACGCTGATAATCCACGACCTCTTGCTAAGGAGCAAACGAAAATGTAAAAAGAAATCTGGGCTTTGTTCTTAATATTCCTTGTCATTTTGATCACTTGTTGCGAAAAGCTTACATTTTCAACCCTATTCCATAATCATGATCATAAGCTTTCAATTGGTGCTAACGCTTGAAAAGGTTTCTAAAAAAGGGTATGAATGAAGACCTTTGCATTTGCATCCAATATTTTTTTGCCGTAATGCATTTTTAAATTTTTTTTTAAAGCAAAAATACTACAGTGTGTATATAAAGCTCCTAAACAGACTTGTGTCTCCATGGTTACAGACCACAAGGAAACCCTGTAGTCATGTTTTCCTCTATTCCATCTTCTGTATGTAAGTTACCATTTCAGCAGGTAGATAGGAATGAGCGAACTTGCATTTTTCAACTTGGGGTTCGGGTATTTGGGCAATTCTGTTATGGATTCCGTTATCACGGAAAGCTATGACGGAATGCACCATGGAAGTCTTTAAGAGCCATTCCGTTTTGCATTCCATCATAATACAAGTCAATGGGCAGCATAACTGATCCGTCTGGTTTCCATTATGCAGGACTTTATGCTGCCCATTGACTTGTATTGTGACGGAATGCAAAATGGAATGCCTCTTAAAGACTTCCGTGGTGCATTCCATCATAGCATTCCGTTATATATCATGATAACGGACTCCATAACGGAATTGCACAAATACCCAAACTTGAAAAATGCAAGTTATCTTATCTCTATTGGTAGACCATACATGTCTCCATGATATTTATGCCTTTGAACCTGCTGAAGTACATTTTAACCCCTTGTTTTGCCAGAATGGAGCTCCAGCAGTGGGAAAAGTAGCTAACTGGAGGGCTGATTTAGATGCTGCTACCTCCTGGACAGTAGCAGCTAGAAAAATGCAACTGATCTTGTTTGAAAGCAGACGTTCCAGATTTCGAAAGCAGACGTTCCAGACGGTCCGCTTTCAGACAATACCAAAATGACAGCAATATGTTCAGGATAGAGAAAGATATCAATGATAGAAATCGGGATGCTGTGAATGCAGCTGAAATTGAAAGTAAAAACAGGTTTTTGATTTGATTATGCCCGACTTAATTTCTAGCAGTGATTTCTCCTCTGTTCCTTGGACTTGTATGAAAGCCTGGACTGTCAGCTTTCATACAAGACCAGTTGCATGTTTCTAGCTGCTACCATTGAGGAGATATCCCCATCTAAAGCAGCCCTCTCCCTCCAGTTAGCTACTTTTCACACTGCCCAAGCTGGACTCAGGCAAAACAGTTAGGTGGTTAAAGAAAAACTCTTGCATACTCCACGTGAAATAATTTCCGTCATCCAAAAAACAAAGCTTCTTATTTCACCGTGCCGATTTTTAGTAGAAAATAGTTTGGCGTCTTGGTTGTAGAAATCACAGTGTGCTGGCAGCAGCTCTGCTAGATGCATATCCTACAATGGCATTACATAGGGAGGTGAGAGGCGGCAGACTGTTCTCCGTTCAGCAGCACGCATGTCACAAGCAGTGTGCACACTCCAGTCCATTGCAGAGAGGGGCAGAGGTAACTGGTTGACAACAGGAAGTAGATTCAGTGCATTAGTAGAACACATAGGAATGAGGAGGTTTGTGACTGATGCAGTACCCTGAGATAGGGTACTTGTAAACTGTTCTTGTTATGTAATGTTATTTAACAAGTTAATGCCTTGTCATGTACCAGCATACCATATCTCTGTATGGATCAGTCAGGGTTAATAATCCTGCCCCCGCCACTATTGGAAGTTAGGTGTTGGACTTAGGTCTGCACCTAGCTCAGTGAGTTGTGTGCCAATGGAGGAAATTAGAGAAACTACATGTGGTTACCCATCTACTAGGCCTGGACTGCAGAGAATTACTATCTCTAAGAGATCAACAGAGAGAAAACCATCTCTACTTCGCAGTACTCCAGAAAGAAAGAGAAGGAAAGATCTGGAGTCAGTAACTATAGTCAGTAAGGTATTTGCTGTTTAAGGCTGATGGAGACTTTACTGCAGTAAGAGGGACATTGCTGAAACACCCTTCATTCTCAGGCATTGTCTGGCCCACTGTATCTTATTCCTATACACCATTAGCTGAGAATTACAGCCACCATTTCAAGAATAAAATTGCTAGCTTTAGACAGAGAGAGAAATTGATGAGATAGAGGGAAGGAGTACTAGAATCCCCATCCTGACCTATATCCATATGTTGCTATCTGGGAATATTTGCACTGAGAATTATTTGAAACTGTGTTTTGATACCGTTGGATGTACGTCAACTTCCATTCTGCACTGTAGTAGACGTTACTGACTCCGGCACTATACACCGGCCACAGCACCTACATCTCCTGCCTGCACCCACACCATACCAACAACACCAAGGGCATCCCAACTACGATCATGCAGGAGCCCCAACCTCAGGGTGCACCCTCCTATCACTGATCTGGCCCTAGGCAGCTACGTTGTGAAGACTGCCACTGTGATTGATTATTGCTGCTAAAGGCACTACCACTCCCATCCTCTGCTCCTCCAGTAGCTTGAGGCACTTCCATCCAGTGCATTCTTGGGTGGAATGTATGTGTACTGTTGTGTGACAATAATCTCATATGTTAATATTCAGAAACCTACAAGAGACAGATGATAACATACTGTAGGTACATACTGAGTACATACTGTAGGTGACAATGGTTTCAATTACAGTCTCCCTTTAAAGGGGTTGTCTAGGTTCAGACCTAAACCTGGACATATCCCCTTCTTCACCCAGGCAGCCCCTCTGGGTGGAGCTTTTTATGCTCCGATGCTCTCCCTTGGCCTGCACTGAATCGCACAGCACAAGGGCTTTTTCATTAGATCCGGTGACGTCCCGGGTCTCTGCTAGGCAAAGACTTCTTCCTAGCAGTGAGCCCGGTGACATCACCGGCACCAATGGGAACAGACTGTTCCAGTGACCAGTGACATCATCAGAAACTCTGCTAGAGGGGAAGCCTGGGTGAAAAAGGGGATATATCCAGATTCATCTCTGAACCCAGACAACCCCTTTAAAGAGGACCTTTCACCAATCCTGACATGCCTGTTTTAATAGCTTCATGCTTTCCCCATGTAATAACAATTCTGGAACATCTATTGTTATGTCTGTATGTTGTGCTATTCCTGTATTATTTCTACTAGAAGTTATGAATGAATTGCTATTTGTCTTCAGCAATGGAACAGAGGGGAGGTGACCAGTTGGGGGGCGTGTACCTGCACAGACTGAACATGGCAGCACTGATTGGCTAGAGTCAGACTGTGCAGGTACACGCCCCCAACTGGTCACCCCCTCTGTTCCCTTGCTGAAGGCAAATAGCAATTCATTCATAACTTCTAGTGCAAATAATAAAGTAATGGCACAGCATAGAGCCATAAGAATAGATGATCCAGAATTGTTATTACAAGGGGAATGCATGAAGCTATTAAAGCAGGCATGTCAGGAGTGGTGAAAGGTCCTTTTTAACTCCTAGAGGATCCTCAGCCCAGCCTCTGATGCCATACTAGGAACCAATGATTCAGGAGAGAAAAAAATGGCTGCCTTTGGAGCCAATCACTTGCTATAAGGTCTATTCATTGATTCAAATCCACTTACACTTTATTGATGATATGGGGCTTGGGCATCGTGAATAATTTTTTCTGATGGGCCCAAGCAACCTCCCATCTGACACTACCCCTATTACTGTATATATTATTGTGAACGTCCCTTAGTTGATCTACTTTAGTAGACATTTTAGCACCAAGATATATTTATCATTGCACTGGTCATTTATCCGTTGCATTACATTTTATACTTCGGGCTGTTTCAAGCCTTGACTTGGTCCCTCCTGGGGTTGTCTTAGGTTTTTGTCAAACAAACAAACATAAAGGCATTTTTTATTATAAATGATAGGGTCTGAGAAAAAGGGTTTAAAAAGCATTACAGTTCCTTTCGCAGGAAAATTACTTTTTAATTTACAATTTTTTCTTATTGATTTCTTTCGTTTTGCTTCACACTGATAAGAGTAATAAAAAACATAAAAGGAAGTGTCTTGAAAGAAAGTCATATTCTCCGAGGAGAGATGAGGTGACTTGCTTCTGTTTTTCTAAAGGCATAAACCTGGACTTTTTTCCTCTATTAGACTATCTACAATTACCGGGACAAAATACAAGGTATGATTCCTTGGATTGTATGTTCGTTCAGTTTTTTTGAGTATTTGTATACATTTTGATACCAATGAACTGTGTTATAAATGCTGGTGTGTTGACAAACTACAAGATATTTCACAACCATTTAGATACATTGGTCTGAAAGTTTTGAACCAGGATATAGACAAACTATCCGCATATTGGCTCATTGGATGGTTCTGGGCTCAAATCTTACCAGGAGTCAAGAATTCCATGGAATTTATCTTTCTCCTCATCATGGACACTCCTTGTGGAGTTCTATCTGATAGTCATTGGGGCAATGTTCTCTGTGAAAAGAATTTTTTTCCAATGGAGCATTGTCCTAAAGATGTTATAGTCCTCTCCAGGTTCCTCTGTTACTCTCACTTACTCAGCCATAACCTGCTACCTTAGCAAAGGTGTGTTAACTCTTTTGTCTTGTGCTATGTTTCTATACAACATAATGCTTTTTTTTTCTATGCAGACACTATGATGAGATCAATGCCTCCTATTTAAACCCAGCGTGACCTCAATATCATTGTCTGGAGATCAAGGTGAAAACCTTTCCTGGCTCCTCTCAATTTGCCTCGCTTGGTCGTGTTCCTCTAGTCCTTGCCTGTGGCATATCCATAACTATGCTTCTAGATTATTAATAGGCCTGACTCCTTCCTTCCTGTTTACAAACCCTGGCTTCATTCCTGACCTCGTTGCTGTCTCATCTCCACAGGCAGAGTCATCTCCACAGGTCCTTGTGTTGGATAAATCTACACATGGGAGTCTTAAATATTTGGTGTGTGTCATGGACTTAAATGCACTCTCCAGAGGTTACTCGAGACCTCAAGATCAGAGATAAAAGCAGGTTGAAGTTTGAGGAGCAGAATTGCGACCTGGAGCAATCAAAACCTTTGACTCGTAGCTCCTTTTGTATGCTGTGGTGGCAACCAAGACAAAACCAGGAGAAAGATTTTTCTGCCATGTCCATTAGCTTCCCAGAGATGGTCTACAACATCATTGTAGGCCTGTCTGAATCTCCACATTCCTTCCTGTCAGCACAGGCAGTAAACAAGGTCCAGGATATGGGATCGAAACACTAGTGTTCGCCATTTTCATGTACATTTTTGGAGATGAATCTCCCTAAGCTTCAGTGAAGGGAGGCCAATGTTCTTTTAGTGGAGGGCTTATGATAAACCACATACTTTTTTTTGGCACATTGCACTTGTCTTGTAGAAGAAACGACAGCACTGCCTACATATGCGTGTCTTTGGTTTAGCCAACTTTTGTGTCTTTTGGTTTAGAGCTACATCCCTTCACTTCAATGAGAGAAGTGGTGCAGTAACCAGCTCTGCATGGTTCTGGTGCTGGAGGTACTTGGGAACAGCTAATCAGCTGGAGTGTGGTGAGTCAGACCATCCCCAATCAGATATTAATAGGCCATCAGCTAAAATCCTTGACAAGACAATGTTATAGAGATGAGTTAGAGACCTTCCCATATGTATTTGTGACAGTGATTTTTAGATCTTGGAGGTATTTCTTTCGCCTGGGACAAAGACTCAGTTTTCTGCTCTCGTTCTGCATCGAAATACCCTGGCCAAAGCTGAGTAGCTTTTTTGTGCCCCCTTAGGCATCCAGCACCTGGTCCACCAGCCTCTCCAGCCTCCTTCGTTATGCTTTTGGCAGGCAACACTTGTATTTCTCATTTTAAAGGCACTGTGCATTACAGAAGTCTTTGTGGCTCACATATATACTGCTTAATGGGCCTGGTGCCCTACTCAGCCATGACCAATCCTGCAATTTAATTAAGCACATCCCGCGTTTTTTACCATCTGTTTCTTGCCACATGACTAAACCCTTTACTCGACGATTAGGCGTGTGCCTGGCATAATTTAGTGGTGAGCAGTAAAAGTAAATGCTACTTGTGCTATTATCTTTACGTGACTACATACTCCGAGAAGAACTGGTAATAATCCTGTCCAGGCTTTTCAAAATCTGCCAAAAACTAGGTATTGTAAAATATTATTCGCTCGGCAGTATTAAATTTTAAATGCATTACAAATTACATAAATGCCAGTGTTAAACCACAAAATGATATTATGCTGCCTTCTCCTCTGCACTCTCTTAAATTTGTATGTTTCCCTTAGAGTATTGTATTAAATGAGAGAAGTTGTCAAAATTATTGAATTGCGTTTGTATCTTTTATGAACCAAATATAATCATAATAATTAAATACTAACTTTTTTTTCAATGCATTTAAGCAATGTTTTAGCTTCTCATTTCATGCCCCTGGGAGTCTACATTTGACTGGTTTACAAAAACAGCGAATTAACCCTGGGTTAATATAGAATGGAGGCGGCTCCTATTCATGATCCTCAATGATAAGCCTTAGCAGAGATTGGCTTTTAAAGAGCGTTTCTTATTTTGGAGAACTTCTATCTATGCAATTAACTTGATGCCACATTGATTTCAATAGGAACTGTGTAATTCTTCATTTCACCTGCAGAGGTGCTGCTGGAGAATTAAACACTTACGCCCAGGTATCCTCACAATCATTAGTGATCATTAGTGTTTCGAACAGGTTCAAGGATGTATGTACCATAGATATATTATGTAGCTGGACCTGCTATAAACACCTACGCAGGAATCTTGTAGGTGCTGCAGATAATGTTGTGGACAATTTGATTAACAATGATGGAAAGGAAGAGGGGTAACACAAAAACTAATTTTCCAGTGGTTAGTGGTAGGGGTGGACTCGGAACTTAAAGTGGCCCTGGAAAAAATACTAAAAGTGGCCCCGTTTTGTAGTTGGGTCCAAATTGATGGAAGGCAGGGCCAGCAATACCATATTGTGGCTCATTATACCACCCCAACAGAGCCGAAAACCACAGTCGATCACAAGCAGCACAAAATATATCCCCAAAAACTTCCACTGGTCGGCCCCTTGGGCATCAGCCCACGGGGAAATTTCCCTGTAAGGTCTATGGCCAATCCGCCCCTTGTTAGTGGTGTGGTAATGTTAAACACCAGAAGGATGCACCATTGTAATATATGAGGCCCCTCATTCCTATGAATTGGATGATGCAATAATAGAGGAACTTGAAACACACTGGTAAATTAACCTAAAAATAGTTGAAAAACAAGATTTGTGTTTTGGAATGGCCAAGTAAGAGTCCTGATTTCAACCCTACTGAGATGCCATGGCAAGACCTGAAGATGGCCGTGCATGCAAGGCATCCAAAAAATATCGATTAACTGAAACACTTTGCAAGGAGGAATGGTCCCGAATTCCTCCTTAACATTGTACAATTCACATACAGGAAAAACGTGGTGGTGATGATTGGATCGTTAGATAATTAAATTCAAGGGTTGCTTTTTCTGTGTACACTATGGATGTTTAGTCAATGTGCTCAAAAGAAAACTTGAACAGTACAACTGTTTGTGCTTTATTAGTTAGATTTATCAGACGGCATTTTACTAGTAATCAATGCAAAAATCCAGGTATTTCGTTCTTTTTCTTGAAACCATATGTATATGAACAGAAACATTGGGATGCAGCTCTTCAAGTGGTTTTGTGGGACTAAAAAAAAAACACTGCCCTGTTGTGGGAAGAAAATTTGGTCAGTAAATACCACTCCGTTGGGTCACCGATTCCACAGTCTTGGCTGTGCTCACACTGCCTGGTCGCTCTTGTGCCTAGGTCTTGACCGGATGTGTTCCCGGGTCTTCCTGTTCATTTGCATACGCTGTACTAGATATTGACAAATGGACAGGTAATTACTCTGAATTTCAGTGATATCAGTTTATTTTGAAAAAGAACCTTATGCTAACTACAAGGATTCGTGGATTGGTTCACAAAATGTCTTAAGAAGGCTTTCTGAAAATGTTAAGCTTATGGTCCAGATCTGCCACTGCCCCACTATCGCCGACATCAGTCCACTCACCCTGTGTGTATTTGGGCTAGTATTCAGTGAAACTCCTCTGTAGTACTGCAAAGGTTAGCCTTCCCTCTTACTTTCTGTCCAGCTGCTGACTAAGGTGCTCATCAACCCTATTTATTCTGGGTTCTTTGTTCCACCTCTATGCCTAAACTTTAGGTATTCTAGTGCTTGCTAGTTCTAGTGATGGTGTGCTTTTTCTGTCTGACCACCCGTATACAAACTCTGCCTGTTTACCATCCCTGATCCTCTGGTCTCTGCCCTGACCTTAGACTTGTTTTACAGATACACTTGAACTCTGCCTGCCCTGACCTTGGCCTGTTTCCAGACTACAAGTATTGCCTGATTCCTTCATGGTTTGCAATGGTGTCTTTGACTCCCATGGCTCGGCTGCCAACCACACTGGTACTATTCCAAGTGGTAGCAGCCTGGTGGGTTGCCTTCAGCAAAGACCAGATCCCTGTATAGGGGTTGAAGGGTAGGAACCAGAGAATCGCTAGGATAACACCCTTAGGATTAGTCTAAAGTCAAACTGGTTAGTTGGTACAGTGGGTCCACATCCACTGTCCGTTACAGAGAACCCATTGTCAAATACTCCATAGGGCAGCCTGAGTGAATAGATGGCCAGTCTCATGCAGAGCACTCAACAATTATCCAGAAAACAGAGCAGCTACAAAGACAGTCTCTCACTCTGGAGAACCCAGCATGTCCAAGTATTACCCAGATGCCCCCCTTATTTCTATAAGCAACATGTAATGTTTCCTTTCTCCTTAGTTTAAAAGTATTTTGTGCACAGTGTAAGGAAGGGGAAACAAAACAGGAAGTCTGTGAGGAACATCTTCAGCCAATAGCTGCAAAGCAGGAAGTGATGTCAGAGAAAGAGGGCGTTGTTTTGGTAACTTCCACTGCTCAGCAGCTGTACCATGCAGTAGTTGTTTTTGCCTGTGGTGTTAAGAGTCTCTAGAATACAGGTCAACTTCCATTTCTGGGACTGTAATGAAAGAATTAACAGCCCTGGTTTGTTAGATGAACCTAGTATATCTACTTTACTCATTCTAAAAATTTACCTAGAGTTTCACTGTTCAAATGTGCCATTCTCTCCAGTAATTTAGTGAAATTCCCTCTGGTTGGCTTCTTACAATTGGCTCTCATTTTTGCCGACTGATGAGGGAAATGTTGACACAAAATGGGCTGGATTTGTAATGTCATACATCATGTTTACTGCTCGGTATAATTACGTAGCTCCCCTCGTTTGGTACAGAAAGTAAGCTAACCAGATTATAATTTTATGCAATTTCTCCATTGTTCCTGGACCAGGATTGTCAAACATTTGATAGGCTGCCATTTATTTTGGCAGAAGCATAGAAAACAACAATGGGTGTAAATCACAAGAAATGTCTGCACATAGCATATTAAAAAAGATGGATTCTAATACTTAAATTTACATAACAGTGAGTCGGTTTGAGAGTACATTTCGTATGGATTATGCTTTTGTAGAAATGAGATAACGTCAAATAAATAACAATGCAATCAATAGTAGCATTATAGAAAGGGCTGTAAGGCAACTATGACCACAACACACATTGTATGGCCAAAGATCACAAGTAGTGCAAGTGAATGGGGTCAGGTGCAATCCTCAAGTTGCTTCGACATGATTGTCGCAAGAAATTCAAACCTGGGAATCCCCAATCTAGTCACTTTATTGGGGGCATTAATATTATTGGGAGGCACTAGGGGGGGCACTAATTGGGGAATTAATATATTGGGGGCACTAATGGAGGCATTACTATTACTGGGGGCACTGATGGGGCACTATTAAATCTGGGGGCACTAATGAAGACATTGTTATTACTGGGGGCACTAATAGGGGCATTATTCATTCTGGGGGGGCACTAATGGGGGCATTACTAATGCTGGGAGCCACATTATGTTAAGCCATGCCCCCACACTTGGCTGTTATTTTTTGTTGGGAAAGGTGGCAACCCTACTTGTACTCAATGCCTGTATTGCACTTTTGATTGATCGTAGCCAGGTTCTCAATTGGATTCGGGTCTGTGGAACGTGTGGGCCAGTCAGTGGCATCAATGCCTTCATTATCCAGGAGCTGTCTACAAAATCTGGCCCATGAGCCTAGGCATTGTACTGCACCAGGCAGATCCCAGGGCCTACCTGAAGAAGGCCAAAAGAGCTGAATGAGAAGAAACATTGTTATAAATGGCTCTTGATGGTGCTATGACATTTTTTGGATTGGCTCAGTTGCTTCAAGTTATCCCTCTGTCCATAGTTGAATATAGGTGATCCATATTAAGCTTGGCACCAATGCACGAAGTATAAAATCCACTTCAGTTAATAATGACACATTTTGGTCCGAAATGCGTCAACAGCGTTTTCTCCATTAATTGTTTGCCTGTGCTATATGCCGTTAACCTGTTTTTATTGGATTATTAAATAAAGTGGATTTTATGCTTCGTGAAACGGTGCCAAGCTTAACTTGGATTACATGCTTTATTGCAAGAGATGACTGCTCATGCTCCTAGGTCAGGTCAGATGAACGAACTTCCTTACTCTTTAATTGGTCAATCTATATAGATCTGGTATATACATAAGAAATGTCTTCCTCCAACACGAATATTGAATTGATTGATACTGGTAGTCTGAAAATGGAACCGGATGTTCCAAATCACAAAAATGGACAAAACAGAATTACAGTAAAGAAGTTGTCCCACCAGGACAACCTCTATCCATATGCCCTATAAAGCCCTATAATCTGTTGATTGCTGGAGTCTCAGGATTGTCTGATTATCGTGATGACTCCCATATAAAAGAGGTTGTCAGTGATGAGACCTCCCATGTAAAAGCAGCCGAACTAATAAAAGAAAGCAAAAATTAATGCACAATTAAAGGGGTTTTCCAGGATTTTGATCCTCTGGATTGGTCATCAGTGTCTGATTGGTGGAAGTCCGACACCTGGGACCCCTGCTGATCAGCTGTTTGAGAAGGCACTGGTGCTCCTGTAAGCGCAGCGACCTTCTCCGTGCTTTCCAAACACGTTGCCATACATTGCATAGCGGCTATGCTTGGAATCACGCTCAGCCCCTTTGAAGTGAATGGGGATGCGCTGCGATACCTAGCACAGCCACTATACAATGTACGACAATGTGCTTGGAAAGCACAGAGAAGGCCACGGTGCTTACAGGAGCACCAGTGCCTTCTCAAACAGCTGATCGGTGGGGTCCCAGGTGTCGGAGGATCGGTCATAAGTAAGGATGAGCGAACTTCTGTTTTTGAAGTTTGGGTTTGGGTTGGGGTTAGCGCAGAATTGCCTTATGGATTCCATGACTATGGACCATAAATTATGGTTTGTGGGCACAGGATCCATAATACAATTCTTCTCTAGCCCCAACCCCAACCCTAACTTCTTGCTCAACCCTAGTCATAAGTATCAAAATTCCAGAAAACCCCTTTAAGGGACATAATCATTATGGAGACCACAAATAGAAAAAAGCAAAGAAAGATAAAATATGTTCTCGTATGGTCTCCATATTAGCACCAGATTTGATCCATATTTCAATACAGTTGGGTAAACAATGGTTAAAAATAATTTGCCATCAAAAATGTTTTTTTTTTTACTCCCCGTGCTTTGTTTACTATGGTTCTAGAGATGATGGACCCTAAGAAGTAAATTCTTAACATTCCGAGGTGTCTTGAGACATCACCATAGAAACAACACCGCTCACATCACTGCCCATCACTTCCTTCCACGATTCTGATAAAAGTCAACCAGAAAATGGAGTAGGCACTGCAGTGACCTTAGGCAGAATTTAATTAGATGGAGTTCATTGCATTTGCTGGGCGATAACTTTACCATTCTCGGCTTGTTAAAAACTAAGATCAAGGTCACCGCTGATCATAGCGCGTTCTTCGTAGAAAGCAAACAGCAAGTAAATCAGCCATGGAAAGAACAAGAAAAAAAATACTCAATGGGACATCTCTGTATCGGAGAGTTAATTAAAACACACATGGGAAAAATTGGTTTGCCAGCTGGTAAGTGACCATGTGCTCCAGGACGGCACAAGAACTTAAAGGACATATGTTGACTCATGTAAAACCACCAATATCTTCCACGGGTTTGCATCCCGTTTGTACACCGCCACTATTTTTTCTATCCTTCCCTTTGAAAACTACAGTAAAAACTGAACTTCATAGAGCATCAGAGATTTTGCTACAGGCTAAACCGAAGTGGGCCGTGTGACCTTGATGTGCATTCTGTCGTTGTTATGGAAACAAGAATGTGATATCACTTTGGTTGCGGTACTCAGCAGTGATGCACTATGCCTTTTAATTGCCATTTCAGGAAGAAAAAAAGGAGAGGAGGAAAAAAAACTTTTTGAGATTTTTCATGTCGATACAAAATCTAGGTCAGAAAAAAGCAAAAATAAATAAATCAAATGTAATATTGGTGAATCTATTTATCTACCTAGTCCCCTCATCTGATGTCTCCCCTCTATTTCATGAAAGGGGTTTTCCAGGTGTTTAATACGGATGACCTATCCCAGGATGGGTCATCGATATCTGATCAGTGGGGTCAGATTCACGGCACCCCCGCCGATCAACTGTCTGCCTTGCACGCAAACACCTAGGGCACCTCAACCACCATCAGACTGGAGCCACAACTCCAGGGAGTACAAAATCAAGAAGGAAGTCCCCTAGAAGGAATCCTCAGGGTATAAATACTAATTCGAACCAGATAGTCTACCGACTATGACAAAACCCTTTTAGGGATCCCCCTGCCTTGTCCTTAATATTCAGGACTAAAACTTAACTTTTATTACTAAAATTTAATATACAAACAAAAGAAGAAAGATAAAACTATCAGCTGAAAAATGCCCAAATGCTGCCAATGTATATCTTTACTTATGAAGGACACCTTCCATTCACTATTGTGTATGGCAGCTAGTCTGGACCGTGGTGATGGATTATGAGATCTGTATGGCTGAATGGGCCATTATGTCACGGACTACAAGATGTATTTTATTGCACTGTCTGAGTGCAGTTATATCTAACGGCCCAGTCACAGATTTTAGGGGGGATAGGGATATAGGTATCGGTGCTTAGGTATGGACACTCATATATTTTGTGGTAACATAGTAACATAGTTTATAAGGCCGAAAAAAGACATCTGTCCATCCAGTTCGGCCTGTTTTCCTACAGGTTGATCCAGAGGAAGGCAAAAAAACCCTGTGAGGTAGAAGCCAGTTTTCCCCACTTTAGGGAAAAAAATTCCTTCCCGACTCCAATCAGGCAATCAGAATTACTCCCTGTATCAACGACCCCACTCTAGTAACTATAACCTGTAATATTATTACCCTCCAAAAATACATCCAGGCCCCTCTTGAACTCTTTTAGTGAACGATAGGTACGATATTCCCTATCACCACCCCAAAATACTGACCCCTAATGTTACAGTCAAAGCTACAGCACTAATCTATCACGCCGGCTGGTAGCCGGTGTTAAATTAAATGCCGGGCCTTGCGATCCTCAGCGTGTTGACTCCCCAGCTGGGAGAAAGCAGCACAACACCCGACTCAGAACACACAGGGTGTCGAGGTCTAGGACGCGTGCTTGCTACATTCACTCAGCTCCTGCGAGCTAACCTTAGCTCTACAGCAGGAGCCGGTACACGCAGTCCTCAGTATGCTTGCTACTGAGCCGAGAAATAGCGGCGCCGCACCCGACTCAAGATCCGCCTTGTGGCAGGGTCAGGGTGCGCGCCGACTGTACTGTCTCGGCTACTGAACGCTAGCCACGGCACTTTGGGCAAGTGTCTAAACAATCAACGGACCCTACTATTGGACAACAGCTGGCTAAAATCTAAAGTACCCGGCACCTTCCCGGGGAGTGCCTCGACGGAGGAATTGGTGCACCCTCCTGTCACTGCACGGCCCAGGGAGAGCCAGATTGAGGACTGCCACTATGAATTGTCAGTACTATGACCACCTGCATAGCCACTACCACTACCAGCCACTACTGTGACCCATGTGGATCAGTGCAGGTTAATTATGGAGTAGACTCTAGTGGCATGTGATTGGCCTGAACATCCGCAGCAGAGAACAGGTGTAATTACACCCAAGCCGTCCCATTCATTTCAATGGGAGGGCTCGTTCCTATACAAGTGTATGGGAACGAGCCGTCCCATTGGAATGAATGGGACGGCTTGGGTGTAAATACACCTGCTCGCCACTGCGGATGTTACAGTGAGCAGGTAAACAATGAAGAGGAGGAAGCACTGGCACGGCGCGCGCCTTCTCTTCAAACAGCTGATTGGCGGGGGTGCCGGGTGTCGGACCCCCGCTGATCTGATATTGATGACCTATACTGAGGATAGATCATCAATAAATATAACTTATATAAAACCCTTGAAGTAATATGTTGGACTAGTCCATCTGTGCCCAAAGCCTAATAAAAATTCTGAAACATCTTGTAAAAAGGTCACTTCTGGAAACATTAAACGGCAGCCAAGAAAGGGTAAATTGACGGGGTATTATTGTCCCCACACGCTTGAGGTCCCCCGGTTTTCTTCTATTTCTTACAGACCTCAGTAGCGTGGCGTACAGGTGTCTTCTAGAAAAGGCTGTAGCTAGAAGATGCTGTTTAGGGGCTTAATGATGTGAGAAGGTGTTCAAATGATATGGATCTGTATCCTGCTTGTAATCTCCGATATTTCTGCATTTCTATGCTAATAAAGCACAGATTTAGATGTCAGTAATGTTTTTATTTATTCCACAATATCTGATCTTCCCCAAAGGCTTTTCGGCTGCTGCAGTGATTATATTTAATGATATGATTTGTTTTGTGAGGTTCTGACAGACGGTAGATCTTGCAATAAACAGCATTTGTAGAATAACTATAATTCCATCTGAATATTAATGGTTTTTTTTAGGGCTTGCACAATCTTAAAGAAACCTGCCAGGTTAAACATGGTGTTTGAGCTGCAGACATCATGTAACAGAGCAGGAAGAGCTGAGATGACTGATATATAGTTTTATAGGAAAAGATTCAGTAAAAATTGTAATTTATACATTTATATTCCTGATCATTTTGGGCTTTGAAGTCCAGGAGGCGGTCCTATCAGTGATTGACAACCTTCCCTCTATGACTGTGTATACACAGATAGCTGTCAATCACTGATAGGACCGCCTCCTAGACATTAAAGCCCAGAAAAAGCAGGAATATCAATAAATTACGAGTTTTACTGATTCTTTTCCCCGTAAAACTATATATCAATCTACTCAGCTCCTCCTGCTCTATAATGTCCTGCCTGCAGATTAGATTGCATTTTTATGGTGACAAATTCCCTTTAAAATAAAGGTCCACGGTTAGGTTTATGGACCTTGTACCATGGCCCTTAAAGGGCACCTGTCAGCAGATTTGTACCTATGACACTGGCCCTTTAAATTCCATATTGCGGACCCATTCTTTTATCTGCGCGCCGTGGACATTGCAAAAGCAGTGCAATTTAAGGGATGGAGCAGTTATAGTTACATTGTGACACTGCTGCAGTATCAACGGTGTGCAGATAAACAATGAAGAGAGTGCAGCGCTTGCACAAGCAGCGTGGTCTCTTCAAACAGGTGATCAGCGGGGGTTCCAGGAGCCGGACCCCTGACAGTCTGATATTGATGACCTATACATTTTGGAACACCACTTTTCTGCAAACATTTTCGACTCTTTGTGCTTTTATGTCGCTGTCATCACGTTTGAAAAGTGGGTAGAAAACTGGTTGTGGTTCTCTAATTATGTGTACACTAGATTTACCAACCGCAACCTTTTAAACAGTTGCAAACAAAGGGCGCAATCTTAATTCAGGGGGAGTTGACAAAAGAAACAAAAATAAGATTTCTAGACAAAAGAATTATTTTTAAATATATACCAAATGTCTCAAAATAATGTGAAATGTTTGATAAATTTGGTTCAAATTTTGCCAATTATTCAAAATTTCCTGATAAAATAAATTTGCCCTATTGATCTGCATTCGAACTGTAGACAAAAAATGGAGATTTCCGACCAGACTATCTGCTTCTTCAATTTTATTTTACAGTCGTTGACTTTATTGATAGAGATTCTGCTGCGCCCATTAGATTATGATGTCATGTGGCCAGCCAGGCCAAAAACTATTCAGTAGCTCAGTGTTCTGGGACTGTGTGCCAATGTGCCAGTGCACTATAAGTTATGACTAGTATGGCTAGTGAGGTGAGCACTTTTGTTTTTTCACCCCCTGGTCTGGATGGAGGTTTCTCCTTGTGCTCTTGGAGGAACCTGGTGGGTTGGGGGTGTGTACCAGCACAGATTCACTCTATCCAATCAGCGCTGCCATTGTCAGACTATGCATGGACACACCTGCAACTGGGTACCTCCCCTCTATACCCTTACTGCATACTGCTAGCAATTCATTCATAACTTGTAGCAGAAATTATACATGAATGGCACAACATAGAGTCATAAGAATAGATGCTCCAGAATTGTTATTACATGGGGAAGGCGTGACGCTAATAAAACAGGCATCAGGAGTGGGGAGAGGTCCTCTTTAAATAAAAACAAAATAAAAAAATAAAAATTACCATCATGTCAGGCGCTATCATTATTGAAAGCAACGGCCGTTTCTTTTGGAAAACAGCATATCATTAGGACAGGAGAATGCCAGTTATCATCTCTGTGTGTCTCCTGCTCCTGATCCCTCTTAGATGCCTGTTGACTTGTTGCCTGGCTGCTGCCCTGCTCCCACCTGTTCCCGAGAATGTTGTGACAATGTTTATTTGGCTGCGGATTACAGTAACTCCAACCTTACATCTGAGCAAGGCAGCACTGCAGATGTCGCTGGCAGATCTGATGCCCACAGCTGGGTTTAGAAATAACTAAAGCTGACACGAGGAGGTGAGCCATGGTGACAAGGCAAGGTTGCTCTGTGCTACAGTCTATACAGATATTTGCAATTTCTGGTCCTTTTTTCTGTAAGCTGTTAGAAGCAAGCACCGATCGATGCTTGGTTTCCATTTACATGGAATAGTCATTAAAGTCATTGACATTGTTTGGGCACATACACTTGCATTCTTGTCGGTAGTGCAATCTATTCACACAAGGGGATGTGCTGCTGACAGCTGATGCTTTTTTAAAAAAATTTGCTCATTGATTGACATTGGCAGTGGTGTACGTTGGCAGTGGTGTACATAGAGAAGTAAAGGCCCCATAGCAAGGATCACACCAGGCCCCCCAAACAGGACAGAAGGGTTTCTGCCTAAACCCCTATCAATGACCCTTGGGCAATTTTTTCCACTGCTTCATTTGGTAAAAGTTGTTCCTTTAGAGGGTAGAGTCCTGACCAAGTTTTCACCTCCAGTAGAAGAGGAGATGATCCCAACTAAGACTGGGCCTCCTCTTGCCCTGGGCCCCACAGCAGTTGCATGCTCTGCTGCTATGGTAGTTTACGCCCCTGGTCCCACATGTGCTCAGACCAGTTGTGACTTATCTTTTCACGTATAGCGGAAAGAACCAAGGTTTCCTTGTCTGGAGGAAGGAGAAGCTTGAATGTATTAGTTGGTCCCAATTTAAAAAGGAAATCTAATGGTGTTCTGCTGTTGGGACCTGCAGCGATCAGCTGTAATCTGATGTAATTCAGTTTCCCTGCAGTGCCACCACAGAGGAAATTGCGTTACACCATTCATATAGGCCATTAATGGAGATTCTTGGAAAATCTGTCTGTGCTGAGGCCTACTAGAGATGATGTGGTCCCACTGGGTTGCCAATAAATGGGAGCAGAGAGCAGAGTCTAAGGAATTGTGAGTACTTTACCATTAACCCCACCTAGGAAGTATGGATTTCCAGATTGCTACTCCCATAATAGTCTCAGCAATGGTTGGCATGTGGATGCATAGAAGATACCAATTTGTGGTGGCAAGGAGGAACTGTACTCAGACAGGCACAGGTCAGGATAGGCAGAGTTCAGTTGCAAATGACAGGTCAAGGTCAGGATGGGCATCAGATAAAAATAAGAAGCTAAATGAGAAATGAAATTGGAGTATGGAAACCTTATGGACCTTATTGCTCAGGTACTGGGCACTAAAAAGCAAGTGAAGACTGGGCATTGGCTGAAAAGAAGAAGCTTGGTGGCACGTTAAGAAGCAGAGAGCCGGCATGTACACAAGAGGCACTAGCAGGGGCTCTGACCAGTAGAAAATGGGACATCACCAAAGAAGAATTGCAGAATTTGAAGCCTTCTTAAATCCTGAAATATAGAATCTGTATACTCACAAAATAGCCCAAACCCAAAAGACAAGTTTTAAAAGATATCCTTTAGCTCCTGGCATATTTTTAAATCAATATTTTATTATAAATAAATTTTTATTGTTTTATTTTTCTCTGTGAGACTGTCAACCTATAAAATCTATAAATATGTATTCATATGCCTCACACTGGCCACAAGAGTAGTCGCAATATTATGACACTTTATGTTTTTTGCATTTCATGAGTCAGCTTTGCTGTGTAGGCTGAGATGAATAAGCAGAGTCATGTCATTATTTTTAGAAAGCAGGGGATATAACAGATTTGAGTTCTATAGTACTGCTGAAGCATAGATAAGTCAGTAGTAACACTGTGCACATAGATGAGGCTCTGCATGCGGCTCCCCTGTCATTCCCTAGTCTTTAGGGCAGGGATGCTCAACCTTCGGCCCTCCGCCTGTTACAAAACTACAACTCCCAGCATGCCCTAATAGCTGTAGGCTGTCCAGGCATACTGGAAGTTGTAGTTTTGCAACAGCTGGAGGGCCGAAGGTTGAGCATCCTTAGTCAATCCCTCTGTCAATCCTTAGAGTCAATCCCTGCTCTAAGGATTGACAGAGGAAGGGATGTTCCCCTTCCTGGAGACTGTAATGATCTATGACATTTCTCTGTCATTGACTCCTATTCATTTCAGCTCCCATAAAACACACAAATCCTGCTATATATGAAGTACAGAAGGGCACTGTATAACTCCAATATGGTCAGCCCGGGGATTTTTTTTTAAAGTAGCTGAAGTACAAAAGAAATACAGTACAGCCCATTTTATCCATTCTACAGACTTCTAAGATATCTAAGTAAAAAAACTAAAGTTCTATACGTGATGCATCTCTTTTATAATGTATTCTGGGTTTAAAGGTGTTGGCCCTATTGGACATTGATGGCATATTGTCAGGATATGCCACCAATGTCAGATAGGTGTAGGTCCCACCTCTGTGACCCGCTCCTATCTTCAGACCCAGGCCCCCAAAGAGCAGAAGAACGCACCATTCAAGGTGGCGTGCTCTCCATTCACTAGTATGGGAGCTATTTTTGTAACTCCCATAGCAGTGAATTGAGGGTGGCCCCACTTGCTTCACTTTGAAGGGCCGTGATCTGGACATAGGTGTGGTTCCCAGAGGTGGGACCAGGGGCGTAGCTAATGGGGGGTGCAGAGTTAGCAGTTGCTACCGGGCCCAGGAGCCTGAGGGGGCCCAAAGACCCTTTATGCCACCTTTGTGCCACCGATATTATAGAAAGTGCATGCAGGTCAAGTTACACCTCTGGCTGGAGGTAAGGGGTTAGGTCAAGAATTTGGTATGGTAGGGGGGTGCTCTTTCAATATTTGCCCCAGACAGCACAAAGGGGGCCCAAGCTGAACTCTTGCACCAGGGCCCATCAGCCTTTAGCCACTCCCCTGCAGGGTGGGACCCACACCTATCTGATATTGATGGCATATCAGATGGTAAAGCCCCTTTAAAGTAAAAAAGAATCTAAAAGTTTTATGACTGAAGAAAAAGAAAGGAACGTCTAATATTTTGAACTTGAAGTGATTCTTAATTATTTAAGCACAACGGGAGGTAGCAGAAAAGAGGTCGCTTCCAGCGTTACCACTTCTGAGATGTTGATCTGTTTTTCTACATAGGGTTTAAACAAATTCTGGAAATGCGTAGGAAGGCAAAGAGGAACTGGAGGACAATGCACAGTTTTAAATAGATTTCCAGAGGAAAATGGAAAAAAGTTGGGTATAGTGTAACCAAATACAATTAGATGCACTGACGACGACAACAACAACAAAAGCAGCGGTTAAATCAGATCAAATCTCGGAAAACCCCTATAACAAGATCCTCTGTATGCTGTTTGACTTAGGCCTCACGTGTACCAGTCTATAAGTGTTCAATAAAACCTATGAGCTTACCGAGCTTACCGAGCCATAGCCGGGCAAAGATTCAGTGCGGTGCTTCACCATAAAATTTAACTGTACATCATACCGTCATACAGCGCTCATACATAGTACTGCTATGCCACACATATACATCATAACGCTCGACCGCACACATATATTGTGCCACTATGCCAAGCACATGCATAGTACTAATATGCTGCAAACGTATATAGTAGTGCTATATATCATACAGACATTACACAAACCTATATACCCATTACATACACTTTAAGGGCTCATCCACATGACCATGATTTGCCCGGAAAATACCTACTGTGTGTCGGACATATCTCCAGTGTCAACTGCAGTTCCCCTGACATGAACTGACTGTATCATAGTAATTTATATTACAGTCAGTCTCTATCTATTTGCGGGGCTATTGTGAAGTGACCAGGGCCACAGGGACAATGTGTGGGTGTGATGGCCTGATGGGTGTAGTAGTTGGTACTCACGTTTCTGCAGCTCCCTGGCCGTGCAGTGCAGTGACGGAATGGAAGGAACTGGATTCCTTCAGGACACACTCTGGTGTTGAGGGATCTCCTGCTGGTTGAGGTGCCCTTGGTGGTATAGGGTTTTAAGTGCAGTGAAGGCAGGGTCCCTGAGGTTTGTGATTCAAGCTCCCTTGAGTGCAAATAAGTTGATAGAATAAAGAGGAATTTGAATAAATAACTGGAACATTTACTGAGAATCACTTGCCTTGAGTTAGATGCATAGATTATTGTAATGTAAAGTGGTAGTTGTAATCCATTCAAAGGACATCACAAGTTAGTTGTATCTGTAATCCTAATAACAGGCCCTTGGTGCGGTATTGGCTCTGGTCACACTTGGGCTATTATAGCTTCTAGCTGACTATTTATCTTTCAGGTGTGGATATACATCAATATACTTCTCTGTCTCACACAGCCGGTACATACATCTTGCCTTCCTGGCTTACTCACAATTCCCAGTTTTCCGTCCACACTGTCCATAGAGGAATGTGGCTCCAAATACAGCTTGTTCTTTACAGTAGAGTGTGAACAGGCACCGTAAGCTAACTCCTGTCTCAAACTGGGTGCTAATAGAGTCTATAGGCTGAGGTAACACTCTCACCTCCACTAGTCTCTACTTATACTCCTCAACACACTGGGTTTCTGTTATTCCTTTCTTGAGGCCTACCCTTGGTCTGTGCACAAGTCAGAGGGGTAGCTACTTGTTAGCTACAGGTCCAGCCCCAGCTTTGATCCGTCGGCTCCTTTTGTCTGACTCTGCAGTCTGGCTGTGGCGTCTGACTTTTGTGTCTGACTCCGGAGGTAGCGTTCCTTGGCTGTGGACTAAATTGATGCTGCCCGTTTCTTTAGGTCTCGATTGACCTTGCTCACTGCACTTCACTTCTCTGTGTCTCAACTGCTCACTTCCCTCTCCACACACTAACTTCCTTATGCCCCTGTTCTACATAGATATGTGGTGCCAGTTCACATACTTACACATTACGCACACACATTAAAAATGCATATTTACACCTTGCACACACACATTTTACACACACGTACACATACATGCACAGGACACACATATTACACACATGTATGCACATTGCACACACATTTTACACACACTACACTGTGCACAGGACACACACGCTACACACAGGTATACACACACATATTATAAACACATATATACACATTGCACATACACAATACACACACATTGTAAACACACATTATACACACACACACATATATATCATGGAAAGAGGTCAGCACTAGGTAAAAATAGCTGAAAACGATAGCAGAGGTGCAAGCCTATTGGACTGGGACTATAGTCCAGGTAAATAAAACAAAAAATCAGCAGCTTTAGCGTATTATTGTCTAGGCCCGCACAAAGAACGAATACACAGTAAAAGTACGATACTTAACTGACTATATACGCATTAGCGTTCAAATTATCAGATGCGTAGTATTAGCATACAAATTATATGATGCATACGTAGCATTAGCGTGCAAAGATTTAAGAAGAATCTTCTGAAGCGAATCTGAAAATATTCGGATTTGCTTTGGTATAAAAAAAATTCCAAGATTCGTATCAAATCTACGAAGCCGCAAATAGATTCGCTCATCTCTACCCTCTACCAATGTTAGACTAACAGGTCCTACTAACCAGTGCTGAACTTAAAGGAGAGAAGGCTGCAGAGCAATAAGATGGGCTGCTATTCTATGTCTGGGCCATGGCACGGGTCCACAAGGAGACAGGAGGACCCGGCAGTTCCTATTTTTCAGCATGTAACGGGCATGAATTGCGGCATGGGGCTGGGGTAGGTATATGGGTTAAGTTTAAGAAGGTGCTTTCTCCTTGGGACCCGTAAGTCATAGTGGCTGCCGCTATGATAGATTATTGCATTGGGAGGTTGGGTTGTATGTGAAGCGATGCTTGAGATCAGAATTCTTTTAGTAAGACTGACATACAATGTGTTAATGCCACTTAACCATTCACATTGCTTCATGTCAGCGCTGAGGCGAAGTAAATTGTGTGCTGCACCCCGGCTCATCTTTTATCGCAGCTGTAATTTGTGCCAGCCTGTCACAACAGATTTACATGTCTGTAGACTCTGTACGTAAGCCAGTGGTACAGTCACAGCATGGACATTATAGAGCTTTCATCATGGACCTTTCAGCAGTTTATCATTGCTTCAATGAATCAATTACAAAATGTCTTGCTTAAAATGTACCCACTATAGATGCAGTTTCTACATAAATGTATAGGTCTCCATGGTTACAGACTACGAGAAAAGCCTTATGTAGTCTGATCTTGCAGTCATGTGTTATTCCATTAAGGGTAGGTTCGCATCTGTGACCCTGTATTCCCATAGTCTGTGGCTGGGGAGCAGTCTGCTGGAATTAACGTATCTGGCATAGCCATACACCACCAGGGTCCACCACATCCTCATTCACTAGAATGGGATCCATTGGGTTTCTGGCAAGAATGTCATCTTTCTTCCAAAAAAACCTTTTGCGTGCACGAGTATACCTCCAGCAGAAAACCAGCATTTATGCCAGAAACCCATTAGATTCCATTATAGTGAATATGGATTTGGCAGTGTCCAGTCATGCCAGATACGGTAACTCCGGTAGTCTCCTCCTCACTCAGAACAGACTACCAGATTAACCAAACAGAGATGTGAACGAAGCCTAAGGAGAGGAGGCGGTAAAGTAATGCACGGCTGCAGGATTGGACTACACACGGGGTTTGACAGATTTTTCAGTTCCGTCGTTCACTGTTAAAAGTCCATCTTTTATTCAGAACATTAAAATGTACAGAAACTTGAGCCAATGCATACTGTAGGTTTACGGGTTTTGACACTAGGTCTTCATAACCTAATCAAGAGCGGTTCAACCCACTTTTAAATCCAGTACTTCCCTCACGACATATATCTGCAGATATCTCCACATGTCTGCATAATCAAGCTAAAGGCTCATTCAGATGACCGTAAACGGGGCCGTAAAAGATGCAAACAGCCAGCCAGTCATAGACCTTACAGGGAAAGTTCCCGGTGGACCGATGCCCAGGGGGCCGCCTGGTTCCTACTCACAGCCAGCCAGTGGAAGTTTTTGGGGATGTATTTTGTGCTGCTGGCAGTAATTTGTGATGGACTGTGGTATTTGGCTCTATTGGGGTGGTATAATGTGCCACAATATGGTATTGCTGGCCCTGCCTTCCATCAATTTGGATCCGACTAAAAAAGGGGCCATTTTTAATATTTTTTCCAGGGCCACTTTAAGTTTCCAGTCCGCCCCTGCGTGGGTGCCTTTCTGCTTAAAAAATCTGTAAACAGCGTACGAGCAATTAGTGATATACTCGCGCTGTGCTCCCTAATGAATATATCACTAACAACAAAAAAGGGGCCAAACTAATTTATTAAAACTTAGCTTTTAATTAAATTGTATCTAAAAAAAATATAGACAATATTAAATGATAAACACAAAAATAGAAACAGTCTTACCGGTATGCTGATAAATCAATTGGTACATAGATACTGGGAGTCAGGTTGATGTAGATGACGGTGGAAGTGGGATGACACAGTGTGCGTATCCTGTCCCTATCTCGCCCTGTCAGGTCTATTATGTCCTGATGATCTCCTAAATAAGGAGTCATCGGCCTGACAAGAGCAGCTCCGTCCGGAACCTTGCTCTATTGCCAAGCCCTAAAAAAGCCCTATTAGGGAAAATTGGTGGAGAGAACAGTATTGCTGACTAACCTCCCTCAAAGAAACCAAAATATAAGGTTACAAAAAAGCTCTAAAAAAAAAAAAAGTACCAACGCGTTTCGTCTAAATAAGTTCCCCCAGACTCATCGGGGGACGAGGAGCCAAATTTGAAAGGTGAAAAAATGATGGCAAACAAAATATATCTAGTGATCACTACAGCTGCAGTCCGGTGTAACTATTACACTGAGGGAGGGCCTGTAGATCGCCCTGCTACCTCAAAGTGTAACATATACTGCAGTGTGTAGTTCACAGATGTCTGACGGCCTGTCATGAATGGTAGGGAATAGTGCAGCCCTGAGCTCCACCCACACCACTTTCCCTACCTACTTGCATGGTCCGTCCTAAGCGACGGGACGCAACTGGATGGCGGTCCCTAGCTTACGTACGTGCAGGGCCTTACAGGGAGGGGAACAATGGGAAACAACAGACTAAGACAGAAAACACAGACTCAGAAATGTTTACCAAGCCGAGGTCAAGAGCCAGGAGGTCGCGTCAGTACAAGGGATATCACAAGAACAAGGTCAAAAAACAGAAGTCGCAATCAAGTAACATGCTGGAGAGGTATGAAGACCAATCACAGGCAACCTGTGGCCAGCAGGTTGCCTGTTTAACAAGGCCTAATTGATGTGTCACGTGACGTGCCACATCTGGCACACTCACACACCTGAGTGCTGACTCATTAATGTCGGCGCACACCCCCTTCCCCTGCTCGTTGTCTAGGGGATGGAGGACACCAGCCGCGCTGAGGAGGCGTGCGTGGCCAGGTCCTACCCGCCTCCTCGCTCCTCCTCACAAGCGGGATGCCAGCGGCGCTGCAGGGAAGGAGCATGCCGCCGGCTCCATGTTACACTGCCTTTCTGCTTACCGGCCTAATTCCTGTGTCTAGAATAGCCCTCAACGACTCATCCTGAAAAAGAATTGGAAGGTGTCTGTGCACAATTTTAGTAACCTGTGTGAATTGACGACTACAGCGTCATTTTCTTTTCTTTTATTCTCGTCCCTTTTGTTTTTTGAGACTCATGGCTAATCAGCTCCCCTCTATTCATCAAACATACCTCAAAAACTCCAATAAAATCGCTTATGCTTTTCGACCATCAGAGGTCTTAATCATAGCATACTATTAAGACCGCCCTAGGCCATTTTATTGGAGTCCTGTCCGAGTGTGATCGAAGATTTGTACATCCACCAAGAGACCCGAGATATTTATTCTCTGCGTTCATCTATACGATACTCATGTGGTTTCAGGCATCAAGGTCAGCACACCATGAATTTTCATATTCTTATATTTTGGGTAGTTTCTGAAAACAGATCACTTTTAAGGTGCATTTATGATAGGCGATTCGGGCGACACTGGTAAATGTTGCACAAAATGTCACAGCTAGTCGCAAAATACGTTGGGCATCCTCCAGCGTACAGTCACTTAAAAAGCCAAAATCACCACTGCATGTGACCGAAATTCTAAAACCTGTGCGCCTTCTCATAAATTTGGCACAGTACGAGAAACCAAAGACAGACTTAAAAGTGACAGTGCAATTGATGAATGCCTCCCTAACTGTTTAAACAAACGCACCATAAACTTTTAAGGTCGGAGGACACTAGAGGGCAGTGCAATGTTACCAACACCAGAAGCTCTCTGTCTGGCTGAACAAGTACATGTGCGTTCCCCTGGTTTCAGGCTGTCTAAAATGAAAAGTTCACAAAAAAGTTAAATAATGTGATTTACGTTTTGTGGATTCTCATTAAAGTTAAGGTCTGGATTTATCCTTACCCCACCAGGGACAAATATTCAGTTCCCTATCCTAGACCAGTATCTAAACACACTGGTCAAGGCAGACTGGTCACCACCACCCTCAATCGTTAAGGCAAATAGTTGGTCCCCTATCCTAGAGTATCTAAACACACTGGTCAAGGCAGCCTGGTTGCCATCACCCTCAATAGTAAAGGCAAATAGTTGGTGCCTTATCCTAGACCAGTAGCTAAACACACTGGTCAAGGCAGCTTAGTCACCCCCACCCTCAATGGTTAAGGCAAAAAGTTGGTCCCCTATCCTAGACCAGTATCTAAACACAGTGGTCAAGACATAATGGTCATCCTCACCCTCAATGATAAAGGCAAATAGTTGGTCCCATATCGTAGGTCAGTATCTAAACACACTGGTCAAGGCAGACTGGTTGCCATCACCCTCAATGGTAAGGACAAATAGTCGGTGCCTTATCCTAGACCAGTAGCTAAACACACTGGTCAACGCAGCTTGGTCAACCCCACCCTCAATCGTTAAGGCATATAGTTCGTCCCCTATCCGAGACCAGTATCTAAACACAGTGGTCAAGGCATAATGGTCATCCCTGCCCTCAATGGTAAGGGCAAATAGTCGGTCCCGTATTGTAGGCCAGTATCTTAGCACACTGCTCGAGGCAGACTGGTCACCCCTACCCTCGATGGTAAGGACAAATGTTCAGTTCCATATCCTAGGCCAGAATCTAAACATACTGGTCAAGGCACACTGGTCACCACCACCTTCAATATTAAGGGCAAATAGTTGGTTCCCTATCCTAGGTCAGTATCTAAAGACACTGCTCAAGGTGGACTGGTCACCACCACCCTCAATGGTACCTAGCACGCAGGTCCAATGCCCCCCCCCCATATAAAATACCAACCTTAATAGTACTCGCCAGTCATTTTGTTAGTCATTTTGATAGGAATTTATCATCTGCTGAATTAAAGATATGTCAGAAGATAGTATCAGCATTGGCTTGCAGATTAAAGGAGCATTATCTCCTTGCATCAGGAACAGGGTTATGTGTACCATACAAACAGGACATGTGACTGCTATGTGTGTGGTGGCGGAGGACACAGCATAATGGCTGCTGGCACCACATGAGGGTGATCACTGCATATAGATTTATACAGCTTCAGTATACTAAGTTCAATATTAGCCATATAAAACTATTAGCAGTTAGCTCACTCTAGTGGTGGCACCCCTGATCAACTTGCACTCTCTTCTAATTTCTGTATATCTATCAATTTTGTGTACGTTTTACTCATGTCCTCGGCTTTCTATGTCTCCTTGGATTATTGTACTGTGGAAGCTCTTCTGTACTAAGGGAATGGCACATGAAGGGTCAGACTGGCCCACCAGAGTACCAGAGGATCCTCCAAGAGGCTTAGGCTCTGATTCTATAATGGACCCCAAAGGATCCAGTTAAAAAAAACTATTCAGCTGTCTTCGGAGTCAATCCCTCGCCATAGAGTCTATATCTTTGATTAAGAACCTTTTGGACTTTATTGACTTTATAGGGTTTGGACCTCAAGATTTGTTTCCTTTGGTGAGCCCAAAGAGCCCCCAGCCTGACACTGGGCACATGAAAGACTACATATTATAATGTTCTTCATAAGTCAGCTTCAAATGTACCAGTGGACTTTTCAGAATAAGTTCTTAAATCTTCTTTTATTAAATCATAACAATACGTGGAACGTGCTTTGGTCCGTCCTAAGCCTTTATCAATTGCTATACATATAAAATAACCACATGCAATTAAATAGTAATTGTAATTAGTCCCATGACATCAGACGTCTGACATCATCATCATGTGACTGATGCAGTTTTTATTTAACGGGGTTTTACCATCACATACAATGGGGGCATATCACTAGAAAATGCCTCCATTGTCTGATAGGTGCGGGTCCCACCGCTGGGACCCACACCTACAATGAGAACAGAGCGGGAAAATTAATTGAGGGTGCATTGTGCATGCGCAGCCGCCCTCCATTTATTTCAATGGGGCAGCTCCAAATAGCCGAGCGCTGGCACGGCCACTTCTGTCTGCCCCATAGAAATGAATGGGAGCAGGGGCCGCGTGTGCATGGTGAGCTCCCATTCACTTGTATGGCAGCAACGCTTGGTGGTGGACGGACCCCGGGAAATCCAGGCTTCTCCAGCCACAGCTCTCCCCGCTCCATTCTCCTTGTAGGTGCAGGTCTCAGTGGTGGGACCCGCACCTATCAGACAATGGGGCATATCCTAGTGATATTCCCCCATTGTATGTGATGTGAATACCCCTTTAATGGCATAGCAATTGACAAAGATTTTGGAGGGGCTGAAACAAGTTCCATGTATTGCTATGATTGGTAAATTCAGATGACTTAAAAGCATTTTGTGTCAGGATTTTTTTTATATTGACTTCTGTGATGTGTGTTACCACAAGCATGACACAGAGAGCAGAGTGCTGACCACACTCACATTAGTAACATGTTAAGAATAATTCGTCATGTGTGGGGTATAACACTGTATCTGACCATCATATGACTTTTTTAAGCCAGTTTCCCCAGTTGTCTCTGAGCTAGTGGGTGCAGAATAGCTGCTCTATCATCTCCTATAGACAGCATACAGACAGAACAGGAGATAAACATATATCTGCACCGGCTCCTCTAGGGCTTGCTGCAACTGCAGCTTTCTCCTCCATTGACGAGCAAGTGATTGTCAAGAAAGGAACCCTTCCTTCCTTACAATCAGTGGCTGCTAGCAATTCATTCATAACTTCTAGTAGAAATAATAAAGGAATGGCACAACATAGAGCCATAAGAATAGATGCTGCCAGGATTGTTATTACATGGGGAATGCATGAAGCTAATAAAACAGGCATGTCAGGAGAGGGGAGAGGTCCTCTTTAAGTGTTATCCATTTGCAATATCTATAGAACACTTGACATTGATTGTGTCTTATCCCCTTAGATCTAGCTGGAACGTGAGGCCTTCAAACAGTTTCTCTGATACGTATCTCATTCTCAGTGGGGACAGAATTACACTTGTCTCCTGTCCGCTTCATTGCTGTTGTCTTGTTTCCAGTGTGTTATCACCTCCACATATACATTTTAGTGTCAATTACCAATTAGCACTTTATTTTTCTAGATCTGTCTGTGTAATATGTGAATCTTTCATAACTCTGGAAGCTAATGTGCTATACATTTCCATAAAAAACTAATTTAGTTTTTTTGTTGTGTTTTTGTTCATTTAAAAATATGCACAAATACTATACATCAGCTAAATAAGATGATAAAAAGATAACTCTATCATGCATGTTTTTTATAAAACCGTATAAAGCACTAGAAGGAATGCATGTATGTTCATGCAAGTTTTTTTTGCGGTGTGTTAATAATTCAGCTCTCTGTCACATCTTCCCGTATTCCCATGTGAATATATCTATATTGTATCTACATTGTTACCACTTTCTCCCATTCTATAGCACTAACCCCTTGACAGGTCACTGACTGCTCCAAGATCAGCACACTCATCTCCTAATGCTACCATCATTAGCCTAATCTGAATAGCTACAGAACAGTTGAGTCCTACCAGCTACAAAACTTACTTCTTAAGGTGGATTTAGAAGGGCCAATTGGGTGGCCGAGTGTCAGGAAGGAAGCGTTCCTTCGCGATAGTCAGCTGCTCGTTCAGTAAAGGAAACAAGTGCATTTACTTGCCATTGCAATCCCTCGTCCTCATACAGAATCATGGCTCCTGAACAGCAGATCGCTATTTAGACCACACAATCTGCTGCTCAGAAGCCTTGACCGATGTTGCCAGCATAAGCATCAGGATCACTTGTTTCCCTGGTTCATCGGGGTGATCAGCGGCACATTTAGATGGCCAGATGATCGGCAGCTTTAGTTGTAGTTACTATTCCTATAATGTTACATAAAGTTTAATTTGCCTCTGAACCAAACCCCTTACCACATTAACCTAAGGGTGTTGTGTGAATCAAAACCCATTGTCAAATACCCTGTTAGGCAGGGGTGTAGCTAAAGGCTAATAGGCCCTGGTGCAGGAATCCAGCTTGGGCCCCCCCTTCCCTCAGTGCTTAGAGGCCAGGGGCAGAGAAGCACATATCCGTCATGCTGCCTGAGACGAAGATTGAAATGGCACCCCCTCCCCCATGCTAAATTCTTGACCTTACCCCTTCCCTCCAGCCAGAGGTGTAACTTGACCATCAAGCACTTTCTATAATACTGGTGTCTTTTTATATGGCACAAGGGTCTTTGGGCCCCTCAGGCTCCTTGGCCCGGTAGGGACTGCTACTTCTGCACCCCCTATAGCTACACCCCTGCTGTTTGGGCTTGCTAACCTTGTATGTTCTCCTTACTTTAGCCCTCATACATTCTACACTTGGGTTTGTATAATAATGCAATAATATTCCGTTGAAGAGAATGGGACTAAGCTGTAATACTACAAGCAGCCTGTGGGCAGGTGTGGCACTGTTTGGGAAGATGTCCATGTTTTTTTCTAATCCTGTAGAACCCATTTTAAAGAGTCACTTAATTTAATAGAGAATGGTATAACTAGCAAATTCCAAAATCACGTCATTTACAAAATCTGCCTGCATCAACCTGAAAAAGCTGTACAGTCATGGCCACTAGGGGTCTGACTTCCACCTAATTTGCAGTCCACTGCCTGTTGTCAGGCAACATCTGTCACCCCACTAACAGAGACCCAGAAGATGGCTGAGAGGAAGTGGGGGCGTGTCAGAGCTAGCCGAGATTCTAAGCCTTATAAAACTATTGATTTTACATAGCTTTGTAAGATTATAGGAGGCTCTTGTGTGTCTGTAAGTGTGATTTATCCCTCCTTATTCATTCTGTGAGATCCAAAGATGAAAACAAACATAGTAGGAAGTAAGGGAAAGGATGTCACAGCAGTATAGTGCTGGCAGACTTCACAGATGGGAGATGTCACCTGCTTCTGAGTGAAATGCATCTAGATATGCAGCTGAAACAAGGAATAATATGGCTAAAAATGACTTTAGGAAAGCCCAAAAACACCTGTTCCTTCACAGTTATGACTGTACGAAGAAGCACAGCCATTGCGCAAACTTTTTTTTTTTATAACTCAGGTACACTTTAAGGTTTCATTTCAGTAGTGGAGTTGGTAAGAGTAACCATCCTCCGGCAAACTAATGAACTGCAAACCTCTATGTGATGAGGATTATATGATCTATAATTCATGCAGGTTGCTAGAAATGGGCAATGTTCGTTTTCTATTGCAAGATCCATTTTTATGGAGCTCTTGTAGACTCCACTTTGTACTCGTGTTTGACAATAAAATCTGCCTTGACATCTCCCCGGAGTATAACAAACCTTTTAAGAATCCACAATCACTTGTTAATAAACGTTATCCCTTCCCGTAAAATAAAATTCTCTCAGAGACATGATATTAAATGTTATATTTTCTTCTAATACGGCTTACTTTGATTTTTATCTCTGAAGATTTGGCTTGTGGCTGGGTTGATGTGTATTTTGATGATGAAGTCAATATGAGGAAAATCACTTTCTCCATTTTGGACCTGGACTCGTAGATCAATAGCTCTTTTATCTTTAATGGTGTCAAAGCCGCAGTCGGTCATTTATAGGGTAGGAAAAGTTTTGTCATTTAAAGCTATGGTTGGTGAAAGAGTCAGAATGAGTTTCCTTGACGTCTCCAGAAGAAATGATTCTGAGGCCCAGCATCCATCTATACAGAACATAGTAGATGTCTAATCTTGATTTCACTGTAATGTTTGATGTTATCCTTAATGGGTTATTTATGAATCATCTGACCCTAGTCACATGTGATTGGTTCTAAAGTGACCTCCAAGTTGGGTTATCTTCTGATGGGCCTTTGGTGACCTTTATTGTGTCAGAGGTTGGGCCCATGGGATCATGCTCTGGTAGTTTGGTGGACCAGTCTCACTCACCCAGAATCATGGGTAAAATCTCACATCAAATGAATGTATTACTTTGTGTGAGGGCAGTTTTTAGAATTATTAGGACATATTAAGACTAATTGAGGAATATTATTATTGTACGATAAGGTGGGTAAAGATTTCTGTCATTGGAGTTCTAGGGTTTTATCAATTTACATTACATTTTTATAGCCTATACAGCACCAAAATATTCAACAAGACTGTACAGATTGTCTCCAATTACATCAGTACCTGTCCCATCTGGGACTCGCAACTTAATTTTTCTGTCTGAGACGACAAACACATACTAGGGCCAATTATACGGGAAGCTAATTAACCTATGAACGCTGTTCCATACGCACCATCCCAGCATATGACATGGGTGCGACTGCAGGGAGTTAAAGGAGTTGGCCCATCATAGACAATGGGGCATATCGCTAGGATATGCCCCCATTGTCTGATAGGTGTGGGTCCTAGAGGAGGTCTATGCCAAGAACGGAGTGGGGAGACCGGTGGCTGGAGGACCCCAGGTTCCGGCCAGAGCCAAACGCTCTACCCATACAAGTGAATGGGCGAGCACTGCACTTGAGCGGCCACCACTCCCGTTCATTTCTATGAGATCAATGGAAATAGCCGAGCCAGTGCTCAGCTATTTTCGGTGGCCCCATAGAAATGAATGGCGGCTGGCTGCATATACACAGTGCGCCCTCCACCACCTATCGCTGCTCCGTTCTCAGTGATATGCCCCCATTGTCTATGATGGGCCAACACTTTAAACTATATCACAGACTTGTACTTACCTTGTATTTGGTCTGCAAATTGAGCATAAGGCTGGGTTAACATCTGTGCTCTGAACTCCGGCAGTCTGTTCCGGTATCAGCGCCGGATCCCCATTCTCTGTAATTAAATCCGGCAGCAATCCATCCACGTTTTCACATATACGCCTACTTTCAGCTGGACAAAAAATGTATGTAGCAGTTTTTGTCCAGCTCAAAGCCAGCATGTATGCTGACCGGATCACAGTGCCGGCGTTCACAACGCAGATGTGAACCCGGCCTAAGTCACTCCTCGACATGATCCACAAACTTCTAATGCACAAAGCTACCACCTAAGTCTGGGAGTCCAATAGGTCACCGAACTTTAAGTTGTAATGAAAAAGGTGCACAGCTTACATAAGTAAAGAGGAGACAATATAAAATGACAAACAGTCCAAACAATTCTAAAATATAAGGCTGTTTTCTTTTCTGCTCCTTGAGGTTCGGAAAGAACAAGGGGATACACTCAGGCTTGACTGACCAACTTGCACCCTGCTTTATTGTCCAAAACATATTTTTATATTCTCAGTTTCTGGATCATGTTTTCAGGACTTTCTTTAATTTTCTTTCTTTCTTCTTTCTTTCTTTCTTTCTTTCTTTCTTTCTTTCTTTCTTTCTTTCTTTCTTTCTTTCTTTCTTTCTTTCTTTCTTTCTTTCTTTCTTTCTTTCTTTCTTTCTTTCTTTCTTTCCTTCCTTCCTTCCTTCCTTCCTTCCTTCTTTCCTTCCTTCCTTTTTCTTTTCCTTCCTTTTATTTTTTCTTCCTTCCGTCCTTCATTTCTTTTCTTTTCCCTCCGTCCTTCATTTCTTTTCTATTCCTTCTATTCTTTCTCTTTTTCTTTTTTCTTTCTTCCTTTCCTTTCCTCTTTCCTTCCTTCCTTTCTTTTCTTTTCTTTTTCCTTATGTTCTTTATTTCTTTTCTTTTCATTCGGTCCTTCTTTTCTTTTTTTCCCTTCTGTCTTTCCCTTCTCTTTTTTCTTCTTTCTTTCTTTCTTCTTTCTTTCTTTCTTTCTTTCTTTCTTTCTTCTTTCTTTCTTTCTTTCTTCTTCTTCTTTCTTTCTTTCTTTCTTTCTTTTTCTTTTTTCTTTCTTTTCTCTTTCTCTTTCTCTCTCTCTCTCTCTCCCTTCCTTCCTTCCTTCCTTCTTTTCCTTTCAACCTTCTTTTCTTTTCCTTCGGTCCTTCCTTTTCTTGTCTTTCTTTCTTTCTCTCCCCCTTCCTTCCTTCCTATTTTTTGTTAGTACAAATCTTTCCCTTTATGGAGCTAATTAAAGAACTCATTCCTCTGTGAAATAATTACATGATGTACATAACGTACTGTCTTCTGCTACATGTTTATAAAATTTACATATTAGATATTTATATCACAAATCCCACTGGGAACTACATAAACTGTCACATTTCAGATCTCAGCCGTCTTCCAGGTTTTGCAGTGTAGTGATTGCTCCATTAAATAAATGGATTCTGTAGTAAAGGTCAGTACACACTAGAAAGCTAATTGCCTGTTCTGAATGGATCTTGAAACTTCCCAATGCTGTTCATTTATACCATCAGGAATTAACAGTCTGTATATTATGCTTATTCTGAGATGTATCCTGTATTTTACACCAGAGCTACATTCAAAATTCTGTTGGTTGTTATTGGGATGTGTGAGAAAGCTTGCTAGCAGGTTTTCCAAATATCTAGCCTTACATATAACATTCATTTTTCCTGTATTTGTAAAGTGAAATGCCCATCTGTCCAGAATAGTTTTCATCCGAATATTAGTTTATATAAGCCTTTGTATTTTATATTACTTATTTTTTGTTCTTATACAGATACTGTCATTGCTCACTGTGTTGTTTTGAGTGTTGGAGGAAAGCCAGGCAAACCACAGGGAGAACATACAAACTCCATGCAGATGATGTCCTCGGTCAGATTTGAAGCCTGGACCCAGTGGCGTACATAGAGAAGTAAAGGCAACATATCAAGGATCAAACCAGGCCCCCCCCAGGCCAGAAGGGTTTCTGCCTAAACCTTTTTCAATGACTCTTGGGCCATTTTTCCACTGCCTCATTTGCTAACAGTTGTTTCTTTAGAGGTAGAGTCCTGACCAAGTTTTCACCCCCAGTAGAAGAGGCGATAATCCAAACTTGGGCCCCTCTTGCCCCGGGCCCCATAGCAGTCATATGGTCTGCCGCTAAGGAAGTTAAGCCCCTGCCGGGACCCAAGCACTGCAAGGATACGGTGCTAACCACTGAGCCACCATGCTACGTACCTTTACATAGATACATAGTACCATACATAGTAACATATATGTCTATAAATTTATAGGCCTCCTGTATAAACCACCAACATAACATGAAGTTGCAACAGTAACAAACTTTTTGATGTATTTATTAAATAAACTCCACATTTTAATAAATGACTGCGGATAAACAATTTTTAATAGCTGTACTTGTTACATGCAAGTTTTTCTTTTGATTTTAAATGATAGTTATTTTGGGCCCCCAGTCTGTCTACAATCTGTTCTGTTACATTTATTGCATTTTTTTCTGTTCTGATTTTGTTTTTCTTGACTGTTCGGCGATAAATCATTACTTAGTATGAAATTACATAGGCTTGAGTTTATCTGATAAAAAATAAGCAATACATAATCTTAAGAACTGTTCTTCTTTAAAGAGGCCGTGCACCTTAGATTGTTTGGCCCCCTCCCCCATACATGCATGCTTGGCTTCTGAGTGTCCATGTGTTGTCACTAGGGGGAGGGGAGCAAGCTGTTGACAGACATCTTTAATGGTGGGTGAGAAGAAAAGGTTTGGGCATGGTGAAATCCAAAATGCTCCACTCTTCTTTCCCCGCAACCACCATCAGGTGAGAGTCAGTACACCCAATTCACATACACAATTCCTATTGTTTTGTGTTTACAGTTCCCCTGCAGACCTATACGTTTCCATACTAAGAATATACCGTTTATAGTATGATCCTACAGTTGCAATGTGGTGCCCCCCCCCAGGGCCGATCATGTCCAAGGTTTGTAGGAATGCTGAGTGGTGTGGTGCGGCCAAAATAGTTTTCTGTGTGTGTTGAGGTGTTCCTACCTGGATACTGTCACTCCCCAGGGTTATGCTCCGAGGCAATAAAGGGGAGAATAATGGTGGAGGTGGAGAAATTGTACAGTCCAGACACTTATAAAGTTCAACAGCTTTACATGAATCAACTTGCATCCAGACAATATTCAGGCATTATCTTGGTTCCAGCAGGTTTTTGCATAAACTGGCAGTCAAACTTAAATATTCAGGTTTTTCTCCCTGCTGTGCTAAACTTGGCTTTAGTCTGGTCACTGAACTTTAGAACTGTTCTGGTACCTTTAGAGTGGGGTAACTTTGGCTGTTGACCCATTCACAACACTCTGTAGGTAAATCTGCAAGGAGTCAGGGTGCTCTGTGAGCTGCTTCCCTCTGGAGAGACTTCTGCTGCAGGAGTGGGCCTCCCCTTGCTGCTACATCTTGGCACATCTGCATCTGATGCTGCCCTGGCTTAGATTGACCAGACATTTCCTACTGCCCCTCCCTTGGTAGGAAATGGACTAGCCCACTTCTGCTATAAAGGGGGAGACTGGAATAGTAAGTTCCATTCTATCTAAAGAGCTCTCTGCCATATATCCGCTGTCACCTGCTGGTGAACCAGGCACATTACATGAACATAACAGTTTCAGAGCAATAATATTAATGCACAGTGACAAAGGACCTGGGATAAATACACAGATGACATTGTGGTTAGCAGTCAAAGACAGTAGCAGTTTTCCTCCTCCCATAGTTCTCCATAGGAAGCGTTCTCATACATCTGGCCCATCAGTTGCGACACTGGATGTCAAATAGCACCAGACCAAAGAACTCTGCATGATTAGTGCAGTACACATACATCAGTTGTGTCCAGCTCCTGGCCAAAAACAGCTGGCCACGACTGAGGCCACATCACCATTTATTTTTCCATTCTTCTGATCTGTCAGAAGAACAGAAAAATGAAAAAAAATTTGGCATCCATTTAAGCCATTTCCATCTGACATCCGTTATTTTAGATGGAAAAAAAGCATAACGGATGCTTAAATACAGGATCCGTTTTTTACAGGATCCGTTTTATTGTTTATTTTTCTGTTCTTATGACGATTCAGGAGAACACAAAAATAAACGGTGATGTGAACTCAGCCTAATATATGTGAAACAGGTGCAAATGGTTTGCAGTAGTTTTATATTGTGATATCACATGAGATAAACCCACTTTTTCTTCTATCATTATGTCTAAGGTTGCAATGAATGGTTGTTAATGGCCATAAACATATCCATAGTCTAATAAAATTTGAGTTCAATTCTTTCCCCTAGAGCAGCCTTCCCCAACCACCAGGCCACAAACCAGTACTGAGCAGTGGACCATATAGTACTGGTTTTTGGGAAACGCCAGAGTTGAACAGTGGGGACGGGAACTAATGGTCGCTGTGCCCCGCCGTTTAGCCTCATAGGCTGAAGGCTGCTAGGCCTGAGTTTTTTGTTCTTTTTTTTTTTTTTTGCTTGTGAGCACTATGAGGGAGGGGTAGTGCATCATGTACTGGGGGAAACTATATGTAAAGTGGCACTACTGGAGGGGGGCTGTATTTAAGAGGACCACTACTTGGAGGGCACTGTGTTTAAAGAGGCCACTACTGGGGGGCACTGTGTTGTTTAAAGAAGCCACAACTGGGGGGGGGGGCACTATGTTTAAAGAGGCCATTACATTAGGGGCACTATGTTTAAATAGACCACTATTGGGGGAGGGTACTATATTTAAGGTGCACCATTTTTAAAGAGGCCACAACTGGGGAGCACTTTTATGTAAAGAGGGCACTACTGGGAGAATTATATGAAAAGAGGCCACTACTAGGGGGCATTGTATGTGAAGAGGGCACTACTGGTAGGATAAAAGGAGGCATTAATACTAAATAGATGTGTTCAATTATGCAGAAAGAAGTTTTAGTCAGGAGACATCATCTGTGCGGGACTGAGGAAAAAAAGGAAAGAGAATGACTCCAACCAGAGGAGACATCACCTGTAAATGATTGGGGGCCTAAATGTGATTATTAATTATTGTGTTTTGTTATGTGCGTGATTTAAACCCCCCCCTCAATACCCCCTCCTGCTGACCCACCATCTGTCCCCCATTCCCTTGCCTATATGTATAGTGTTGCTATCCTGCCTTATCAAAGCCTCCAGCAGTACAGTAGAGGAGTTGTCATCTGTAATAAAGTTCCCCTTTGACAATGAGAATGAGATGGCTCTGTTCATTCTATCCTAGACTACACAGCAAAGCTGAAAAGTGAGCTTCAAAGAGTAGAAAAAGTCAGATCAACCAATCAGTGACCAGTCTAAAAATGGCAAAATTTCAGGATTTAAAAAAAATTAAATTTTTTTTTTTGCAAATGATACATGCCATTTGAATTTTTGAGTTTTTTCTGCCTTCCTTAGGCTACTTTCACACTAGCAGCAGTCCGGATCCGGCAGGTGAAGGGTTCCGCCGGATCCGGACTGCCGCAGGGACCATGTCACACAGTACCATATACAGACATACATACACACACAAACACATACATACTTACATACTCCAGGCAGGCCGCACGTCTTCACGCCCAGGAGGCGCGCAGCTATTGTGATTCCCCACAGCAACCTCTGCTGGGAGCTGTAGGGAATCGTCATAGCGGCGCGCCTCCTGGGCATGAAGACGTGCAGCCTGCCTGCCTGGAGTATGTAAGTATGTATGTGTTTGTGTGTATGTATGTATGTCAGTCTGTCTGTATGTATGTGGTGACGGATCCGTCCTGAACTCCATTGAAAGTCAATGGAGGGCGGATCCGTTTACCATTGTGGTCACACCAAACGGATCCGTCCCCATTGACTTGCATTGGGGGTCATTCCGGATCCGTCTTGGTGCGGATGCCTGGACCGGAGAGAAAACCGCAGCATGCTGTGGTTTGTTCTCCAGTCTGAAGGCGGAACGGAATGCTTTCAGGAGCATTGCGTTGTCTTCAGTTCAGTTTTGTTCCCATCCCCTATGACGGAACTCAATACCGGAATGTAAAAACGCTAGTGTGAAAGTAGCCTAAGATACACTGAGGGAAAGAAATAAGCTAGTTAGGTGAATAAATAAACTACTTAGATGGAGGCAGAAGGAACTATAGCAGAGCACTGGTAAACTATAGTCTAGATATACTAATGTATCTGCCCCTAGAATCCGTTTGAAATAGTGGTACAAATTGGCATAATTTTGGTGCAATTTGGTGCAACTAGGGTTTCTCCAATTTTATCCACTGGCTCCAAAGTGTAAGGGTTTTTCAGGAAAGGGGGCGAGGCCTAAGATGTGATATTTAGTGCCATAATTCTGGGCGTCAAATTCGGACTCAAAATAAGACAACTAGTGATGAGTGTTGTATTCAAAAATTTGATTCAGGTGCTTTGCCAAATTTTACATAAAAATCTGCTTTGTGGTGAATTACTTCAAGCGCATTTCTTTCTAAGTAGTAGGTGCAATGACCTCTCCGTCATCGTACCCTTCAGATGCTGTGTTCATAGCTGATTGCGGAATCTGACAGTAATAAAACAGAGTAACATTTTTAAAAAAATCTGTAAAATCATAGCGTCATCCATTTGATCGTGAAGAGCCGTCCGCCTCCATATTGATTAAAGATCTGGCGCAAAATCTTGTATGGCCTGTGATGATGATCATACGTCACCGCGCAAGGGATTTTGTGCAAGATGTTCAATCAAGATGGCAGCAGCCAGCTCTTCGCGCTCAAACGGATGACGGTAAGTAGAGATGAGCGAATCTATTTGCCGCTTCGTAGATTCGTATCGAATCTTGGAAATTTTCAGCTGCGAAGCGAATCCGAATTTCTTCTGTAAATCTTTGCAAAATTTAACACGCTAACGATATGTACGATATATATGAAACCTAAGAAATGTACGCATTCTGCGTGAGGTGGGACAATGACGATACGCCCACGCAAGAGCGGGAAAGTGAAGATACGCCCCCCTCCGAACTGGAAAAAACGAGCCCGGCCAACCTAGATCTAACTGTTTTGCACGTATAGGGAGTGAAAACTCCTTCCCCAGTACTCCACCCTCCTCTGAAGTCTGAACCAGTTTAGACCAGCGCTGACCTCAGGTTGCTGTTGCTGCGACTCGTGAGGCAGCTGGAGCGTCTGCTGTGGCTCGTGCATCTGGAACGTCTGCTGTGGCTCGTGTGGCTGGAACATCTGCTGTGGCTCATGTGGCTGGAGCATCTGCTGAGACTCGTGCGGCGGAGGCATCCACTTCGCCGCCCAGGAGGAGTTCCAGTTTGACTCTCACCAGATGGGCATGGCTGTTGAGCTGAAGTGTGCCTATTTCCCTGTTGAGCTGAAGTGCGCCTATTTTCCTTTTTACCCCCTTCTCAGGTTATTTGGGAGCCCCCTTGGCAGAATGGGTTCTCTATGTGCTGCTTCTTAATGTAATATATTGCCCCTGTTTGACTCTCATCCAGCTGGAGTGGACATGGCTTTCAGTCAGGCTTCCCCCATTCTGCAGAAAGGTCCCAGTTGCGCCTAAGCGCGCCTATTTTCCTTTTTACCCGCTTCTCAGGTTATTTGGGCGCCCCCTTTTCCTAAAAGGGTTCTCTATTTGCTATTCTCTATTATCCATGTGGATTACGCATTACCTGTTTGGATTACAATTTTACCTCACGTGGATTACAATTGAATTTTGGAATATGTGTTCCAGACAGACAGTGTTTTATCATGCCAACTAGGAGCCATGGAGAGACTCAAACGTATATCTCAGCCTTTTATGCTTGCAAATGTGAAATTGATTGCACTAAAATGTTTGCATACTTATGTCTTTGCTGTATTTTAGCTACACTGTTTTTAATGGTTCAGCACTTTAGCCCATTGTGTGTATTCTTTTTCCGGTACTGTAATGTGTCCTATTATGCACTTATTGTACGGTGTTTTTAGTAAATTATTCACTTATTAGTAGCTAGCAGCAGTGAGCACTTTATTTTTCTAGTTCATATGGACTGCCTCTAAAGATTGTACGCCGCTGCCTAGCCTCGTGCGTATGACGCATTCGCGCATCAATAGTACGCTAAGGATTCGTACGCACTTTTGTACGCTAATGCTTAAGTATTGCGTACTTTTAACTACGCTGACTGTACGTACGTAATTTGGGCAGGAATGTTCGCAAAAATACGTGTTTTTTTTTTTACGTAGATTCAATGAGTAAGTTTTTTAAATATGAATCTTGTCAGAAATCTGGCAAATATTCGGCAAAGCTAATTTTGAATGATTCGCTCATCTATAACGGTAAGTATGATTTTTCTTATTTTTTACCATCATTCAGGGAAAATTGATTTGCTACCATGAAGCACAAGGAAATTCGGCTTTGCAGAGAATCGCATTTTCCCTGTAATTCGGATCGAGTTGCATTTCATGGAGTTACACAATACTAAAGACAACCATTTGTTGGCAAAGAAGGTAGACAAAAGTAGTGTCTATCCCTGCACCACTGCGACTCTGATACATTTGGTGCAGGTCTAGACAATCTAATTCCAGGAGGAATAACAAAGACGCAGCTTCAGAATACTTATGTTATGAGAAGTACAAGTATTTACTAAAACAGACTTACATTTCCAGGTATTTTTTTAAGCTGAATTGCATTACTTTGATGGATTGGATTCACAATGACTTGGCAATCATCTTTAGCGTGTACGCATTGAATACATCTTATGTAACAGCGTGTAATGTGTTCAGTAAACATATTCCTCATTTTACAGTAAACCCAAGATTAATTACTTAACCAATTTCCAAAGCCATAATCGGTTTTATTTCATTGTATCCTCCATTGAAGTTGGTCCGGCCTGAATATCTTTTACGTTCAATTTACCTTTGTATACTATTTTGGAATTAGCCTTTGCAGAAATTGGATCATTTGTTAAAAGCTTTTGCTTTAATTCAATTTAAAGTCTTTGTAACCGCGCCAGGAACATTTATTGTACTGATAACAATAAGGTCTGGCCAAGGACAACAAAATACATTTCATTCACTAGCGTTGCTTAGTGTAAACCTGGCACAAATAATAAACTGTAAAAGTCCAAAAAATAGCCAAGGGCTGCGGTTGTGATAAGTCGATTGTGATCAAAAACAAAATAAATGTGGAAATATAGGAAAATATTACAGCTTTTTGCTGACTTTAACTTTTGGAGGTTTTAGATTGCTAATGTTTTTTTTTTTTTTTCCATGTACGGGGAGGTTTCTGTAATCTGGTTTTTGAGATTTCAAAAACGACAATATAATCTAGAATTATAGGAGATGAAAACCAGAAGACTAAGCAGAAGGATCTAGTTAATGGGCTTATCCTATGAATAATAAAAAAAAAGCTAGAGTACCTGGAGTAGAGAGAAACTAAACAATTCTAAACAAATCAAATTTTCCAAAAATTCAGATTTGTAATTCGATTTGGGCGAATCTCTCAAAATAGTGGTCACCTATTTAACAGAAGACAGAGAAGAAGACATCTGCCACCGAAAAGGGATAATTTGTGGACTGTGTTTTTATTTAAAAATAAAAATCTGAGAGTGTGGCGTGTTATTAAACAGGATTTTTGTTCCTATCAGCTATAATACATTTGCCCACTTTAAGGCTTCATTCACACTACCGTATGTATTCCGTGATCCGTATAAAAACGGAACGGAAGTACTTCCGAAAAAATACGGAAGACATCCGTAATTTTGCGCACCTATTGACTTTAATGGGGCTACGGACGTGTTTTGCGGCCAAGTATAGGACATGTTTCCTTTTTTTTGCGGGAGAACTTCCGTAATATACGGATGCGGAATGCACACGGTGTGCATTCCGCATTTTTTTTCTCCTATGGAAAAATGAATGGGTCCGTATGGTTCCGCATCTTATCCGCAAAAATGCGGATAAGATACGGAAATAAACATACGGTAGTGTGAATGAAGCCTAACACTACTAATACTGTCTAAACTTGAAAGTGGTGGGATACCATCCTAGGAGACCCCAGAGTGCCATACATGACCTTTCAGGGCAATCTGAGCATTTTCAGTTTGGGTTTAATTTATTTGTATCCGAATCTCATTTAGAATCTGGAGTAATGCGATCACAATTTTCACTATATCCATGTAAAAATGCTGCTCTCAGTGTCATTTTGACTCCTTTCAGCCTATTTACTGGGGGCGGGCAACAGCTTCTCCCATCTGACCTTCAAGCACCTGCATCTCCCAGGAGTGCATTGCAATTGGCTCTTGTTAACCCTTTCCTCCAGTGCATAGAAAATGGTCCCTCACGCATAGCTCCAGCCATTCCACTAATAATTAGCACTATGGTATGTAATGCCCTACCCAGGGGTGTAGCTAAAGGCTCATGGGCCCTGGCGCAAGAGTTCAGCTTGGGCCCCCCTTCCCTCAGTGCTTTGTGGCCAGGGGCCAGGGAAGCACATTGCTTTTGTGCTGCCTGAGGCAAAAACTGAACTGAATAACTGAAATGGCCCCCCCATGCTAAATTCTTGACCTAACCCCTTCCTCCAGCCAGAGGTGTAACTGGACCAGCATGCTCTTTCTATAATACCGGTGTCTTCTTTTGAGACACAAGGATCTTTGGGCCCCCTCAGGCTCCTGGGCCCGGTAGCGACTGCTACCTCTGCACCCCCTATAGCTACATCCCTGGCCCTACCCCATAACTTCTCCACTGTCTAGAGAGAGATATAGCTATATCTTTTTAGGGATTTATAAATAGTGAGATGAATTAAAAAGTCTGTGTGCTGTCACTAATAAAAGGGAGCAGGAGGGCTGCAGCACATATGGGTCTATCACTGAATGCAGGAGGTGGTGATCCAGAATTATGGCCACAGGAGAAACAGCAGGGGGTGTTACCAGAGGAAGAAAAAATAATGTACATAAAAGACCTAACAATATTTTTGTTCCATGTGTATTGCAATATTTGCTTGAAATTCTTTATTCCTTGTCTAGTAATACTTTTTGTGGATTTACCCGTCTGCATTATGGATGTATAATAAAAAGAAATCTATCGGCCCCTGCTACTCCTCAATGTACTTGATTTCATCCAGAAGTTTTCTGAGATTTTGTTTTAGCAAAGATTCATATGGAATTTATAAGGAGAGAAATTGTGTTTCATTACATTTTATTATGGAAGTATTTCCACCCTACTACCCAAGAAGCACTGGTGTAACTGGTGCCATATTGAGGCACGCAGTGGTGGTCTGACTCTCATATACAGGGTCAGACTAGCCCACCAAAGCACCAGAGGTCTACCAGAAGACTTAGACACGATGATGTGCTCATAAGACAGGGCAAGGTTAACATGGTTCAGCAGAAGACAACTCCTTTTGGCGGTGACTTTGGAGCCAATGACTTGCCATCAGGGTCTACTTTATGGATGATTTCCAAATAAACTAATGGATCTTATTGATGCTACCACCAGTATGTGCAACGAGGATGATGAAGATAATGATGCTTTTGTAAGTGGACTATATGGTTCAGAGAGACCATTTCTTCTGGTGGATCCAAGGAACCTAAGTCCAACATACTTCTCAAAAAAGTGCCAGAAGATAGAACAGAAGTATAATTTCAACTTTGGGGGTACAAATGTAAAATCTATAGCAGGTCTCAAAGCTGCCATATGGCACCCTAAATGTTGGTGTCTTCTTATGTGCCGTCACCATAGTCCAGGTGTAACTGATACTCCTGCACTCCTTATTGTCAAACCCCAGTCTCAGTCAGAAGATGTTCATCACGGGTTGACCGTTTTCTATGCTTTCTTTTACCACAGTGAGGAGCACTAGCTGAACACAATGGGATATTCCAAATTTCAGCCATGGAATCTCCCTGTAGGAAGACCTGGCTCTGTAGTTTCCATATTAGCTCTATATAAATAAGAGATAATACAATAAAAGTACTACTCTTAAGTAGGGGCACTCATATATCACAGTATCTAGACATTTCAAAGTCATTAAAAGCTATGAGTCAACAGACTGTCCGACCTGGATAACATCCAGTGTTCTTTAGAGATGTGCTGATTTTCTGTGTCAGGAGGTACTAATTCACTAGTAACGGACAGCCCCTTAGAACTAGGAGTATAAAGATGATAAGTACATCCCCCTCCCTTTTAATAAATCTGTTAATTGACATCCTTAGCAGTGCCAGTTTACAACGTTCAGCCTCTCGGATCAAGCAAAGAATTTTAAAAGTCAGGACGTGTATGCATTATATTTCTTTCCAAAGATTTGATATGATCCAGGCTCAAAGAAACGTGATATCCTTTATAGCAATTTCACTTAGGGGGGAGTATACACACCATAGAAATCGCTGTTTTTTTGTGTTTTTTTTTTTTGTGTGCTCATTCTCCTGATCTCCTGGCTACGTGAGTAAATATTGTGCTTGCTCTGGGGTTGCCATGGCAGCATCAATAGGTCACATGACAGAAGGTCTATGAAAATTGATGCTACCATGACAGCCCCAGAGCAAGCAAAATATTTACATCATGAAAGAAATTTAGGGGAAGGAGAGATAAAAGAAACATAAAATAGATAAGAAGTGCGCATTTAAAAGTACGGAACACTTTAATTTTTGGCCAAGAGCCATAATAGATGCTGCTCACTGAAGGTGGGTTCTCAACTGACATTCATCTGTTGGCCATAGCGTGTACTAACAGGTGCAGCATACAGAATATTAGGAGTCATATTAATTATTTTTTATTTAGTTATATTTTGAATTAAAAAAAATCCCTGATTGATGTCGGGAGCTTCACAATTATTGAATATGCAGAATTTGTTGGTGCTATATACAGTAAATAAAGGACAACGATACTATTATTATTATTGGAGATGATTTTTGAAAAGTTAGATTTGGCTGTTAGAATTTTACAAAATTTTACCAAATAATTTGCTTCGTGATGAATTACTTCATTTTTTTGTAAGGATAGTGCCCCCCCCCCCCCGTCATTGTACCCTTCAGATGGCGCGTTCGTACATGATCGCGGCATCTGAGTGTTAAAACAGTGTAAAATTAACATTAAAAAAAATTAAATCAAAACTTACCGCCTCCATTTTCTCTTGAAGGGGCCGGCCGCCACCATCTTGCTTGATGATCTGGTGCGAAATCTCGAGTAGGGCGAGATGACGTCATCACGTCGGCCGGCGTGGGGATGTCATACGTCACCACGCACGGGATTTCGGCCGAGATCTTTAATCAAGATGGAGGCCCATAGTGAGCAAATGGAGGAGGTAAGTATGATTTTTTTCATTTTTTACACTATTTCAGATTAAATCAATTTGCTAATACAAAGCACGCGGCTTCACGGCGAATCAAATTTATCCTGAAATCTGGATCGAATTCCACTTCGTGGGATTCGATTCGCTCATGTCTAATTATTATGTTTAGAATTACATTTTTTCTTAACTACAGGAACTTCATTCCACCTATAGATGGCACTGTTGTAGTTTGGGTTAGTTTGGTCTCAATTTGCTGATTATGCTCCACTGGGAACAATGACACCTACAGACGAAATACAGAAATATCATATTTTACAATTATTTTTAAATCATTTAGTAGTTACAGAATATATATACTACATAGAAAAAAGTCTTGGGGAACACCTCTTAATCATTGAATTTGAGTGTTTTATTCAGTCCCAATGCCACAGGTGTATAAAATCCAGCCCCCAACCATGCAGTCGCCTTTACAGATATTTTTGAAATAATACTAAAGTTCTGGAGTGATGAAACTTCTGTATCTGGCGGTCTGATGGACAAGTCTGAGCTTGTCGAATGCCAGGAGAATGTTACCTGCCTGACCACATTGTGCCAACTTTACATTTTGGTGCAGGAGGAATATTGGCATGGGGTTGACCTAGGTCCCTTCGTTCCAATGAAAAGAAATCTTTTGCACAAATGTATGCTTCCAACTTTAAGGGAACATTTTGGGGAAGGCCCTTTTCTGTTCCAGCATGACTGCACCCAGTGCACAAACCAAGGTCCATTAAGGCATGTTTGGTTGAGCTTGGGGTAGAAGATCCCTGCTGGCCCTGACCTCAACCCCATCCAACACCTTTGGGATGAACTAGAATGGAGATTGTGACCCAGGCCCTCTCATTCCATATCTGACCTTACAAATGCTCTTCTGGAGGAATGGGAATAAAATCCCACAGACACACCTCAAAATCTCAAAGAAAGTCACAAAGGGTGACCAACTCCATATTAAAGGGAATCTGTCACCAGGATAATCGCTATTGAAGTAAAGCCATGGCCTAATAGCACTTAGTACCTTATTTCCAGATGTGCCTTTGTTTCAGCAATAGATGTTTTCTATCTTCTGAAAATCCAGTTTATTTGATATGCTAATGAGCCAGTAAGGTGCCCAGAGGGGTGTCACTCTTGCAGGAAGGAGACCTGGCACGCCTCCTGCTAGTGCCCAAGTCCACCCTCATGCTGGGAGCAGGGAAAAGAGGGGCGGAGTTATGGCTTGAATGTGATGTAGGAGGCGTGCCTGGGCTTCTTTCTACAAGAGTGACGCCCCTCTGGGCTCCTTACTTGCTAATTTGCGTACCAAATAAACTGGATTTTTAGAAGGTAGAAATCATCTATTGCTGAAACAAAGGCACATCTGGAATAAAAGGTACTAAGTGCTATTAGGCTATGGCTTTACTTCAATAGGGATTATGCTGGTGACAGATTTCCTTTAATGCCTATGGATTTAGAATGGGATGTCATAAAAATCTCCTTTAGGTGTAATATGTAGGCAATACATCTTGTTCTATATCAAATGTTTCTTAACAAACTCCTTTCCTTGTGTTCTGCTAGGGCATATGGATGTTATGTTTAGGCTTCTCCTGTATCAGCCAGAGAGGAGAGCATCTAACAAAACATACATCTCATTGTGGCAGATCTAGCCCATCCACGTATGGCGGTCACTCCCCCTGTAAATATGGCTGATCACCAGGGATTTCTGGATCCGTGTTCATCACCTGATTTTCTGAATGGCTTAAATCTGAAAATGAGGTTGTCTTCCTCATACTGTAAAAAGCTTAACCCATTAGTCTGCATTAACAGTAGAATGAGGACATTTTGAAGGTAGCCTTCATAGGAATGTAAAAGTGTAAATTTTTGTCGGGTCCCCATCCCCTCCCCCCTGGATCTAGTCTAAAAGACTCACTCTCTATGCTGCATGATTAAAAAGTTAATGAAATGCTCTTTTGCATTTGCCGTGCTCCTATATCCTTTGGGGAGTTATATTTGCCTTGCACTGGGTCAAAGGTCGGCCAAGTACCAAGTAGGAGAACCTGTTGATAGAAGGCAGGTAATCATTTCACCATGAAATATCCCAGACTTGAAAAACACCACCAGAAAATGCAAGTGAAGGATTAAGTTACAAATCTTCCATATTAGTGTTAAGAATCCTATCCCCCCCTGCGCTCCGACTGACTAACGTCTCGATGACAATAACCATTTAAGCGCTTTGTAGTCCAGCCTTGGTGAAATCATACAGAAAATGGCTTATCTACAGCAAATATATGCTTTGTGTCAGTTGTCTGGATGAGACAAAGGGTTTGTGTTTCTGCTGTGACGGGTTTGCTCTATTTTAGAAAGATAATATTCATAAAACATAGGATAATGGAGTAATGCCTATTGAAATGTAAACTGTAATAGTAATTGCGTCCTATCTCACCCAGCTCCAGAGCTTCTCTCATCCCGACAGTACAACCAACATGGCTGAAATTACCCTCAGCGCCATACATTTATGGGGACAGTCCCGAATCTCCTGCTCTCAGCTGTCTCTGTGTCCATAGGATGCAGAGACAGCTATTGTAATGGTAAAGAAAAGAGCTGTCCACTCCCTGCTTCACCATGCAGCTCAGCTGCCAGCACTCCACAGCAGCAGCATGATGCCCTCAAACATTGTGCGGCTGGTCTTTTTAGGAGGAGCCAGGAATCAGCCTCTGTGCTTCTCCTCCACAGACCAGCAGTGCGATGTGTGACAGTACACAGCTGGGGAGCGGCGGCACCTGAGCTGTGTGCATCGGAAGAATTAGGTTAGTATCTGCTGTGTTATTTTTTTTATTTTTTTTACTTCCTGTTGAATGGGGCACATATCTCTGCATAATTACTGTGAGGTGGCACATATCTGGCGAAACCACTGTGAAGGGGCAACTATCTGGGGTAACCACTGTGAGGGGGCACATTACTGGTGTAACCACTGTGAGAGAGCACATATCTGTCATAACCACTGTTAAGGGGACCCATATCTGGACATAACTACTGTGAGGGGGAACATATCTGGCCATAATTACCATGAAAGGGGCATATCTGGGCACAAATACCGTGAAGGGGGCACATCTGTGCATAACTGTTATGAAGAGGTGAAGAGGGCACAATGTGGGCATAACTACTGTGAAGGGGGCACAATGTGAGTATTACTACTGTGAAGGTAACACATCTGGGCATAGCTACTGTGAAGGGGGCACAATGTGGGCCTAGCTACTTTGAGGGGCACAATGTAGGCATTACTATTGTGTGCTGGCACAAGGGGGGAATAATTACTAAGTGGGTATGTAAAATTATGTTTTTTTATGAAAAAAATAGCAGCACGCGTCGCAAATATTCTGTCTCTTTCTGTTTTTCAAAAGTTGGGAGGAATGGGTAATAGTGCTGATGAGGTTTTGTGTCATGGTGTACTACCTCAGGCCATTGCTTCCCAGGATTGGTGCAGTGGAAATGTAGTTTGAAGGATCAGGCCAGAAGTAAATATAGAACCGTCTCTTTTTACTGAGTACAAAATATAACTTGTGGTACATCAAGAATCCCCAGTTGAGTAGGTATGGTGGCTGGTTGGATGACTAATATAGGCACTTGTGAGTATAAGTGTCCACTGTAAGATCCCGACTTCAGTTTTGTCTGGCCTTACAGTGGTATAGGTGATGGGTGTCTGAGCTGTAGTCCCTCACCTTGCAGCAGTGCCTGTAAAGTAGTAATTCGCTGATCACTCTGCTGTCTTTTTATACAGATTCTTTCTTTGAGATATTTTACTGGTCGCTCTGGCATGTTGGTCTCACAGGAGGATATATCGCTCCCAGGAGTAGGAGCTCTGGCATATGCTTCCTCTCCTATCTGTAGCTACAATGTAACTCACCCTCCGGCAGGAAGCAGGACCAACCCACTAATACCAAGATAGGAGAACAGTGTGGTCAGCCCTGTTCCTGCCAACCTTTATCAATCATACCTCCTTCTGCTGGTGCGCATGGCCGATACATGAAAAAATACATAACATTACAATGCAAAACTATTTACAATTGTATGCCCCCCAGATCTGGGGAACTGTATATATACATAGGGAATGCCCGAGATTTATTCTTTATTTTATCTATTTAAAGGGTTATTATCATCTTAGACCATGGGGGCATATTGCTAGGATATGCCCCCATTGTCTTATAGGTGCAGGTGGGACCCGCACCTATATCAAGAACGAAGCCCCCAAAGTAAAGGAGGGCGCACTGCGCATGTGCAGCCGCCCTCCATTCATTTCTATGGGGCCGGCGAAAATAGCTGAGCACTGGCTCGGCTATTTCCGTGTCTACATAGAAACGAATGGGAGTGGTGGCCACGCATGTGCGGTGCGCTCTCATTCATTTCTATGAGAGCAGTGGGGGAGCTGCGCCTGGTGGTGGCCGGACCCCGGGAAACCTGGGGTCCTCCAGGCGCAGCGCTCCCCCCTCCAATCTCGATATAGGCGCGGGTCCCACCATCCAAGCGATATGCCCCCATTGTCTAAGATGAGAATACCCCTTTAACTCTTCTTGCCTAAAAAATTAAAAACCATTCGAAGCCTACAGGGCCACTCATCCAAACTCTTTTTTTATTGCACTTTTACATTTTTTTGTTAATTAAAATAAACGTTGCAATCCTGCAATCCCAGATTAACCTTAGGGGGCCCCTTAATTGCAGTCCATTATTATACATAAGAGGTCCATAGGAAAAACTAAACTAACACTTGAGTCAACTCAGGGTTATTTCTATAGGCCATTCTATACTCGAGAGACACGTCTCAGATCAGATACTAAGCTACAGTTACGAAAATGCTCAAAATTAATTTGCAATTAGGGTCTAAACTGATCCAGCAGACCAGTTAATAAAAGACACATGGCCGTATAGCCAGAGCAACATCTGGACCTTTCCAACAAGAGCATAAAAAAAGAAAAAATCAATTCAAACAAAAAACTGAGTTGAAGGGTATAAGGTTCTATTAATTTCCTCAGTGACGGAGAGAATGCATGTTACGGTACAAAGCGACGCGATTCTCCCGCCAACACAAGGGTTTAATTGTAAGGTAACCGTCAGAACTCCTAACAATGTCTTGTTTTATATACGGAGGCAGGGTTTTCGTCGGGGTTGTCATTTTGTCAGTTTTCTAATTACATGGTACAGAAGAACGTGCGGGGATCTTTCAGCTGTTCTTGATAAAATGTAAGGATTCTGCTACTATAAGCGGCCTTCTATGCGATGAAGAAGTTTGAAACATTGTAGCGAGACCACAAAATCAAGCTGTAAAATAATACATTAAAATAAGGTCACTGTAAGTATGTAGCGGAGCAGAATATACTGATATGTGCATTCCCTTCTGTCTATGGACATCTACCCAACATATTGTAACAATACAATATCCTATAGTCTAAAGGGAGTATGTCACCAGGAGACTCACTGATAAACCAGGCACAATGCCTTGTAGGACTGGCTCAGCTGAATGTAATGGTGCCTTTCACTTACTGATCTGTTGCTTCATTCTGGAGAACATATGTAGTACTCCAGCGTGGCCACTACCATTTCTACACCCTGCTACTGTCTCTAATAGGCTAACAATAATGTAATCTGTGTATTTATTCCAGGTCCTTTACATCTGTGCATAGTATTGCTATGAAACTGTTATGTTCATGTACTGTGACTGGTTGTCCAGCAGGTGGCAGTGTATCCGGCAGAGAGAGAGAGAGAGATCTTCAGATAGAATGGAACTTACCATTCCATTCTCCCCACTTTTGGGCAGAAGTGGTCTAGTCTTTCGTTCTACCAGGAGTTGCAGGAAGCTATAGTCAGTTTAGATTTGATAGTGGAGCTTAAAAGACATAAGAGATGGCGCAGTGAGGGGAATAGCCCCCCATCCTGCAGTAAGAGTCTCGAAAGAGAAGCAGCTCATAGAGCATCCTGACCAGGGGCGTAGCTAAAGGCTGATGGGTCCAGGTGCAAGAGTCAATCTTGGGTCCCCTTCCCTCAGTCCTTTGTGTTCTTCTTATGTGGAACAAGGGTCTTTGGGCCCCCTAAGGCTCCTGGGTCCGGTAGCGACTGCTACCTCTGCACCCCCTATAGCTACGGCCCTGAACCTGACTCCTTACAGTTTACAGAGTAAACTGGGGTCAACAGCAAAAGGCACCCCACTCTAAGGTACCAGAACTGTCAGAACGTCCAGCTACCAGACTGAAGCCAGAGTCTAGCACAGCAGAAAAAGAGAAAGCAAGGTATCCAAGTTTGCCTGCCAGTTTACCCCAAAACCTGTTGGAGCGAAGAGAAAGATCAAATACTGTCTGGCTGCAAGCTATTGAACTTTTACCAAGTCTGGAGTCTTACTCCACCAACCATAACTCTCTCTTTTATTAATGCAGAGCCTAACCCTGGGGAACAACGGTATCCAGGTAGGACAAATTAATAAGGCTGCATCACCACTCTGCATTCCTAACACCTGAGACATAATTGGCACGTTGCACATATTCTTTTAATCCATGTGCAAAAGAACAATTAAGTGCACTGAGGATTGGGATAAACTCTTCCTGCTTCCTCTGCCTGCCCCTTCATCTTGATTGACAGGAAGCTGGGGTTCCATTGAAGGAAAAAACAAAACAGTGCAGCAGCACTCTGCAAACACAAATAATGTACAATAATGCCATAGTCATAAAACATTTTGATACTAGTACTATGCTTATTTTGCAAAATTGAGAATCTTGGCAAATCATTTTGTACAAAATATTTGAGCCCATCTGCCATACGTCAAGGCGTTCTCTTTCAGACGGGAACCTAGCGCTAATTTCTACCTGTTATGTGCCATAATGGCCACCATAAAATTCAGGGAGTGCTCTCAGTATATGTATTGGAAGCTGTGAAGCACCAGGAGAGGTATGGAGTGGGCTCAGCATGCATGTTGGTACCTGCATTCCTGGATATAATGGAGGCCTTTAAGGCACCTAAAATGGCAAAGGCAGAGTGGACCCAGCATGCATGAGGAACCAGCACTCCCTGAATTTTATGGTGGCCATTATGGCACATAACAGGTAGAAATTAGCGCTAGGTTCCCGTCTGAAAGAGAACGCCTTGACGTATGGCAGATGGGCTCAAATATTTTGTACAAAATGATTTGCCAAGATTCTCAATTTTGCAAAATAAGCATAGTACTAGTATCAAAATGTTTTATGACTATGGCATTATTGTACATTATTTGTGTTTGCAGAGTGCTGCTGCACTGTTTTGTTTTTTCCTTTGTGTCTCTAGCCATGGCAGCGTGCACCTGCACTTTGGATGTGCTGACTGACCCCCTTTTTTTGGGGTTCCATTGAAGTTAGGTGATCAGCAAGGCAGGAGATAAGGGTGATAGGCCCAGTGGATGGCGGAGGCATCCACAACCAGCGCCGTACATGTAATGCCAATCGCAGATGTATAACCCCTCAGATGACCTGGTCAATTGTGACCACGGCATCTGAGGCGATTTTCCCCAGGAGCCCTGCACTCCCGGGGCCCAAATGGCTTCCCAGCATGGAAATCAGAGAAGGCATTGGCTCTCTGTAATAGCCTCGGAAGGAATTGAGGTTATTACAGCTGCAGGTGGCAGTCATTGCAGTGTAAGGGAGAAGTGAACTGAATTCCTCTGAAACAGGTTAAAAAAGAAGTAAAAAAGTTTATAAAAAAATAAAATATTAAAATTCAAATCATCCTTCTTCCCAATAATAAAAATAAACAATGAAAAATAAAATAAAGATTATAAGCATCTCCATGTTCCAAAATGTCCATATTAATTAAGATATAAACGTATTTATCCTGTACTGTGAACATCATAATGGGAAAAAAATATCAAAAAGTGCGATTTGCCATTTTTTTGTCGCTTAAAAAAAAAGATCCAAAAGTCATATGTACTCCAAAATATTTTTTCACAAAAGTTTTTATTTTTTTCCAGTATAAAAGCTATACAATTGTGACATCATTGTAATCATACTGACCTGGAGAATGAAGGACACAGGTCAGTTTTATCTCATAGCAAAAGCCATAAAAACGAAACACATAAAACTATGGCGGAATTTGCATTTTTTTCCCCAATTCCACCCTATTTGGATTTTTTTCCAGCTTTTGAAGTGTGAACAAAACATTAAACCTTTAGCAATGGATAACAGTATTAACCCTTTAGCAGCGATCCACTGGGTCACTGCATGAGGAGTTCATTAGGAATGGCTGAATGAGCATTGTCCAACAACAGCTATTGAAAGTGTACAGCCACCAAGTGATCACAGGGTGTCCTCCTGTTGGGACGCTCAATAATCAGTTGTGATGTGTGTGGGAACTTGGCATCAAGTGCCCATGGTAGTGCAAACACAGGTGAAATGGAGCATTACATATATTTTTCATTGCCAGCTCGCCCATATAGTCCAAGGATCTCTGCTGCACCATCTGTGAACCATGCAAGTAGCGAAAAGAAAAACAGTCCAAACAATGCTTACGCATTTCGGACCCCATTATTCATAGCAGTACTAATGAAATGGAGCATTACACATGTCCTATCAAACTCAATCAACTGCCAGTGTAGTGTAATAAATGCTAAGAGCAGGTCCTCCAGAGCAAGACACACCTGACAACAGCTCATAACTCTGGCTATCTGATGAGGATCCTGAATGCTGGGCCATATTCTAACCCTCTTTAGGACCTCACGGCCAATTTTTTCAAGGCATGAGTTTCTGTATTTTGAAGCATCAGGAAGGGGGCCAAGAACCAGTCATTTGTGTGTTCCAGATGGTCACAATGTGCTGAACAGTGGCCTCCCAGAAGCTGGCCTCCCACCCATCAAACGTAGGATAGGCATACATGTATACACTATATTTTTGGAATATGCCCCAAACTTTAGGTCGATCCAGTCCTCCTTACATCGCCCTATCTTGATGGTGTAGTAATATTTTTCCGTTTAATGTCCCTTTAAGAAATAATACTTGGTTTCCAGCGAGAGAAGCTCCCCTGATGTTCTGCCTTTTGTCTAACATTTGTGTCTTCTTCGCCTGCCTGGCTTGGCTTCACTCTGTACATTTATATACAGCTGCAAATCTTGTTCTTCTGCTGCCAAGTGATGTCAGGGCCGTGAATGGTATTGTGTTCCTGCGATTATGCAAAGCATCAGTTCCAGTTCTGTCCTGACATCTCACTGTGTCACAGCTGCCGGATAACTGCCGCTCACACCAGTGGCCCCTTATACGGACAGCTGGATGCATACCTCTCATGGTACCCGTCTGCCGACCACCAGATCTGCATTTTAGTGTTTGTTCAGGACACATCTGCCCGGCAGCACAGGAGCGCCGCTGAGCGCGTTTTCAGCCAGATTTGGCTCCGTAAAGTACAATGCACTTTTTCTCATTCATTAATCAACAGGACAGAGGAGACTTAGTAAATGAAGCGCCATAACGACTGTACAGGAGTGACGATTTTACAATGAACGTACATTAAGATTGATTCCAGGGTAAGAAAAGGGTGAATTCCAAAGAAGTTTTTAAAGGTGCAGGTGGCATAAGCGGGTGAGAGATTGAATATAGGGGGTGAAGGAAAGATCAGTGTCAAACATGCCACTGAGACAAGGTTGCAAGGCCAAGAGGAACGGAGGATGGGAATGGAAGTGGTTCTGGCAACGACAGTTGTTGACACAATTCCCAATGGCAATCCTCACACCGATGCTACTTAGGTCCAGGCAGTGACAGAGGGCACACCCTGATGTTAGAGAATCCTGCCTGATGGCCTTAGTGTTGAGCGCTTTGTAAGGGTGTAAGGCAGGAGACGTAGGTGCTGTGGCCGGCGAATGGTGCTGGAGTCAGTAACCAGGCCAGATATAGAAAATAAATAAGTCTCTATTTTTACTAAAGGGCAGAATGGGAGTTGTAGTACATCCAACAGTATTAAAGCACACTTCCAAACAAGTCACAGTGCAAATCTTCCTCGATAGAAATGTATATATAGACCAGGATGGGAATTGTAGTACTTCTTCCTTCGAGCCTTCCACAGTCTCTCTCTGTAGAATCTAAGGCTGGAAATAAGGTTCTTGCAAACTTGTCTGTAATTTCCAGCTGAGGGTTACAGGTAGTGCTGAGCGAATCGAAGTTAAACGAATTGACTTTGATCCGATATTCAGGAAAAATTTAATTAGCTGCGATGCCGAATTTCCTCACCCCTGGCAGTAGAAAATAAAAAAAACCTACTCACATCATCCATTTGCGTGCAAAGAGTCAGTTGCAGCCATCTTGATTGAAGATACCACGCAAAATCTCTCACAGGGTGATGTATGATGTCACCACTCCGTCGTGCTGGATGGGCGCGTTGGTGAGATTTTGAGCGGTGTCTTCAGTCAAGATGGCCGTGATGGCAAATGGATAAGGTGAGTATTTTTATATATTTTTTTTTATTTTCAACATGATTAACCCCTGAAAGGAATGGCCTAAGTGGCAGCCTCAGATGCTGCAATCAGCGATGAACGCGGCATCAGAGGGGTTCAATGATGGTGAGCTGGAGCGATCGCCGTTCCCCGTCATTGCGCCTGCTACATACAAAGAAATGCGCTTTGTGACAAAGTAATTTGTCACAAATCGAATCTCTTTGTGAAATTCGCCAAAGCCGCCAAATCGAATTTTCATAAATTCATAAATTATGCAGGTGTTGACATACAACGATGCAAAGAAAAACACCTATATTGATAGCAAAACACACCGCGTATAGAAATATATCAATGTATCTTTATTAGTCCATAAAACTCAGCATAAAAACAATTAATTGCATTGACACACCACAAGCCACAAAGAGGCAGTTGAGGGTTGCCTGTAGTAACATATACAAAGTCTAATAAGGGAAAATATGCATAAAAGGCAAAAACCATATGGTATTCCCCAAAACCATTAACCATAGACAAAAAGTGTATATAAAGCAATATAAGGAAATATAATACAGACCCAGATTGGCACCACCAAAACAGAACCACCCCAACACGTGTTTCGCGTCAGCTTCCTCAGGGGAGACTCATTTTTATGCTGAGTTTTATGGACTAATAAAGATACTTTACACTTTTGATATATTTCTATACATGTTGCAGTGTGTTTTGCTATCAATATAGGTGTTTTTTAATCATATAGCACATGACAACCTCTTTCTAACAAAGCTAGAACCAGCCCTGTACCTCACATGGATCCAGAGATCTCCACATTCATTGCTCTGCTACATTTATATCAAGCTGACAGCTCAGGGGGAGTGTCTTTTCTGCTGCAGCTAAGGGGGTGTGTCCATGATCTCCCTATCACAGCTCAGGGGGCAGTTGAAGGATAAAACTGAGCATGTGCGACCATCTCAGTGAGCAGGACAAAGAAATAAGACAAAAAACAGCAGGTGGCGCTATACAGATACATTTTATTGAATAACTCAGTGGCTATGCTAAATTTTGGATTACATGCAATTACAAAAGAATTTAGATTCAGGTGCTGGTTTGCAAAACTGTACAATATTTTTTATGTTACAAGCCCTTTAAACAAGTACAAAACTTTACTGGCTGACTGTAATGCATTAGCCAAGCAGATTCTGGACTTTCTACTTCTTCCTTTCCTCTCTCTCTGGAGTACTGTAATGTAGTCATGATGACAATTCTCTGTGACTCAGGCCTAGGTTTCTGAAGATGTAGCTCGTCTCTCTTTCTCAGGCAGCACACAACAACTAGGGGTGGACCTAAGTCCATCTCCAAGCATCCTATAAGAAGCTGAGTCAGGATGGTTAACCCTGACCTATCTATACAGTACTATAGAGTCTACAATACAGTAAATCAGAACATCAAAACCAATTAATATGACAACAAACGCTTTTGCAGCAATCCTGTTCTGAAGCAACAGTGCAACAGTGGGTTTGCTGCCTCGGAGTTATGATAGTGCCATACACTGAGAGGGAAATATCAGATTTAGGTAACTTAGTAGATGGAAAAAATACCAGCACTTCAGTTTTTGAAATATTCAATTTCAGAGAGGACATGATGTTAGAGACAGTAGACAATCACTGGTGTTCTGTAGTACAGCATGGGTGATGTCACAAGATGAAGTGTATAGGGTGTCATCAGCATAGAGATGGTACTGAAGACCAAATCTACTGATACTCTGTCCAATAGGGTCTGTGTAGAAAGAAAAGAGGAGAGAACCTAGGACTGAACCCTGAGGAACTCCAGCAGCAAGAGGGAGAGGAGGAGAAGTTCAATCAGTGAATGATACTGATACTGAAGTAGCTGGCAGAGAGATAGGAAGAAAACCAAGAGAGTGTTCTTGAGACCAATAGATTGGAGCATGTGAGGAGGAGATGGTGGTGTGTGAGGAGGAGCGAATGCTGCTGAGAGATACAGAAGAATGAGCAGAGAGTAGTCACCATTCTTAGCTGTCAGAAGGTCATTTGTCACTTTGGTAAGTTTCTGTACAGTATGGAAACCAGATTGTAAAGGGTCAAAGAGATAGCAGATGAAGTGAGAGTAGACCAGATGTTCCAGAAGTTTAGAGATGAAAGGGAGGCCATAGGCATGTCTGTAGTTAGCTTTGAAGGATGGGACAAGAGATGGCTTTTCAGTAACTGGGTTATGACAGAATGTTTGAAAGAGGAGGGGAAAATACTGAGGAGGTGGAGCTAGCAATGGAAAAACTGAGGAGCTGAGGTGCACCGAGGGGTTAGGGCCCTCCCTCAGTGCACTAAAACCATCATTTACTTAAACAATTTTTTTTCCCCAGGAATGCTGCAACCAAGACAGATATTATTTTAATCAGCAGGATCAAGCCTACAACATGGTATACCTGCTTTATTAAGGTTGATCTTGCTCAGAGGTGCTCTTTAAGGGGTTGACCAGGATTAGAAAATAGGGTCTACTTTTTTCCCCCAGACACATACAGCGACATACCTGTCCATGGGCTACATCTGGTATTGCAGGTCAAGTGAATGTGCATAACCTGCAATACCGGATACAGCCACAAGAGTGGCGCTATTTCTGGAAAGTAGTGGAAAATGCTTAGTGATGATAAGAGGCTGTAAGCCATCAGTCCCCTTTGATTTTCCAGCATTTTTGCTTAGCTCAGGGATGCTCAACCTGCGGCCCTCCAGTTGTTGTAAAACTACAACTCCCACCATGCCCTTCTGCAGGCTGTCCATGCATGCTGGGAGTTGTAGTTTTACAACAGCTGGAGGGCCGCAGGTTGGGCATCCCTGGCTTAACCTATAACAAAAAGGTGGCATACTGTAACGCTTTGGAATTGGAGGGAGCAGGGTCATTAACCAATACTGTAAATCCGGTGAACGTAAACAAAGGATGATGAAGGTTGTAGGGCAAAGGCTCAGTAGTGAATATCACAGCTTGCAGACAGCGAGGACAGCTCCCACGACACTTAACCTTGACTTCTCCGAGCTACGAGATCTTGGCATCCCAGTATCAGATCCAGAAGAATGTTTTACAAATAGTGCGCAGCTGGAGCCGCTTAATTGGGTCTCAATTTATGTAACAGTAGCCATAGGTTCCACGCAGAAGGGCAATAACCTACATGTCCTATAAATTATTTATACTTGGAAAAGATCAAATGAGAGGAACAGGACGGCGGTCTGATTATGTGGCGAAACAAAATCACTGCCTCCAATTCCCCTGGTGGATTCAAGTCACTCGTACAAGACTGAGGCGGTTGTCGGAAATGTCTCAGGTTGGAATTGGGTGGTCGCTGATTAATGGGAAACACTCATTATCCAGAAAACCCGTCCGGGGCTGTAACTGATGAGTGCGATAACATCTTGCATTAAATACATATAAATGGAGACGTCCCAAAGGTGTGTAAATAACATCTCCATATACATCATAGTCTGATATTGGCAGAACATCATAATACACGCCTCAGCTGCTGCAGAACATCATAATACACACCTCAGCTGCTGCAGAACCTCATAATATACACCTCAGCTGCTGCAGAACATCATAATACACACCTCAGCTGCTGCAGAACCTCATAATGCAAACCTCAGCTGCTGCAGAACATCATAATACACACCTCAGCAGCTGCAGAACCTCATAATGCAAACCTCAGCTGCTGCAGAACCTCATAATACACACCTCAGCTGCTGCAGAACCTCATAATGCAAACCTCAGCTGCTGCAGAACATCGTAATACACACCTCAGCTGCTGCAGAACATCGTAATACACACCTCAGCTGCTGCAGAACATCGTAATACACACTTCAGCTGCTGCAGAACATCGTAATACACACCTCAGCTTCTGCAGAACATCATAATACACACCTCAGCTGCTGCAGAACATCATAATACACACCTCAGCTGCTGCAGAACATCATGATATACACCTCAGCTGCTGCAGAACCTCATGATACACACCTCAGCTGCTGCAGAACATCATAATACACACCTCAGCTGCTGCAGAAGATTGTAATACACACCTCAGCTGCTGCAGAACATCATAATACACACATCACATGCTGCAGAACATCATAATACACACCTCAGCTGCTGCAGAACATCATAGTACACACCTCAGCTGCTGCAGAACATCATAATACACACATCACATGCTGCAGAACATCATAATACACACCTCAGCTGCTGCAGAACATCATAATACACACCTCAGCTGCTGCAGAACCTCATAATACACACTCACTGCTGCAGACTCATATACACACCCATGCTGCAGAACATCATAATACACACCTCAGCTGCTGCAGAACATCATAATGCAAACCTCAGCTGCTGCAGAACATCGTAATACACACCTCAGCTGCTGCAGAACATCGTAATACACACCTCAGCTGCTGCAGAACATCGTAATACACACCTCAGCTGCTGCAGAACATCGTAATACACACTTCAGCTGCTGCAGATCATCGTAATACACACCTCAGCTACTGCAGAAGAGACTTCATTGCATTTTTTAATTAAATTTCTAACGCTAAGTAAAACAAAATCAGAAATTCATCAGAAATTTCGGACATTGCACTTTGTGTTCTGCGTTGCCTGGTGAATGACACACTACTGCTGGGACACTGAGTGGGCCCATACCCACTTTTGGTATCGGGCCCTATGAGATTTGTGTACGCCCCTGTGGCTGGTGATATAATCTCTCAGTCGCTCCTGTTGTGTGAAGTCATTTAATAGCCTCGGCAGCAGGTTCTGAGTTATCCTATGTGATTAACAACCGGGAATATCCTCTATTACAGTAGGCTATCATGTAGGCTATCACCCAGCTTGCACTGAGTTGCTTTTCCCTGCTCTCTTGCTGCTTTTGCTCAATCTTTGTGTCAGTCTTAACTGCAGTTCTGGCATTCTATTCATCAACCACAGCTTAAGCCATTGAGCGGTGTCCCTTAATCTCTAATTCCCTCCCCTCATAATGCTTGCCAGCAGCTCCGCTCCACTACATTTCGGTTACACCGCCTGCTGATGACAGTTTACTTTACTCGTGAGAAATATTTCTCCTCCCCCCATCTGGTCCACGGTTCCTGGACTTGTCCTCATGTGAATATTTATATCTGCCGCGCAGGAATGCGCTGACATCACGAGCTTTAACCCCTTCACCGCCGACTCCCGCCAACAGGATTTTGGAAAACATTCCAGGGCACCGCGAGCTTAGTGCCCATCCAAGGTGAAGCTTAGTAACGCAAACTGGCAGCTGGTGAACAGGGCGACCTACTGACCCCCGTCACGAGGCCACTCTCACTGAACAAGAGCGATTTTTGTGGACGTCATACGGGATGTTCTCAGTCTGACCTACACAAACCCAGGGCTTTGGGTTCGGACACAGACGTAGAGCGGACACAGAGTACTACCACTGACGAAAGCGACTAGCACACAGACGACGGGTCCCAAACTGTTTATAGTAAAAAATATGCCAGACGTACAGGCATCCTTCACCGTGACGGGGGTACCATGTACTTTAGCGCGACGTGATGAATGCTAGGACGTATGCTGTGAGAATTACAAGAAATAATGTAATAATTTGGAGATTGGAGGCAAATAATTACAAACCACAGTCATACATTACGGACATGCGTACGTACCTATTCCCCCAGCTAAATATATATATATGGATGGGCGATTTTGCAGAGCGGGGCGGCGCGCTCATTAATCACAAGCCGTTACGGAGCTCCGTGCGAAGGCTTTTCACTTGGGATAATTTACAATATTTTACAAGCTGGCTGCAATTGTTTGGAACTGTAATCATTCTGCAAATCTCTGCGACTTAAAGGGGTTTTCTTGCTGCTTGGGTTTCTAGTGATCGGCTGTAATCTGTGGTACGACCTATCGATTGCTCTGCAGCACCCCGAAGGGAAAATTAAGTAGTACAACTACAGCAAGAGGGGCTGGAGAGGAGGATGGGAGTAGTGACGGCAGCGGCATTGAGGGTGGTTGTAGTATTCAAAGTGACTAATCCTGTTCCAGTGCTCCCTGGATGGAGGAGGGCAACCAGGGGCATAGCTAAAGGACCAAGGGGGTCCTGGTGCAAGAGTTCAACTTAGGCCCCCCCTTCCCTCAGTGCTTTGTGGCCAGGGCGGATTGGCCATAGACCTTACAGGGAAATTTCCCGGTGGGCCGATGCCCAGGGGGTCGCCTGGGCCCTCCTCACCGCCGGCCAGTGGAAGTTTTTGGGGATGTATTTTGTGATGGACTGTGGTATTTAGCTCTGTTGGGGAGGTATAATGTGCCACAATATGGTATTGCTGGCCCTGCCTTCCATCAGTTTGGACCCGACTAAAAAAAAACGGGGCCACTTTTAGTATTTTTTACAGAAACAAATTCTTGACCTAAACCCTTCCCTCCAGCCAGAGGTGTAACTTGACCAAAATGCACTTTCTATAATACCAGTGTTTTTTTTATGGGGCACAAGGGTCTTAGGGCCCCTTCAGGCTCCTGAGCTCCATAGCGACTGCTAGCTCTGTGCTCCCTAGAGCTATGCCTAGGGGAGCAACCCCTCTTCCCCTCAGGGCACACCCTGGACTTTGGGTCACCTGACTAATGGCAGCTGGGGTGCCCTTGATCTTAGATGTATGGGTAGCAGGGTGCAAGGTAGGAGAACAGAGGCCCTGGTGGGACATGGATACCAATGTCACTTTAGTTATAGTAAAACAGAGTATTTTGTTTACTGAATTGATGACGGGTATCGCAATGCTCTTCAGGCAGCTTTCACTCACAGGGATGGTGTCACCCTGGAGAAGGATTCTTTTTTCCTGCTTCAGCTTGTCTGACTTACACACTGACAGCAGCGCACACATCCTGACTTTTGGCTGGGTTGCCAACAACTACTCACTAGCTATGGAAATGTGTGACAAGCCCACCACCCGGCAACTATCGTTAAGAACTGCCAGTTAACTCTTTACTACCCATATCCTTTTGGAATACATGTGCACAGTAAACTGCACATGTATTGTGTGACTAGCCCACCACCCGGCAACTATCGTTAAGAACTGCCAGTTAACTCTTACTACCCATATCCTTTTGGAATACATGTGCACAGTAAAGTCATATTAGCCATTTGTCCCACTGGAAGCGCATAGTTAGCGTACATTAAAGGGAGTCTGTCACCTCCTAGGCCCTATAAAGTACATAAACATGCCCATAGCACATGTTGTAACAACAGTAATGTTACCTTTGGCGCATTCCTCGGTGTTTTAGAAGTCCAAAAACGGAGTTTGAATTATATACAAATGAATCGCCGCAATTGCACGGAGGCGGCGTTTAGTGCCTTGGAGCCCGGGGCTCCAGTCCTTTTTTACATAAAATCTCTGCCCCCGCTACTGCCTCCGCCCGCCCTGCACCTCATTCGGGTCCTCCTTCTTAGCAGGCAAGATCCCGCGCCTGCGCAGTCTCTCGCCGGGACGGGGCATGCACACTGCGATGCCCATTTTGGTTTGGATTTCGCGCCGTTGGACCGGCGCATGCCCCATCCCGGCGCATGCCCCATCCCGGCGAGAGACGCGGGATCTTGCCTGCTAAGAAGGAGGACCCGAATGAGGTGCAGGGCGGGCGGAGGCAGTAGCGGGGGCGGAGATTTTATGTAAAAAAGGACTGGAGCCCGGGCTCCAAGGCACTAAACGCCACCTCCGGGCACTTGCGGCGATTCATTTGCATATATTTCAAACTCCGTTTTTGGGACTTCTAAAACACCGAGGAATGCGCCAAAGGTAACATTACTGTTGTTACAACATGTGCTATGGGCATGTTTATGTACTTTATAGGGGCCTAGGAGGTGACAGACTCCCTTTAACTCTTTAGCAGTGAACCATCTGATTTGAACTTTAGCAGTGAATAATGGCATTAATCATTTAGCAGTGAGCCAGCGGGTGGCCGGCGCAGAGGATGGGAGTAGTAGTGGCTCTAATGAAGTGTTGTGTCACAGTGTACTCCCTCACGCTGTCCCTCCCTGGGGTTCCGTTCAGTGAAAGTGCAAACAAATACCAGTCTCTCAAAGTATAACTTGTGGCACAAACTGTAGGTTCTTCCCCTCCTGGCAGAAGCAGGATTAGCTTATTTCTACCAAGAGGGGAGGAACAGGGTTGTTAACCCTGTTCCTGCTAACCATTACTTCCTCTGCTGAAATAAATGGTATAATATAATGAAAATACATAACATGACAATACAGTACAAACATTTGAAGATACCTCCAAGTCTGGGGTACTGCATATGGAAATGTTGGGTCCTCCTGAGGGAGAGTTGCTCTTTGGAGGCAATCTCCACATTGGCCAATAGTAGACTTTGCTCTCTTATTTCACCAAGCCTGGATTCAAACATAGATTTTTGCAGTTTTTTGCATTTTTGACTAGGTTTTTGGCATAGTTTTTGCAGGAAAAACGCTGACTTCATATGTTAGCTGAAAGTCTATGCGTTTTTTTTTTTTATTTTTTAATGGTCTTTTCTTTTAATTCTGATACATTTTTCATGTTTTTTTAAAGCAGCATGTTGTAACAGTGTTGCAACACCTGTGAAAAAAAGCACCAGTCACATGTGTGAATAGAAACGCCACTTAAAAAACGCAATGAAAAAACATTTTTACCAGAATGTTTTTATTGACAAAAAATGTGGCCCCAAACAGCACATCACCAGTGAAGCCAGACATTGGCTGGAGCAATGATTGTGCCCCTGTCCATAGCCAGCCAGATGTTAAAAGGGTATGTTTTTTCATAGTGATGACCTATCCTCAGGATAGGTTATCAAGGTCAGACTGGCAGGGGTCTGACACCCGGCACCCCTGCCGATCAGCTGTTTGAGGAGACTGTGCGTGCAGTGCACACATGCCGTCTTCTGTCTCTCTTCCTGCTCGCTGCTGCTTTGCCATAGACATACAGCAGGAAGTGAGAAGGGAGACGTGCACACAGATCGGACCCTACGTTTTGATATTGATGATCTATCCTGAGGATAGGTCATCAATATTAAAAGCCCGGAGAACCTCTTTAATAGGGATGAGCTAGTTCGGGTACCCGGACTCGAATCCGGACTTTTTCACTGAAGTTCAGGTTCGGGGTGATTTTATTATTTTCCGTTATAACATGGTTATAACGGAAAATAATAGCATTCTTAAGACAGAATGCTAAATAAAATGGCTATTGAGGAGTTAAAAATAATAAAAAAAACCTCACCTCATCCACTTGATTGCGCCGCCGGTATCCTCTTCTTTCTTCTTTCTGAAGGACCTGCAAAAGGACCTGCGATGATGTCACCGCACTCGCCATGTAGTGAGCGCGGTGACGTCATCACAGGTCCTGCTGAATGAAGATAGAAGAGGATAACGGCTGCGTGATCAAGTGGATGAGGTGAGGTTGTTTTGTTTTTTTAACCCCTCAATTGCCATTTTATTTAGCATTCAGTCTTAAGAATGCTATTATTTTCCGTTATAACCATGTAATAACGGAAAATATTAAAGTGAAGTTCGGGTCCCCATTGACTTTAATGGGGTCCGGGTTAGGGGTCAAGTTCAGGTCCCGAACCCAAACTTTGACCTGAAGTTCAGCTGAACCCGGCGAACCGAAACTTCCACAGGTTCACTCATCCCTACTCTTTAACAGTGCCAGGACCAGAACATGGATAGGATAAGTGTCTAATCTGCGGGGATCTGACCACTTTGGATGCAATCACTAGAACGGGGGCCGGTGTTTTCTAAGTGAATGGACTGCTGAAGATTGATGTGTGCTTGTACCTGGTTATATCCGGCAGCCCCAATGAGTTGGGGCGGGAGACACGCATGCTTGTCAGATGTAAAACCTATCCCCATTTTAGTGAATTGCAGTGGGCCTGCCAATCAGACACTTGATCACCTATCACCGTAAGCAAGATGATCCAGATGCAAAAAATAATATTAAACTCAGATTTAATAATTTTTCTGATAATATATTGACAAGTGGTAGGATATAACAAACAACAACTTAATGAAACGCTTTCCCAGAAGAATATAAGGACATGAGCACATGACACTTCATACATGTATATTTATTACCCTGCATACTCCAGCACATTGTACTGTATATTACATTTTATTCCCTATATAATCATATCACTAAAATTTAATATCATACATTGGTCCCAATGGGAGAACAGTCGTATAACCAAAACTGTATATTGATTTTCAGACTAAGATTATTATTATTATTAGAGATGAGCAAAGTTATAAATAATTGGATTCGGCTGCTTCGCCGAATTTCACAAAGAAATTTCATTTGTGATGAATTACTTTGTTATGAAGCTCAATGACGGGAAATGGAGGCCGCACCGCCCCTTGTCTTTCAACTCCTCTGATGACATGTTCATTGCTGATCACAGCATCTGAGGCTACAATTTTGGCCTTTCAGGGGTTAATCAGGGTAAAAATAAAATAATAAATAAATATTCACCTTATCCATTTGCTCGCGTAGAGGCCGTTGTGGCCATCTTGATTGAAGACACTGAGCAAAATCTGGAGAGGTGACATAATGACGACATCAAGCTGGCGGGGCCTGGTGCCGTCATCAGCGCGTTGGTGGGGTGATGTTATATGTCACCCCGTGCAAGATTTCATGCAGTTTCGGCCTGGTGGCATGCAACTGGATGAGGTGGGTATGGTTCTGGGTTTTTTTTAACAGTATTTCAGGAAATTCGGCTTTGCGCCAAATCAGATTTTTCATGAAATTCGTTAGACTTCTATTCGTTCAGCATTAATTATTCTTCCAGTTATGTACTGCCCAAACCCCTATATTTTTAGACTGATGGTATGTAAGTGCTTATAGGTCTTCTTAATTATCACTAAGGTACAGTGTTCATTTTAGGACATGGTCAGATATCAGTGTCAAGTATCAAAATAATGCCAGTGTGATACCTGACCCTGACACCTGACCCTGACACCTGACCCTGACACCTGACCCTGACACCTGACACCTGACCCCTGACCCTGGACTTCAGGTGTCAGGGTCACTATGACTTTTAGCTTCATTGTACTTTACATATGCTGAATCACATAGATAAAGAAAATCACTTCTTAATATGTCTGAACCTATAGCTCAGCAGTCACTATGACTTTTAGCTTCATTGTACTTTACATATGCTGAATCACATAGATAAAGAAAATCACTTCTTAATATGTCTGAACCTATAGCTCAGCAGTCACTATGACTTTTAGCTTCATTGTACTTTAGATATGCTGCATCACATAGTTTAAGAAAATCACTTCTTTATCTGTCTGAACCTATAGCTCAGCAGTTAGGCACTTGCCTTCCATGTAGACTTCTGGGGTTCAAATCCCTTTTGGTCTTTAAAAAATAAATTGGTATTTTATTGAGCCCTAGAATAGAGGCAAATTCAAGTGATGTGTGACCCTTGACAACTGACTCGTCAGGCGTCAGGGCTCAGGGTCGCTATGAAATTCAAGTGATGTGTGACCCTTGACAACTGACTCGTCAGGGCTCAGGGTCGCTATGACTTTTAGCTTCATTGTGCTTTTCATATATTGAATGACATAGATGAAGAAATTCACTTCTTCATCTATCTGAATGTATAGCTCAGCAGTTAGACACTAGCCTTCCGTGTAGACTTCTGGGGTTTGAATCTCCTTTTGGTCTTTAAAAAATTAATTGGTATTTTATTGAGCCCTAGAAAAGAGGCAAATTCAAGTGATGTGTGACCCTTGACAACTGACTCGTCAGGGCTCAGGGTCGCTATGACTTTTAGCTTCATTGTGCTTTTCATATACTGAATGACATAGATGAAGAAATTCACTTCTTAATCTGTCTAAACTTATAGCTCAGCAGTTAGACAATTGCCTCCCATGTAGAAGACTAGTGTCTAACTGCTGAGCTATACATTCAGACAGATGAAGAAGTGAATTTCTTCATCTATGTCATTCAATATATGAAAAGCACAATGAAGCTAAAAGTCATAGCGACCCTGAGCCCTGACGAGTCAGTTGTCAAGGGTCACACATCACTTGAATTTCATAGCGACCCTGAGTCCTGACGCCTGACGAGTCAGTTGTCAAGGGTCACACATCACTTGAATTTGCCTCTTTTCTAGGGCTCAATAAAATACCAATTTATTTTTTAAAGACCAAAAGGAGATTCGAACCTCAGAAGTCTACACAGAAGGCTAGTGTCTAAGTGCTGAGCTATATGTTCAGACAGATGAAGAAGTGAAATTCTTCATCTATGTCATTCAATATATGAAAAGCACAATGAAGCTAAAAGTCATAGCGACCCTGAGCCCTGACGAGTCAGTTGTCAAGGGTCACACATCACTTGAATTTGCCTCTATTCTAGGGCTCAATAAAATACCAATTTATTTTTTAAAGACCAAAAGGGATTTGAACCCCAGAAGTCTACATAGAAGGCAAGTGTCTAGCTGCTGAGCTATAGGTTCAGACAGATAAAGAAGTGATTTTCTTAAACTATGTGATGCAGCATATCTAAAGTACAATGAAGCTAAAAGTCATAGTGACTGCTGAGCTATAGGTTCAGACATATTAAGAAGTGATTTTCTTTATCTATGTGATTCAGCATATGTAAAGTACAATGAAGCTAAAAGTCATAGTGACCCTGACACCTGAAGTCCAGGGTCAGGGGTCAGGGTCAGGTGTCAGGGTCAGGTATCACACTGGCATTATTTTGATACTTGACACTGATATCTGACCATGTCCTAAAATGAACACTGTAAAGGAGTATCTTTATCCAGCCTCAATGTCATCCATCTCATGTGATAAGGTAAGTGCTCCTTCTTATCCAAAGAATCCCCATCTTTGCTCATTTATCCCTTTAACCTTGTCCCGAAAGGCTTGGAACTCATCCTCGGTTTGTGTGCCACAGGGATATTAATATTACATTCCGTATGGTTTTCCAACTTTCTATTCTCCAATCTTTGCCACAAAGAATCTATCTCTCTCTGGAGTACCCAACATTTCCATGCATTACATGGAGAGGTGACTGATTTCAATGAGAACTGTGTAGTGCTCCATTTCCCCTGTGGTGGCGCTCCTGAGTTGTCCTGCAGGTCACTGGAGGTGCGTTGTTTCTAAAGTGGACAACCTCTTCAAGGTATTCTCCAGTTGGAGTTATTTGGTTCCATGTAGAGATGAGCGAGCATGCTCGAGTGCCATTTTTGCGTATTTGCATACGCATTTTAAAATTCGTACGCTAATCATACGCATATTTTAATCTGTACGCAAATGCGTACGCATAGCGTACAAATTGTCAAAATGCGTACGCATTAGTGTACAGATTAAAATATGCGTATGATTAGCGTACAAATTTTAAAATGCGTACGCAAATACGCAAAAATGGCACTTGAGCATGCTCGGCCGAGCATGCTCGCTCATCTCTAGTTCCATGTAATGAAAGGAGGACACCCCCTTTTCTCCCCAGGGGTAAACCTTGATGTTGGGGCTCCTGATGAAAGTCTGGGTGCCTCTGATGTTGAGTGTTAGTATAGGCGTCAGGCAGGGCGTGTAGAGTGTTATGGCCAACTGAGTCTGTTGCATGAGTCCTATGGATTAGAATAAGACCTTTGCTTGAGAATCTTCATTTGTCGGATGGTTGTGTTGTCAAGTATACCACTCTACTAAAGGTCTCTTCCTGCCCGATATCAAGAATCTGAGCTTCCCATAATCTGAGCTTCCCTGATCCTCTTATATTCCAGGCTCTGCAGCAGTTGTTCTGAATTCTATGGTTTCTGTGGATTACAATAAGACCCGTGCTCGAGATTCTTCATTTGTTGTATGGTTGTGTTGTCAAGTGTATCGTCCTACTGTAGGTATCTTCCTGCCCAATATCAAGAATCTGAGCTTCCCCGATCCTCTTATATTTCAGGCTCTGCAGCAGTTGTTCTGAATTCTATGGTTTCTGTGGATTACAATAAGACCCGTGCTCGAGATTCTTCATTTGTTGTATGGTTGTGTTGTCAAGTGTATCGCCCTACTGTAGGTATCTTCCTGCCCAATATGAAGAATCTGAGCTTCCCCGATCCTCTTATATTCCAGGCTCTGCAGCAGTTGTTCTGAGTTCTATGGATTCTGTGGATTAGAATAACACGTGTGCTCGAGAATCTTCGTTTGTCGTACGGTTGTGTTGTCAAGTGTATCGCCCTACTGTAGGTCTCTTAGTGCCTAATATCAAGAATCTGAGCTTCCCTGATCCTCTTATATTCCAGGCTCTGCAGTAGTTGTTCTGTCTCTGCTCACAACGTATTTTACTTGTTTTGTGCACCCCATGATTAACCATTATAACTCCCAGTTAAGTGAGGTTGGTCAAGTGCCTGAGAACCAGCAATTTAATGAAATACCAAGAGATTGCACTGAATATTTTCTCTCTATTTATTCTCGTGGGTTTTCACTTTGAAGATAACATTATCCTTTCTCCTTTCCTGTCATTCACAAAAGAATCCCTTTCATAAGAGTTAAGGTAATTATTAATGTCACCCTGTCATTAGCGCCACTGTTCTCACACACATCAAATGGCGCTGACACTTGGGAATTGAGCTTCCCTGTCCTCTTCTAATTGAGTAAAAATCAACAACATTAGTTAATTATGTCTAATTCCATAGATGCCTTCACAGCCCATCTATATTCTTAATTACTAATCAGTAAAACCAGCAATTGAAGGTGCCCATACATGCAGACGTTTGCTCTGAGGGGCCTGCACATCAGAACCACACCACAATGTTTTTGGCTTTGGAATGCAGTTTTTGACCGTGGAGCTTGTACAGTGAAGGAAAAGCATGGGTTTCAGTGTGAATCACCTCTACAAGCCAAAATTTCAAGCCATACAAAAAAACACATGTGGTTTCGCCATGCAGCTCTCAGCCAGAAGTAGTAGTAGTAGTAGAAACTGCCTTTAGGGCTGAGCAAATCAACCTGATCATTCCAGCTCACACAATTCTCTACCTTCCCATAAAGTACAATTGGTGAATACAATTGGAAATTGTAACAAATTGACTCATAATTAGTGCTGAGCGAATCGAAGTCTACAAAGCCGCAAAGCAGAATTTACTTGTGCTTCGTGGTAGCAAATCTATTTAACCTGAAAAAACAAAAGTCATACTTACCTCATTCATGTGCTTGCGACAGACCAGCCGCCACCATCTTGCTAGAAGATCTCCCACGAAATTCCATGAGCGGTGATGTATGACGTCATCACGGGATGCGCAAGATTTCATACCAGATCTTCAAGCAAGATGGGTCCAGGTTCTCATTCAGGTAATGAAGAAGATGGATAAAGATAACGAATAAGAAACTTACTGAGGTTCTAGTTTTCCCTGAATGAATCTTCCCATAAATTTATCCCTGAATACTGACCTCCAAACCAAACACCCTTCACTCTCACTAACCCTGTAGGTAGGGGCAGACAAGGAAATTGAACCCGAATCTAGAACAAAGCTCGCTTTCCCTAACTACTTGCAGTATAAGCCCTACTTGGCAGAACCGCAACTGGACGACGGCCCCTATTCTAAATAAGTGAATAAGTGCAGAAAGACAAACACCAACAGACAACAACCAGAAAGCAGAGTCGTACGGCAATGGGTCAGAACCAGACAGGCTACTCAGTACCAAACAAGAGACAGAGGGTTGTCATATGACAAGACAAGGTCAGAAGCACAGAGGAATCAGTACGCAAATGCAGGAGGAACAAGAAACCTAGCTAGTGAGCCAAAAGAGACTATCACTGGCAATGGTGTATGGCCAGGAAAGAATTCATACATTCATACATCAGGAGGTACGGCCTAAATCTAATTTTTTCCCCCTACAAAGCCAGGGATATTGCATCCCTATGTTCTTTGACCTAGTAGGCTCTGACCTAAAAAATACTAATCAGGAACTAATGTCTATCAGACAAAAGGGGAATCTCAGCCAACAGGAACAGAATGCATTAAAAACTCTGAAATGCAATAAGACAATCACCATACGACCTGCAGACAAGGGTGGAGGGGTAGTTTTACAAAACTCGACAGACTACAAAACAGAGGCCTATAACATTTTAAATGACGTAACGTATTACAGACCAATCACTGAAAATCAGTTTCCTGACTTAAACAAGAGACTCAGGGAACTGATAACCAAGGCCTATGACCAACATTATATAAACAAAAAAGAGAAGAACTTTTTATCACCTAAATCTCCATCTGCACCATATTTCTACCACCTACCAAAAATTCATAAGAACATAAAAAAAACCCCAGGTAGACCCATTGTGTCCAATATGAATAGTGCCACTAGTAACCTCTCACATTATCTAGATCTATTTCTCCAACCGTATGTAAAATCTCTGGATAGTTACCTGCACGACTCTAGCCAACTAATCCGTGAATTGAAGGACATCTCATGGTGTGATACATATGCCCTGTTCACTATGGATGTCACAGACCTGTATTCCAAAATCCGTCACGATTTAGGACTAAATTGCACACGAACTGTCCTAACCAATGATGAATCCCTCGATCGTAGACAGATCAACTTTCTTGTTGAAAGCCTAGAGTTCGTCCTACAAAATAATTACTTTATCTATGACAATAAAATCTACCATCAGTGCCGCGGGACCGCGATGGGCACGAAAGTGGCCCCCGCGTTTGCAAACCTATTTATGGGTGAGTTTGAAAGAATCTTCATCCGTGGCCATACCCAGATGAATGACCACATAGTCTATTACAAAAGGTACATAGACGATGTGTTCATCATCTGGGATGGAGACGAGGGATCAGCTCTGTCCTTCTGTGAGAGTCTAAACAGAACGGACTGGGGCATCTTGTTTACCCCATCATACAATAAGAAAGAAATACCTTTTTTAGATCTAATAATCACAGCTGAAGGGAACAACATATATACTAAAACTTATTTTAAAACGGTAGACAGTAACAGCTATATTGACTACTCAAGTTTCCATCATAAAAAATGGCTACAGAACGTGCCATATAGCCAATATAAACGAATTAGGCGGAACTGCACAGATCAGAGTGTCTTTAAGAAACAAGCACTCGTTCTAAAGGAGAGATTTGAGCAGAAAGGCTACCCTAAAAAGGTCATAAGTAATGCTTACGAAAGAAGTGTACAATATACACAAGATGAGTGCCTATATCCCAAGAAACAACCCAAGAAGGAATTAGGGACCCAAGTAAGTTTCATCACACAATATAATATGTCTAATCAAGCCATAAAATCTATTTTAAAGAAACATTGGAATATCCTCTGTCAAGATCCATTTTTGACCAAGCACCTTCCCAAAACACCAAGGGTGATATATAGAAGGGCACCTACCATCAAAAATATTATAGCACCAAGTAGGCCACAGCACCAAATGAAAATAACAAAAATATAAAACCTACTGGTAGCTACAAATGCAACAACAAGAGATGTCTATGCTGCCAAATGATCACTCACCAGCAAACAGTCTTTACATCCAACAAGAATGGCTCAACCTATACCATCAAACACCACCTTACTTGCCAGTCGAATTTTGTCATTTATTTGATAGAATGCGAGTGTGGACTCCAATACATAGGCCGTACTACACAAGCCTTACATTGCCGAATGAACCAACATAGGCATAATATACAAAAGGGTTATCTAAAACATAGCATTTCACGTCATTGCTCAAATACACAAAACAAACAGAAACACAAACTGGTAGTAACCCCAATAGATTTTATACCAGAAAATCCTTATAACAGATTCAGTAGCCTCCAAAAATGAGAGGTATACTGGATCTTCCAGTTGGACACACTCACCCCACATGGTCTAAATGAATTGAACGAAACAATTTTGTAGGGTGATATTGAGGAATGATGATATTCATTAAATATACGTACATTAAAACAAAGAATAATAAACAAAAAAACTAAAAAGGAATATACTAATACAGAAATAGAAAAGTAACAACAAGAAAAATTAAAATTAAAATAAAAATAGCAATAAAAATATAAATAAAAATTGATAACAAGGAGTACGATTCATAACTATATTAATAACAAAAATAATAATATTAATAATAAATACATAATCCAAATGTGTTCTGGCTATGGCAGAGAGATGAATCAAAAGTGGATATGTGTCATACGCGTGATCCATAGGTACACAGAAGACAAAAAGAGAAAAGAAAGAAAGGAAGAAAAAAGACAATAGGCCACCCCAGTTGATAACATACATATGTGTGTATGAAGACACATATAGATGCGGGTGCACGCAAGTGCACCTCACGCATGTGCCCGTGCACACACGGGGTAGTATAATTATAATTGTAATTTCAATCTGGTAGTGTAGTGCTTGTTTTTTATATACCTATATTTTTATCATGGAGTAGTTCACCGAGAACATCCCTCATGTGTATACATGAGGGTTATAAAATGCAACCCGATCTAGGGCTATGCAGCCAATAGATTTTTATTATTTTTATATAAGAATGCATTTTATGTTTTAGTCCTGTTCTAATCGTAGTCTCATATAAGTTCTGTGTCTGCCCTTTGTCTCGAGCTTCCTTCTATGTCACTATTTGTTTTTATGCAAAAGAAAATCAATAGCAATATCCGGACGCATTTCGTTTAGTTTGCATTATAGCAACCGAATTGCAACTAATACTTTATGAGAACATAAATGTAGTTACTGTTTATGTCAATCAGCTTGACGTCACTCTGGTTCCCCTCCCACTCCGGACAGGAGGAACCCCGGTTTTCTTGCGTGCCAAAATTGTTTTAAATTCCCTGCTTGTTCACATCCCCTCTGTAATAGTCCTGATGAAGGGGGCTGTCTGCCCCTGAAACGCGTTGACTTGATTAAAAAGAACTTAACACTACCTACCTGAAGTTTGACCCCTGTTTGCAGCGCCAGTCTGAAGTGTTCCAGCTGTTTTTACGTATTACTTTCTTCTGTATCGACTCCGGAGACCGTAGCGTCTGCGCGGAGAGGAACACCAGCAGCAGCACGGGGACCCCGTTATCCTGGTCGGGAAAAACCAGAAATGCCTATATAAGCCGTTGTGACTTTTCTTCACAACAACTAAGGGTAAGCTGAACCTATTTATCATATCAGCCTGAACGTTGCGGTACTACACATAGGCGCTGCCTTCTCCCAATTTTATTTTGCAGGAAAGAATTGAAATAGAGCGCTAAATCCCTGGATCAGAAACTGATAGGTCCAGTTAGTGGGTGCTCCATTAGTCAGGAACACTAGCACACAGTCATAGAGCAGCGTTGCTGAGCAATCAGCCCACTGCTAGTCTTCCCCAGCACACACCCACTGCAGGGAGAAACAGAACATTGCATCCTGTTACTAAGGATGCTGTCGTGTCACCAGGGCATGTGGCTCAGCAGCGCATCTCTCCCGGGGATCTTACCTGTGGATCTCGGACAGGTAAGTTTTATTATACTGAAATACTGAGTCTAACACAAACAAGAAGAGAGTTCCCATCTAAATGAGGTCACCTTGCTGTGTTGGATGGGCACAATTCATTTTTATCAAAATGTATTTGGTAAGAACCTCACATTCATTGGCTCGGTTTGTATCTCAGCCATGGCCACGGACACCTGCATCTTAGGATGTGCTGCTCTTTTTGTTTTGTCTTTTCAAACATCAAGAGGGTTTTAGGACCCAGAGAAGAAAACCCAAACTGCAGCAGAGATTAACTGGAAACAAACAAGACATTACTAATAGCAAAGACACAAACAAACTCCATGACTCAGAAAACAAGATATGGATGAAAATATTTGTAAAAACTGATGATACGGGCAAGGAGCCACTAGACAAGGAACTAGATACGAGATACACGACAGAAGGATTGGCTGGATTCTATAGACAGAAAGCTATCACTGGTAAGATCACAGCAGAGACCATAAATCATTAAAGGCAAAGTATCCAATCAGTAACTCCTTCCTAAAGGCCCTTTTACACGGGCCGATGTGTCTCTCTGCCCGAGCGCCGATCAGCGATATCGGCGCTCGGGCAGGGAGCCTTTACACGGCCCGATGAATCGAGCGCCGGGCCGCACGAGTGATCGCTGTATCGCTCGTGCGGCCCGGAAGCTCCATACTGTCAGGCGCACATTGCCTGTTTACACAGGCCGATGTGCGCCCGACAGATTGGATCTTTTGTAGAAACCAAAAGATCCAATCAGCCGACGAACGAGCGTTTTGCTCGTTCGTCGGCTGATTAGGGCCACTTTTACACGGGCCGATTATCGGCACTAGCGTTCATAGGAACGATTTTTCGGCCGATAATCGGCCCGTGTAAAAGGACCTTAAAACAAGCTTGGTCTGCATCAGTGATCAGCAAAACCACAGTAACGGATCGGCAGTGAGACATGTCCCCAAACAAAATAATAAACAGGAGAAGAAGACGCAACAGGCAAAATCCCGCTGACCGTAACACTATAGAGCAAAAAGACTTCCGAAATAACAAAGAGCAAAACGAACACATACCATGGCAATGTGCCCAGGACCCTATTCAACTGGCCACTACCGTGTTGACCCCAGTGTTTACACTGCTGATCAGCTCAACATAGGTGGAATTTCACTGTGATTGAAAGCTCAGAAAGTTTTTCTCATGGATTCATGCAGATTAATTTTGTAGTGTTTTTATATTACAATGCATACTGGTTGTGTACTGGAATGGAAGTTTTCATTCATCTCATGTGCTACATAGCCACAGTTACCAGGAATAACATAGTGTAAGGCGCGGGAAGCAGACAGCTCAGTCCGCTACGTAGTCGCCGTTCCTGGTTACCGCAGCTCTGCTCCCACTCCCTAGAAGCTGATTACTGGAGGATGCTTCATTGATCTGATATTGATGACTTATCCTTTTGATAGGTCTTTGATATTGAAGTCCAGGAAAAGCATTTTAGTTCTTCAAGGTGATGGACAGTAATTGTGTTCTCCTCTTTACTGTCACACTAGGAATCTCAGCTCTGGAGAGCAAACTTCTGCTTCAACAAGTGAAACACTACGCAGACCAAGAAACGAGTTATGGTAAATTCCAACACATGCTATGATTTACTCTTATCTAGGTGCCCTTTAATAATGACTTATAGTGAATAGGTTTAGCCTTGAAAAAAAGACGTCTAAGAGGGGACATGATTAACCTGTACAAATATATAAACGGACCGTACAAAAAATATCAAGAGAAGCTATTCTGTGTTAAACTCCCTCAAAAAACAAGAGGCCGCTCCCTACGCCTGGAAAAAAAAAGATTCAGTCATAAGAGGCGACAAGCATTCTTTACAGTTAGATCTGTGAATCTCTGGAATAGTCGCAGGAACTGGTCACAGCAAATACAGGAGATGGCTTCAAAAAAGGTTTAGATGACTTTTTAATTCAAAATAAAATTGAGGCTTCTGACAATGTATAGAAATCATGTCCTACACACCCTTTCCTTTTGGCTCAACCCATTTTTAAAAGGAAGATGGACATTGATCCAGGGATGGATATAGCAGGATTATAGGTTGGACTCGATGGACTTTTGTTTTTTTTCCAACCTTAAAGGGAACCTGTCATCTCCGAAACACCCCCTGAACTAGAGTAAGCGTTGTATAGTGTAAGTGATGCTGAATCCGAATATGTAAGTTTTATCTTCATACTCACTTCCATTCTGACGCTGCGCTCCCACAAACCAGCAGTAAAATGCATTGAGAGGACTCTTCTTTGAGTCCTCTCCATTATATAAGTGAGCACTGGAGTCCACTGAGTGCATTTTACTGCTGGTTTGTGGGAGCACAGCGTCAGAATGGGAGCGAGTACGAAGATAAAACTTACATATTCTGGATTCAGCATCACTTACAGTATACTCCGCTTACTCTAGTTCAGGGGGTGTTTCGGAGATGACTGGTTTCCTTTAACAACTATGTAACTATGAATATAAAGGGGAACATTTATCAATTTAAAAGGTTTAAAAATTTTGCACAACATTCCATTTGCAACTTTTTTTGCCACATTTCTGCAACATTTAGGAGATACTCCACTTTTCAAAGTGGTTTGTATTTAAGGCAGAAAAGTGAGATTAGACCTGGATTATGGCACATTTACTATGTGCGACACTTGAAATGTTGCAGAAAAGTCTCAGAAAAGTCACATACTATGCTAGGCAGCCTGTATACTGTTGCATTTTTTAAGACTAAGGGCTCATTCATACGACTGTATGTATGGGTCCACATCCATTCCGCAATTTTGAGGAACGGATGCGGACCCATTCATTTCAATGGGGCCGCAAAAGTTGAGGACAGCACACAGTGTGTTGTTTGCATCCGTAGTTCCGTTCCGCTGCCCCACAAGAAACATAGAGCAAGAATTGGCATTTCTATCATAGTGAGGCCATGGGCGGTCTGCAAAATGCGTAGCGCACACAGCCGGTATCCATGTTTTGCGGATGCACAATTTGCGGGCTGCAAAACACTATGGCGGTCTGAATGAGCCCTAAGTCATACAATACAGCACAATGCAGTTGCACCGACCGAATACATGAAGACTGTGCACAAGTTTCAAAAATTTGGTGCAAGCACACAATGCAAAACAAGACTTAAGAGTGACATGAAAACGATCTCAAATGATAAATCATCGCCCCCAAGTCCTGTCTAGTATTGAGCGAACTTGCAATTTTCAAGTTAAGCGTTCGTGTTATCTAAGAATTCCGTAATGGATTCCGTTACCACGGACCATAACGGAATTCTATGACGGCATGCACCATGGAAGCCTATAAGATGCTGACCATAGACTTCTATTATGACGCAATGCAATACGGAATACCTCTTATAGGCTTCCGTGGTGCATGCCGTCATAGAATTCCGTTATCATTCGTGGTAACGGAATCCCTTACGGAATTCCTAGATAACCCGAATGCCGAACTTTCAAATTGCAAGTTCACTCAACATATAGGTCAGAATGGTGTATAAATGCTCGTATGTCTTTTTCCTCAGTTGCATTAGTCAGTAATATCCGCAC